>CAWUFW010019137.1:0-196774 GCA_963921515.1 Calotriton arnoldi | reverse complement strand
GAGGCTTGAGGCAGGTCAGGGGTCACCGGATCTTGAGTCAGGATCGCCGGGGTGACCTCCTCGTGGTGTTTGCCCACTCGAGCTTGGGCCGTGGACGGCGGGTGCAGAGTGGGGCGGATCCGCGGTGTCCGGCTGGAGCCAGAAGTTGCAGATGAACAAATCCGGTGTTCACGGGAGACAAAGTCTTTGTTCTTGAAAGCAGGCAGGTCCTCCGGGGTTTTCGACATTGCTGGCTGCAGGATACACCGGGATTTTGCAGGAGCAGGTTCGAGGGGGAGACAGGCCGGTAGAGCTGGGGCCAAGTCAGTGGGCGTCTTCCTCTTGTTAGCTGCTGCACGGCTGTTCGGTCCTTCTTCTTCTTCTTCTTCTTGTAGTTTCTTCTTGTTTGAGAAAGCAAGGTTCAGGGGTGCCCCTAAATACAAGATTTAGGGGTGTTACAGGTAGGTAAAAGGCAGGGACCAATGGGTCCCTTCCCTGTGGTGGGTACACCCCCTATTATGTCACCCTCCAGGGGGAGGGGGCATGAGCCTGTCCCTGGTTGGCTGAGTCCCCCCATCTGCAAGATGGCAGGGACTGAGAGTTGTGCTTCACCTCGCCTCCCCCCACCTGAGGGGTGGAGTTGGCAGAGGTGGGCACACCTCTCTTCCTCACTTGTTTTTCCCACCAGTTCTCCCGCCCAAAGTGGGGGTCAGAACTAGTGGGGACCAGTTGCTGAAAGCAGCAAGTGGCCTGGGGAAGCTCAAAAGGCGGCAAGCCTTTGAAGCTTCCCCTTCGTGAACCCTGCCCATCCTGGGGGAGTAGGCTTGGCACCTCGCCCCAGGATGTGCATTGTTTCACGCCCAAGAGAGCAGCAGGCTCTCGACCCAGGGGTCCAGAAACATATCTGGTGGTGGCAGCTGAAAGCAGCCACTCAGCCTGGACACTAGTGGTAGGTTAGTTTTCAGGGGGCATCTCTAAGATGCCCTCTATGTGCACTTTTCATTAAAGCCCACACTGGCATCAGTGTGGGTTTAATGTGCTGAGAAGTTTGATACCAAACTTCTCAGTTTTCAGTGTAGCCATTATGGTGCTGTGGAGTTCGTAAAGACAAACTCCCAGCACCATATAATCTTAATGGCAGCACTGCACTTACAATGTCTAAGAATGGACTTAGACACTGTAGGGGTACAGGGCTCATGCACCTGTACCCTCACCACTGGTATAGTGCACCCAGTTATAGGGGTGACTGATCTATGCCAGGGCAGTGGGTTGTAGGCATGGCACACAGAGATGTGTGCCATGTCGACTCTTCACTTTGTTCTGCACCAAAACACGCAGCCTGCAAAGGCAGTGTGTGAGTGTAATGGTACAGGGCCCCTAAGGGTGGCACAATAAGTGCTGCAGCCCTTAGGGGTCTTCCCTGGTCACAGTGCCCTGGGTACCTGTGGTACCATTTACTAGGGGCTGACCAGTGGCCAGAGATGCCAATTGGGTTTGTTTTGGGGAAAGAACACAGGCCTGGGAACCTGATTGGCAGGGACCCAGGGTACAACAAGTCAAAGTGCATCAGTAGTCTGGCAAAAAGTGGGGGGGGTTACTGCAACAGAAACCCACTTTCCTACAAGGTGCAATTGCAATTTGTTTCGGTAATAATGAGAACAACAACGTTTTAGCGGAGCAAGGCCAGAAAATTCCAGTGAGACATTGTATTGAAAACCAGAGAAGCCATATGCATGTACATTGTGAATGTTACATACCTCTGTTTCCCTTCTACAGATATTGAGTTAACTACATACAATTACAACAGAGATCTTAAAAACCCTGGTAACAAGTATCACCATTCCTTTGTGAGTGCACCGATGTTGAAGACAAGAGCTTATTGATAGCAGGTACTTACCTTCACCTATTGTTTCCCACACCTCTAGGGTAGGGAGGCCAGAACATACTGAATACTGGGGGTTAGGTTCTCATGAGTTGTTCAATTGTGTCTCCTCAAGGTACGACAACAGCAGATATGTGGGAATCGCAGTAACACATTTGACCCCACAACAGGATCTCCTTCCTCAGTCCCATCTGCTTTCCTTGCAGTCTCGAGTAAGAGGTAGGGCTTACAGAGGTGGCCCACATCTTCATCAAGGGGCACACTGAGAACTTGCAGGTAGGTCCATAACATCTCTGCGGGGCCCTGTCATGGGCTACTAAGGTAAGTTCACTTCTCTTGACAGTTGCATGATTTGTATTCTGGATGCCAAATCACAAAGGATCCCCTCACGCGAGCGCAGATCCACTATGCAGTTTAGTGGTTTAGTATTATGTCCTGTTATCATATGCGCATGCATGCATTGCCGCATTGCCACTTAACTGACTGTTGTTTCTTGTTTCTTTTATTTTGCAGGTCCAGGAATATGAGGTAAGTTACAAATCCCCACACGCTTTGGGAATCAGCACAGACCGCTCAGGAGAAGGACCGTCTTCTATTGAGGCAAAGATTGCCTGGCAGGTTGCAGTAGTGAGAGCGTAGCTTATATGCCCTTGGGATCCAAGATGGCCACCAAGACTTGTAAGTCTTGCGCGGTCTTGCAGTAAGCCTAAAAAAACATAGGCTCGCGCTTGCCTATATATACAGACTTGCATTATCCCTGAAATGTACATGCAACTTGTTGTAATCACGACATGACATCAAGGTAGGTAAGGTTTCTTCACAGGTTTATTTCTCAGCACATAGACACAGCATCCCTCACGCCTCAGCCAGCCGCTTAACTGACCAACTGCCGAGGTCGCGAGGAACACCACGCACAGTAGAACCTTGATACATTAAACATTCTAAATACGCGCGCAGTCAAAGCGCGAGGCAAATCATAACATACCCCCCTTTGTTCTACACGCAGGTAGAAAACAACCCTGTAGAGCGGAAGGCAGAGGTAGGAATGCAGGAGGGAGGAGGAGGGATAGAGCCCGAGGGGGGGGCAAAGAAGAGAGTGCAGGTGGCTGGTGAAAACATGTAACATGCAAGAGGGAAAGGGGCTAACCCACTAGGAAATCCTGTAAGTGGTGGGGGGGGGCCCTTGACACGTAAGGGTCTTAGACTGCGTTGAGTTGTCTGTGAAGGATGTGAATCTTGGTTTTCAATACCTTGACTCAGGCGCACACCTAGATTGTCACCACTGGGACCAGGTGCTCGCATATCTGTAGAAGAGCGAGAACTGTTAACTAATTGATCATCATGCGCCAACATTTATCCAGAACAAGTATCTCGACCCTCCTTAGTGCTGGGTGGATTGTCTTGAGAGCAGTACTTGGCTACCCTACGTAGATTCCACTTCTCTCCATTCATCAAAACCACATGCCACTGGTGAACTTCTTTAACCTGGAAAGGGCCACGGAATTTACGCACACCCTTAACCCAACGACCAGATCTGACTTTCACCCAATCTCCTGCCTGGAGTCTGGTGTGGGGGATTGACTGAGTGCGAATGAGAGTAGGTACAGAGGTAGATTCAGGTGCATCTCTCACACACATCCTCTTCCCTTCCAATAACTCTCTGACCCACGAGGGTACAAGTTTGGTAGAGGGTTTCCTTCCACGCATGGCAACAAAAAGGACCACCCCGGTCGTGGAATTCTCTGTGGTACGGTAAGCCCACACCAGTTCGTTCAATGTCTCATCGATGTTCAGGTTATTAGCAAGAGCAAGACTTATGGCACCTTTAATCATGCGGTTAGCTCTCTCTACAATACCATTGGACTGGGGATTATAAAGTGCAGTGAGGGAATGTTTAATCCCACAATGGCGCAGGAATTCACCCATTTCACCAGATGTCAGCTGCGTGCCGTTGTCTGTAATAATGACATTGGGATAGCCTTCTTCTTTAAAAATGCAGCTTAACACTTTTATGGTGACTCTAGTGGTGATTTCGGGAAGAAGGTGCACAATCAGCCATCTGGAGTGGACACCCATGATGACCATACCAAATCTCTTACAGGGATGAACTCCTGGCATGGGTCCAATGAAGTCGAGGGAAATACTATGCCAACTTACTCCTGGATCATGAATGGAACTTGGGACTGACTGTGCTCCAACCTTTAACCTCTTCTCGCACTCTTTGCACTCACTGCACCTTTCAACCCAATCAACCACTTCACCATCCATTCCCGGCCACCAGAACTCGTTCCTCAATCTCTTCTTGGTAATGGTCTGCCCCATATGTCCCTCATGGGCTATGTCAAATAGCCTCTTGCGAATGCTAAGGGGAGGGACAATCTTTTCGCCTCGCATGATAATCTGGTCTGCAATGATGGATAATTCGTGGATGATAGAATTAAAAGGTCTCACGTTACAAGGCAAGGTACTCTCTCTACGCCCTCCTTTGACTATGAGACTTTTAACTGCCTTGAGTACTTCATCTTCAGACATGGCATTCGCCCACTCTTTTTTGTTGACCACCCCATGACTCCATTGAACAACATCTTCTACACATGCTATGGCTCCTTCTTTTTCACTCTTAGTGACTCCATCCTTATCCACTTTTTCCCACTCTAAAGGTAAACGTGACAAGCAGTCTGCCTGGACATTGCGCCACCCCGAGATGAACTCGATCTGAAAGTTGTACTCTTGCAACCTGGAGGCCAGACGAGCTAGTCTGACCGATCCTTTTCCTGTTCCCCCTGGTGACAACATTTTTAGTAGGGGTTTGTGGTCTGTACAGAGAAGAATCTTACGTCCCCAAACATAAGTCCTGAAATATTCAACGCCCCAAGTGGCAGCCAAAGTTTCCTTTTCTATCACAGAGTAATGACGTTCAATACTTGTCAATGTGCGTGATGCAAAAGCTACAGTTTTTTCTCTTGTGCCATCCCTCTGTGATAGAACGGCACCAATACCAGTGTCGCTTGCATCAACTGTGACTATCGTTTTTTTATTTACATCAAATGGTACAAGAATACCCGCATCACAAATTTCAACTTTGATGTTTTCAAAGCACCTGACCTGATCTGCTCCCCATGTAAAGTTCACACCTTTTCTCATAAGTTCTTTCAAAGGTTCAGTTTTGCTTGCAAAATTTCTGACAAACTTGGAATAATACTCAATTAACCCAAGGAAGGACCGCAATTGATCCTTGTTACAGGGAGTGGGAGCCTCCCTAATGGAAGCCAGCAGATCTCTTTTGGGTTTTACACCCTCACTAGAAAGGGAGTGTCCCAAATATTCCACTTCTGTGACCAGGAATGCACATTTTTCTCTGCGTAGCGTTAGACCTGACTCAAGAAGTCTTGCCAGTGCTTCCTTCAAGGCTAAGTTGTGGCTTTCCTCACTATCACCAAAAACTAGGATATCATCCTGGAAGTAGATGATGTTCTTAATGCCTCTAAACACTTCAGACACCATCCTCTGAAAAACACTGGCGGCAGAGGATAAACCAAATGGCATTCTGGTGAATTGGAAGATGCCTTCCATGGTTATGAAGGCCGTCAAGTGTTTAGAGGAGTCATGTAATCGTATTTGGTGGTAGGCGTGGCGAAGGTCCAACTTCGAAAATATTTCGCCCCTTGCAACAACAAGATAAGCTCGTTAATGTTGGGCAGGGGAAAGGTGTCTGGAATAACATTTTGATTCAAACTCCTCAGGTCAACACAGAAGCGCAAGTTACCATCTGCCTTCTCCGTGATGACCACTGGAGAAACCCAAGGAGAGCACTCCACAGGTTCTATGACTCCACTGGATAACATTTCATTAATCATTTTTTTTACTTCACCCCTTACCATGATGGGAACTCTTCTGACTTTATGCTGGACGGGGATGGCACCTGACTTGAGTTTTATCTCGTGGACGTAACCCTCAAGGTTACCAAGTTGGTCTCTGAATACTTTCTGTGCTCCCTCTAAGATGTCCTCTACCGTGAGGTCATCCACAACCATGACTTGCTCTAAACCATGTGGGTCAATCTTAATATGTAGGTCGTACTGGTGGTACCAACCTAAGATGGGGGGCCCAGATTCAGCTACATAAACTTTGCCCTTGACTGATCTATTTTTTAAATGAATGTCCGCCAATATATATCCCAATATGTCTATTTGCTCCCCTTGATATCCACCTGGGTTTATATCTTTGGGTAACAAGCGTACATTTGGCCATTCAAGTTCATATATTCTCTTGGGTATGATGGTGTACAACGACCCTGAATCTATCATAAGGTCAACCTTTCTATTAGCAATGGCAAATTCTGCTTTGGGTCTGTGTCTTCTCTTACTATCTAAACAAGTAGAGTTAGTTGTAAGGACCTCTTCATTGTCAGTTTTCTCGGTTTGGGATGGTTCAACACAAAGGATTCTGTCAGGCCCTGGCAAACTCTCACTACAGTAGGTCTCATTGCTCAACACGGCCACCTTACCTTTGCTGACATCTCTACACATTTTGGCAAAATGCCCTCTTTTCCCACATTTCCTGCACTCTTTGCCAATAGCCCAGCAGTTTTTAGAATCAGCTGTGTGATATGTGCTACCACACTTGCTACACATCCTATTACTCAACTTGTTAGGGTAAAGCCTGCTGCCAGAATAGCTCTTGTTACCTTTGCTCCAAACTCTGTTAGACGCAGCCACTTCCCCTTCACCCCCCTCAACAACAGATGTTTCTCCATCACCATTACTATTCAATTTTGCATCTCTGCGATCCATCTCCTTCATGCAAAACTCTGATTCTTCTACTATTTTTGCTATGTCAATGGCATCTTTCAGAGAAGGGTTCTTAGCAGCCCACAGCCGTTCTTGAGTCTTTCTACTTCTGCATTGCACTATCAGTTGATCTCGTATCATCTCCTCTCCCATCGGTCCAAATCTGCATTTTAGAGAAAGTTCACGCAGCCTTGTGACAAAGTCATCAATTGATTCTCCACTTCTCTGTGGCTGAGTGTAGAATTTGTGTCTCCTCATGACGACATAAGTCTCTTGCGCAAACCTTTTCTCTAGCCTTTTCCTTGCCTCTTGGTAGAAGTCTTCAATGGGTTGACCACGTTCGTTGGTGACAACAGGGAGGTACTTGAAAATGTGTTGTCCCTCTTTTCCAAGACTGGTAAGTAAGATCGCTCTTTTCCTGCTTGAACTAAAATCCTGTGCATCCAACGCCTCAAGATAATTATCAAAGATGTCGATCCACTCATCCCATTCAATGCTTGGACTACCAGGTTGAGAGAGAAAATGTGGCGGAGAAGAGACTGCTGTGACGTCCAAAGCTGTGACATCCATGTTTATACTGAAGATGCTTGAGGTGAATGAGGTTTGAATCACTGAGAAGTGCACCCTTTGGCAGAGTTTAAAAATACCACTAGACAGCTTTATGCAATGAGTTTCCCAAGGCAAAGTCACCTTAACACCAGATGGCTTAATGACAGGTTCTAGTTGCGCTCACTATCTTTAAAATTAGCCAAAAAGCATTCCTCGTGACAATTCTGCAAGAGAATGTTCTAAAAGGGATGTTGGCTTGACTAATATGATGAAAAACAGGCAGTTGTTTTAAAAGAATGACTGTAGCTTTAAGAGGAAGAGTTCACAGGGGCATGACTGACAGCTTCAAAGAGCTTAATTACTCCGGAATTCCTCTCTGCGCTTAAGCTAACTTGTAATGTGCATCTTTAACTTCAGGTGCAAACACTCTGCTCGCGCTGGCGCTTCACCATCAGCCTCTGAGTTGTTAGAAATGTTAAGAATGTACCACATCCCACACTCAAGTTGCTTGATTTCACTCGATTTCCTCTCTGCGCTTAAGCTAATATGCAAAGTGCACCTTTAACCTCAAGTGCTAACACTCTGCTCGCGTTGGCACGTCGCTGACAGCCCCTGGGTTGTTTTGAATGTTTCCAATGTCTCACCGTGCGCACTCCCATTAGACGCGCGATGAGACGATATGTCAGCTGCTGTCACACACTCTCCTTTCACTAACGCCTGAACAATAACCTCTATGCGCCTGAGGGTACCGCCTGTAACTCCTTCACTTCAGCGCATTCACATGCAGTTGCGTCGCGTTGGGGGTCCAGTCATCATTCCCCACACCTCTCTGCGCATATCTTTCAAGCCACTGTTTTTCTGCTTAACTGTGCACTCGCTTTCGAGCTTTAACTTCAATCTTCACACGTTGGGGGTCAAAACACACTCATTCTTACCCCATGTATCTTCCTTGTGCTAGTACGAAGCACACTGTTGATGCTGATAGAAGCGCTCGCCTTTGACCGACTTCCTCTCCTCAGCTGATCCGCTACAGCTGTGCTTTCTCGGTTCATCACACGCGTAGATTCCTTGCCGCTGACTACGTGCTGTGCTGGCTGAAGATCGTCGCCAATAAAATGTTGTAATCACGACATGACATCAAGGTAGGTAAGGTTTCTTCACAGGTTTATTTCTCAGCAAATAGACGCAGCATCCCTCACGCCTCAGCCAGCCGCTTAACTGACCAACTGCCGAGGTCACGAGGAACACCACGCACAGTAGAACCTTGATACATTAAACATTCTAAATACGCGCGCGGTCAAAGCGCGTGGCAAATCATAACACAACTCACTATACTTCTGGATTTACACATACAATTGTGCATTACGTTCCCTGAGTGTTTGGTCAACATTACTTACCCGGAGTGTTTGATCACTCACAGTTGGTGGTCATCTCGTGTTACTGGCAATACGGTGAAAAAGAATGAAAATGGCACATGCATGGGTGTACTTATGCGTGTGCTGTCTGTACGTGCCCACGACAGTCAGCTAGAAAGCAAGAGATGCCTCTGGAAGCTTGTTGTGTCCCTGTAGCTCAACAAGAGGTCAGCCAACTGACCCTGGGCATCACTTCTGGGTGCTGGGTTCAAGGCAAGCAGGTCTAGTCTTCCTTATTCAGACAGCAGGACAAACATTCTTCTGAATCTTCTCACATCCAGGAGTGTTTTAATGAGAGGTTCTGAGGGTGCAACGTTTATATCCAGAACAAGCCTGTGGATGCGGGACACTCCCTTTGACTAACCCTAAACATGCTCTGGTGAGTTCTTCCCTTTCCCCTGGGTCTGGCTCCAAACAAAGGGCAGGCAGGCCCAGTTGTGAGGTGCATCTGCCAATGACATGAAAGGGGCTAGATTGGACCCTTAGGCTAACCTTTGAAGCTCAGGAAGGGCTGAGTATTAGTCCCCAAGCCATCCTGCTCAAGAGAGGAACACCCTTCCTTACACCCAAGGCCCTTTTGTCCCCTGCACGGAAGGAATACACAGCAAACCACAGGGAAACCATTGGGTTTAGGCAGAAAAATGCCAACTTTTTAAAAGTCTCATACCAAGAAAGGGTTTGGCCTTCAATCAGTAAGGCTGGGCCATAAATACAAAACATCAAAAAAACTGCCAATACTGATTTTCATTCAATCACCCATTCATCCCTGACAGCTACCTAACTGGGGAAGATTCACACGTGTTGGCAGGGGCGTGTGAATCTTCCCCAGTTAGGTAGCTGTCAGGGGTACCATGGAATTTTTGCAGTTTAAACTGTACAGAAACTGTGCCTTCAAATCATCTCTGTTACGGGTTGTATATGTATCATATATATGTTATGTAATTTGTATGTTTGTTATTTATTTGTGTAGTTTGGAAATTTTGTGATTCCTGTGTATGTCAAAAAGTAATGAAATTAATCAAGTTTTCAAACATTTTCAAAAGAACAAACTTCTTTCAAAATAAAAAATTGAGTTTTTTGAATAACATTTAATTTATCATAGTCATTGGGTTATGTGATCATAAGGTGAATGGGTGATTAAATGAAAATCAGTATTGGCAGTTTTTTTGATGTTTTGATCTTTCTAAAAGTGGCATTTTACGAATAGCATTTTACAATCCAAATTGACCTATAAAGAGGATTTTAAATTACAAGTCAAATGAGTAGAAGAAGTATTTCTATAGCTATTGCCAAACTCAAATTATCACTGATTATATGTATTAATGTAACCCAGTGTTAGTCTATGGGAGAGCTAGCCTTGCTACACTTAAAAATTACTTTTTTTTTTTGCTAGGACATGTAAAACTTAAGCACACATGTCCTACTTTTTGAATACCATGCACCCTGTCGTATGAGCTTTTAGGGCCTACCTTAGGGGTGACATATAAGTAAAAAAAGAGAGCATGTGTGCCTGGCAAAAGGTTTATTTTGCTAGGTCGTGATGATAGTTTAAAATTTCACTACAATCTACAGTTGGAAGCCTGAGACATGTTTTACAGTGCTATGTTGATGGGTGGCACAATGAGTGCTGCAGCCCACTAATAGCATTTAATTTACAGGCCCTGGATACGTGTAGTACCATATACTAGGGACTTGTAAGTAAATTAAATGCACCAATCTGGTTTGTACGAATTTTATCATGTTTGGGAGGGAGAGTACAGACATGGTACCACTGGTTATCAGGAGTAAACTGGTTCAGCTAAAGAAGGCAAAAATCTTGCATGACCCTGCAGAAAGGACCAGGTTCTACAACACCTCGGACTCCTCCTTTCCATAACAGCCTTTACCTGTGCTCCCCGTTCTACTCTGATTTCATGTTGACAAGCACAAACAGAAACCGTATTTTACAGCCAGCAGTCCACTAATCACGTACAGTGCATGGTCAGCAGTCTGCTAATGTAGTGCAGTGCATGCAAGGCTGTGAATTAGTCTCTGTCAATGCAAAAACGACATCACTACCATTTTAGACAAGAAGCTCCTGATCTTTAAGCCAACAATAGCTTTTATTTCGTCTACAATGCAAATGAATGCTGAAATTACATTTCCCTGTTATTTTTCAATAGCTTCCTGTTTTCTGTTCCCAAAAATTGGCTTATATGGTCTGCTCTTTTGTATATCGGATTTGATAGGACAAGGTATGACAGGCAAGCCACGACCCTGCGAACTGATAGGGGTAGGTAAAGTGGAAGGAAGAGGGAGTCTGGCACCAGTAGTTGTGGGGCTTTCTTCTGTGAAACAGCCTTCTCTTCGTAGCTGGACCAGGTGAGAGCCTTCCAGCACAGACATCCTTAATGCAAGAGGGGTTGCCTGCCTCAGCCAATATGTCTGGATTTAATGTGCTAATGCAAGAACCACTGGCATGCACAAATGCTATTGGCATGTGTTCGCTTATTAAAGCCAGACCTATTGGCTTTGTTGATGGATGTTAATACTTATATGTAGCTGCCGCACGCGCTGTTCTATTCATTAGGAGTGAACTAACATACAAATGCATCTATGCCAGAGAAGTGGTGTTTTCAATTGCCAAGCAACACTGTGTCTGATTTGCTCTTCATTACCCTGGATTTTAACATCATATAAGCCCCATAAACTCACAGAGGTTAAGTCTTAGTGAAAGCACCATGGAATTCTTGCTAATTAAATAGAAAGATAAACTTAGAAAAATTAAGGATGATTATCAGAAATTGACAGTGGGTTTAACTAGCATTTCCTCACTTGAGAAAGTGACGAGGGATCCTTCTATGGCCATGGACAGGCACTTTATTCTATCTTTGCTTCCAATCATTTTGGCGTACAACTATTACATCACATCCGCACCTTTCTGGCAGAACACCAAATAGACGAACGCAGAGTGATGGTCGACTCAAACTTAGATCATTGCAATTCTCTTCTGCTAGGGACTAGGACAAGGAATAGTCAGAATCAATCAATCAATCAGGGGTTTGTTAAAGCGCGACTACTCACCCGTAAGGGTCTCAAGGCGCTAGGGGGGGGGAGGTGCAGGTTCCATCCATCAAGGAGGGGGTCTGTCGAAGAGCCAGGTTTTGAGGTTTCTTGCGAAGATGGGGAGCAATGTTGTCTGTCTGAGGTGGAGCGGAAGGGTGTTCCATGCTTTGGCCGCGAGGAAGGAGAAGGAGCGGCCTCCCGATCTGGTCTTTCTGGTGCGGGGGACCACAGCGTAGGAGAGCTGGGCTGATCGTAGGGTCCTTTGGGGTGCGTGGAATTTGAGTCGGCTGTTCAGGTATGCTGGTCCGGTGCCGTGGAGGGCCTTGTGTGCGTGGGCGAGCATCTTGAAGGTGATTCTCGCCTCGACAGGGAGCCAGTGGAGTGTGCGCAGGTGCTGGGAGATGTGGCAGTGTTTTGGCAGGTTGAAGACCAGTCTTGCGGCGGCGTTCTGGATGTTCTGTAGCTTGCGGGTGAGGTTTTTGTTTATTCCGGCGTAGAGTGCGTTGCCGTAGTCGAGTCTGCTGGTGACCAGGGCGTGAGTGACGGTCTTTCGGTGTTCGAGGGGGATCCATTTGAAGGTCTTACGAAGGAGGCGGAGGGTGTGGAAGCAGGAAGACGAGACAGAGTTGATCTGGCGGTCCATTTTGAGCTCGGAGTCCAGGATGATTCCCAGGTTGCGTGCATGGTCCGTGGGGATTGGCGGGTTTCCGAGGGCGGGGGGCCACCAGGTGTCGCTCCAGGCATCAGGGTTTGGGCCCATGATGAGTACTTCTGTTTTGTTGGTGTTTAGTTGTAGGCAGCTGTTTTTCATCCATTTGGCAACGGCTTCCATGCCTTCTCGAAAGTTGCGTCTGGCGGTGTTGGGCTCGTTGGATAGGGAGAGGATGAGCTGGGTGTCGTCTGCGTATGACACGATGTTGAGTCCGTAGGTTCTGACGATGGGGGCGAGTGGAGCCATGTAGACGTTGAAGAGCGTCGGGCTGAGGGAGGAGCCCTGGGGGACTCCGCAGGTGGTAGGTGTGGGGTCCGAGAGGAAAGGGGGGAGTCTGACCCGCTGCGTCCTGCCGGAGAGGAAGGAGCGGACCCAGTCGAGGGCTTTGTCCTGGATTCCTGTGTCGTAGAGTCTGCGTATTAGGGTGCAGTGGGAGACTGTGTCGAACGCCGCTGATAGGTCGAGGAGGATGAGGGCTACTGTTTCTCCTTTGTCCAGTAGGGTGTGGATGTTGTCTGTTGCGGCGAGGAGGGCGGTTTCCGTACTGTGGTTTTTTCTGAAGCCGGATTGGGAGGAGTCGAGGATGTTGTGTTCTTCAATGAATGTGGCGAGTTGGCTGTTGATGGCTTTCTCGATGACTTTCGCTGGGAACGGGAGCAGGGAGATGGGTCTGTAGTTTTTGAGGTCGGTGCGGTCCGCTGAGGGTTTCTTTATGATGGGGTTGACCTTGGCGTGTTTCCAGTCGTCGGGGAACGAGGCGGTCGCCAGGGAGCGGTTGATGGTGTGGTGGAGCATGGGTGCGATGGTGTCGGTGGCTCTGTTGAAGATGTGGTGGGGGCAGGGGTCCATGGGGGCCCCTGAGTGGATTGACTTCATTGTCTTCGGTGGTGAGGGCTGTCCAGTCGTCAATCGCTGGTTTCCGGGTGTCGGGGGTGGTTGGTGAGGGTTCAGTGTGTTGGTTGTCTTCGTCGAAGTTGTCGTAGATGCTCTTGATTTTGTGGTGGAAAAGGGTGCTGAGTTTGTCGCAGAGGTCTTGTGAGGGAGGGATGTCGGTAGACTCGCTAGTGGGTTGGGCGAACTCCTTGATGATGCTGAAGAGTTCCTTGCTGTTGTGCGCGTGGGTGGAGATTCTGTCTTCAATCGCTTTTTTCCTTGTTTCTCTGATGAGTTGATGGTGGGCGTTGGTGGCGGCTCTGAAGTTGTCGTGGGCTTCTGTGGATTTGGTGTTCCTCCAGGCCTTTTCGAGGCGGCGGCATGTGCTTCTGGACTCTCGAAGTTCGGTGGTAAACCATCTGGCTTTCTTGGTGCGGGTATTGTTGTTTTTCTTGAGGGGGGCAATGGTGTTGGTGCTGTCCGAGAAGGCAGCCTTACTTTGCCACAGAGCAGACTCCACTGGCTGCTGTAGTAGTCCCAGACACAACGTCACTGATGACCCACAGGGCCACTTATGGACATGGATTGGTACTACATTAAACCCGCACTAAAACTATACATTCTCACCAGGGCTTTCTGGTCAGAAATAAGTGGCTCTTAGGTCACGCTGACCTTTGTCGCACCTTAAACAGCCAGGTTGTTGAACCCATTGCCAGCCTCCACGTGGGAGCGACGCACACTTTTGACAGTTGGAAAAAAAGATTAAATCATTTTTTTAAAGTTTGAATGGACCCCTGATTCACGCAGTGCACCGATGTCTAGAGAGTAGTGCTTTATAAGTCTTGTGATGATGCTATGTGGGTAGAACGTTTTCATCGCAAAGACCCGATCCATGCATCCCTCAGAACACACAACTCACGTTCTCAGCCTACAGTTATGTGTTATGTACTGAATGGTGCATCATTTGGGCTGTACATATGTGTTGTTTAATGAAAAGTAAGCCTATATCCCCCCCACTAAATCGTACGACCACACGAGCGAGAAAAAAACATGATTTCCAGACACTACAGACAAAAGCTAATCTATTTAATTTCTGGCCACCCAAGAAGTTCCATGGTTCTTTGTGGCATAAACGAGCTCACTACTTAGGTTTTTCACTTACTCTGTGGGAAAATAGATCTCTTTTAAAAGTAATCTTTTTTTAAATCTTATAAACCTGTTTCCTTTAAAATTCTCTCCCACAATGAAAATCTGAATATCTGCTCAGCTCCCACAAAAGACTGAAAGGATATCTTGGTAGCCTTACACATTGTATGTTCATGTTTATTTTTTTTGTGGACACATCTAACTTTTCAATTCTCTTTGTAAATATTTAGATTCAGTTATTCAGCGCCTAGATACCCTTGGGTGAACGTGCGCTTTACAAATCCACATTATGTTATATTTGACCATAACTGCTGATTTTTACAGCTTGATGTGGGTGGTAGTATCTTATTTTCTATGCTTCCTAGAATCTGAACGCGTTTCTCTGCGAAGAGTACCTGTTGTATGCTGCCTCTAAACCCATTTTTACTTCTCGACTAGAGCCAAGTTTGTACAGATATGAAGGAAGTGGTGGGGAGGTAGCTGAAAGGATGGCAGAGGGTAGCAAAAGGGTCTCTCACAAGGAGGGGGTTCAAAGGCTGCTTGTGAAAGGCCATGGGCTGGTCTAAGACAGGAAAGGGAAGGGTAGGGGAAATGCCCAGTGGACATAGAGGGCTGATGAAATAACTGAGAATGAGAGAAAAGGGTTGAAAAAGAATGCAGTGTCAGGTAAAAGAGCTATAGTGCAACCATGCTGTGCCCGATGGGCTGGTCTGACAGGTCAATGTGTGGACTGCTTTTCTGGCTGTTTGTGGGCCAGGTTTATGCTCTGCTGGACCAATTTTTACTGTTGATTTCCCTGATATTAAAACAAACGTTGCCTGCAGCAAGCTCAAATCCATGCAGGCATCCACACCTTGCAAAACACTTATACAGGGTGTCTTTACAAGTTCAAAACTGCCTCAACTAGCAAAAATGGCCCACAGTTTTAGGTATCCAATTTACTAATCGGGCCACTTTTCTTTTGGTACCAGGTCCTATTTTTGGTTTCAGTCTGACCCTGGAAGGTAGAGTGGCCAAATGAGACATGAGATAATTCCCCTACCTTAAATAGTAGGGGTTGGTTACTGAGTAATATAACTACCCATCGGATGGAGGAAAGTGAGGAAAATTGGGGAATTTATAGAGGGTCTAGCTTCACTCAGCTATGGAGCTTGCCTGAACTATGTTGATTGATTGATTTAAAAGTGAGCAAATGGCAGTGAAATGAATGTCTCTAAGGAGAGATAAGCAAAGTATCTGATCTGAGTACCTTAAACCTTACACTTATAGGGCATTTTTCGAGATCTCTGTGCAGTTTCTGACAAGACTTATTTCATATTTTCAGATTACCAAGGTATCACATATATTTGGTGGTACTAAGGGTTTAAGTTGGACAAAGGTGTCAGAGTGCTTCATTATTCATCAATATTCAAGAATTGAATATTCTGTCATTATTTGTCCAAATAATTAGCTATAAGGATGTGCCAAATTGTGAAGCCTCACATCGTACCTTGTAAAAAATAACTCAAGTAGGCATGCAATGGGCTAACTATTTTAATTGTTTTCAAAAACATGGTTTCTCGAGGCAGTGTGAGAGTGGAGCTGCTTATCAATCATTTAACTGAAATGAGACCCCTACCTACTCACACTTAAGTTCTCTGCCGCCCACCTAAAATCTATCAAACGTAGTGCATTGCTGGCCAGCCTATCATTTATGCACACAGGCCCTGATTCACAAAGGTAAACTCACACTTTTGTGTAAGTTTACTTTTTTCGGGTTCAGAAGCTACGATTTAATATTCATTTTACGACTGTGGAGACTCTGCAGTCAGGGCGGAGAACTCCGCACATAAAAAGATAGGCTTGTCCTTCACAATTTACTGGATCCATATCTGGCTTTAAGATTAAGAATGCAGGACCTCGTTTAGAGCTTGACTGAGTTGAAGTCTTACTTTATATCACTGGTCCCCCCACTGCATCCAACTCGCAGTCCTCCCTCTCGATTTAGAGTCAAGGGAAGTTCTGGGCTACCATCGGTAGGACCTGCAGTTGCTCCGCTGGTAGCAATACCTGACCCATTGATTCGTCCACCACAGGAGCACTGGGTCATAGACAGGCAGGCAGGAATCTCTTAGTACTCTATATGGTCCTCCACCAGAGTCTAAATGACCTTCCCAGTCACCTATAACCACATGCTCAGGACTTTAACACCCTTCTTAGTTATATAAAACATAGGGCCTGATTACGATGGCGGACGTACTTATGTCCGTCCGCCATTGTCCCGGAGATGGGGACCGCTCGCCTATAAGGCGGCGTTCCCACATATGGAATTATGATGCGATTGCCACCACGGCAGTCGCATCTGCTATATTCAACATTGCAGCGGGTGCTGCTAGCTGCAGCACCCGCCGAAATGTTAAAAATGCACCTTTGACATTTCCCTGCACTACGGGGCAGGCACCATGTGGTGCCTGCCACATGGTGCAGGGAAATGTAGGGGGGCACCATAGATGCCCCCCAGTGCTCTTTCCTCTGGCCCAGGGATTAAGGGGGGCCAGCTACGAGCCCCCAAATCTGTTTTCCGCCTGCCATTTCGTGGCAGGTTGACAGCACGAAACGACCGACGGAAAAGGGATATCATTTCCTACAGATACTGGGCTGACCCCAGTTTTAGCCCACACAATCTCTCCTGCTATCTATTCAGCTGTTCTTCTAACTGCCTCTCCCCTCCATTCTGTATCAACTAGCAGCCTAAAATTCTGTATAAGTAACACTCTTAAACAGGCTTTGTAAGTATTCCAAACTATCCACTTAGCGACTAAAGCCATTATATTGTGAAAAAATAACCTTCGACAGATTTACGTCACTTCATCAGGGAGGAATCATTCACAAGTACTTTCCTCTTTTCTTCGTGGGCTAGATGTCTCCAATAATACCATTAGTTCAGTGTGGTCTGAAAGACGTATAGGGAACTGGTCCATTTCTCTGACAGCCACCACCCAGCAACCCTGTATTAAACAAGCATTCTATCCAGGGAAACTGTCCATAGTTTATGGTAAGGAATATGTAGCCGTTTTGCTGATAGTTTTTTGAGCTCCAAATATCACAAAGTTTATACTCATGAATTAGGGTATGCAAAAAAGCTGGTGCTTCACAAGTCCTGATGTATGGGACAGATGTAGTTCCAGCCAAGACCTCACTACTAATAATATTGAAATCCCTGGTGTTACATACTGGATGCATATTCTAATAACGTATTAGAGAACTTAAAATATAGTTGAATCATCCACATTTGGATCATAAAAGAAAATGAACAGAGTATTGGTGGTGATCCAATTTTACCTGAGCACTATCCCATCTACCAAAATGATAGAATATAAAGTTGATTAGCTCATCCTTGCTTATCACTGTTATTACTATTTCCAGAATTGACACTCTTGTGATATTTCAAGTAGGATTAATTAGAAAAGACTATGGTGATGAGCCATCTCCTAGAAAAAGCTTCTTTTTTGCAAGTACTCAAGAATCTAAAGCTATTTGCCCTCACCCTTGAGCTGTTAAAATTCAATTTAAGGAATTTTAGCTCCACATCCACTATCCTTTTATGTATGCTTGTATATTGTATTTCCATAGCACATACCTAGTCAAAACGCAGCAGAGCACTGGACATGGTCAAGGACAAGCATAAAGTCAATGGGGCAGATTTATAATAACCGGCGCATCCCTGCATATTAGCAGGGATGCACCAGTTATTTTGCGTGACTCAAGAAACACCTTGCTCCACCATGGATGCGCCGCATTTACAATGCGGCGCACCATGGTGCAAGGATAGACAGATGCGTGACGCATCTGTCGGCGTAAGGGTGACGCAGTGCTGGAGTCGTGTCGCAAGCGCGACGCAACTCCAGCACTGCTCAGGGGTGCCCTATAGTTGCTGTGCTGCGTCACTCATTACGCCTGCTTCAAGCAGGCGTAAGGTTTTGACGCAGCGGGGACGTAAAAGTGACTCCGTGAAATCTTGTAGATTTCACTGCGTCACTTTTACGGGGCTTCCTTGCGACGGAACGCCCACCCTGCAGACATTATACCTGACGCAGGTATAATGTAGTGCAGGGCTTTACAACGTGACGCATCTCACTAGATGCTTCACGTTGTAAATATGTTGCATAGTGGCGCATTGTTTACGCCGCCGCTGCGTCACAAAAGTGACGCAACGGTGGCGTAAAAGTGGCACAAGGGGCTTGTAAATCTGCCCCAATGAGTATTAGGAGAGGAAGCTGGGTTGTGGATGGTAACTGCATTGTGATGTGGTATTCTTTAAAGTGATGAGTTTTCAACTTTTTGCTAAATTGGATCAGTATTGGGATGGTTCTCATGGATACAGAGATGTTGTTCCCAATCCTGGGTGCATAGATAGAAAAGATCTGCTGTCTTGTTTTTTCTTTTTTACATTCATTAGTCTTCAGTCCGATGATGCCCTGGCTGTGAGTCTGCTAAAAACAACCAGAGATGGGCAGCTTGTCAGCAAGATAACAGGGTGCTGGTCAAGATGGCTTTGAAATGATGCAGTGGGTTTTAAAGATAGTGTGGGCTGGCAAGGTGAGCCAATGGAGTTCCATTGGGATGAGGGTGATTGATGTGATCGCATTTCTTCAAGACCTAGATAAGGCACGCTGCGGTGTGTATAATGGCTCTAAGGAGTGCCAGTGTGAAGTCCGGGAGGTCATCAAGTAGGGCATTACCATCAACCAGATGTGAGAGTAGAAACAACTACCCAGAAATGGTGGCTGGAGATATTGGTGGACACACTACAATATGCAAAATCTCCACAATACTAGTATCAAGCTGTCCACAATCATCTGGTGCTCTAGGAGGAGGAAGAGCCACCGAGTCTTCCCCTGCTCGAAAAGTGCCAAGTAAGATAAATGTTCTCCAAGCACTACAAAAATCACAGTTGAGTTTGTGGTATTAACAGGGTGTTCTTTACTTTCACATCTGTTTGCCAATTTCACTCTTGCCAACACATTTCGGCTTAGCTGTCAATGTTGCAGCAGATTTCCTCAGGGCTACAATTGCAAATTTTACACAGTTTTAGGGAAGGGTATCTTAGTATATTTGCTGATGTACCATCACCCAGGTCAGTGACCCAAAATAACCATGTGCTCGAAAGGTTAGCGTGATCTGTCAGAAGTTTCATCGTGTGCCTAACTCTAGTCCCTAGGGAAGTTTGTTATACCCAAATTTAAAGTCTTAGTAAATTAGTTAATTCGCTGAGTGTCATACATTTAATGTCTAAGAAGTCCAGAAGGCATGTACATGTTTCTTTTGGCACTAAAGGATCCAGTCACCATAACCAGTGAGAACATAGATGTCATTGTGTATTAGTCTAAAGCGGTATACCCTACTCGTATCACATTTCCACGTGGTACTCACCTGGTCCTGTCGAGGTAAGCTGTAACAAGTCTCAGTATGGCTTCAATAATTGTATACCTGTTGTGTTATGCCATAGCAAGTCTCAGTCTGTCATCCAAATGTTAAATATCTGTAATTGGATGAAAATGCCATGTAATATTGCCAGGCTATACTACTAGTTCTTTGCATAACAAACAGTATCTTTTATCTCACTTCGTCTGCCCAACGTGAGTGTTGTAAGTGGTGCTCTTACGGGTAAGCCATCCTATCTGTAATGTAATATATGAGAATGTAAGCTACATATTAGAGAGCCCAGATTCACTTCTATCTATACGAAAACATTATTCAATAGTATCAACCTTTCCCACTCATCACCAAAGATTTAGGCCATCGCAGCCTCTTATCTCTCACAGGACTCAGTTACATATTGTCACTTTTTTCACTCATACACCCCCTGTTCTTTATGCACTTAGTTATCAATCCAACCAGGATACTGTGTCCCACGCACCCGCTATGGCCATTGATAGCACATCTTTCTCATATGTCACATTAGTTAGTTTAATCATGATCCGTTTGTACGTACATGATGTCCCATACACTGACCCACACATTCAATCTGCACACATACTATTTCTGCTTAGTTTGATTGTGAGGGAGACAACCTCTCAATCGTAATAACACAACTTAGGTCTTCTTATCATCACTGATAGTACCCTGACTCAGAAATCTCAAACTTTCATTATATCAAAGATTCCCACTGTAATTATAATCAACCCAACACCCCTCGCGTCCCATGTGGTGACAAGCATCATCAGTCTCCACTCGCACCCCAACATTCAATCACCAATCACAGGACCATCTCTTCTAGCATTCCTTAGCATTAGCCTTGATCAGTCTTGTCAAACAATTCTGGCTTGCAAATTCGGTTCCCCTTTTGACGCCTGCCCGCCTGCGGTCCTACATGCTATTGTGGACATTGTCAATCCAGTAATTAACAAAAAAATTAATTCTTCACTGGCTACAGCAGAAGTCCCTGCAGACTGGAAGCTTGCAGAAGTCAAACCACTTCAGAAAAAACAGGTTGCAGATCCCTCCATCTCTCAAACCTCCGTCCTATCTCGCTACTTCCCACCTTTGCTAAAATAGTCGAAAAACTTGTTAATAAACAGTTAAACTTTTTAGAAGAGGCCAAGATCCTACACCCCCGCCAATCAGGTTTCCGTCCTAAACATTCAACTGAATCTGCACTATTGGAAGTCGCAGATACTTTAAAATTAACTCTCGACTCTGGGAAGAAAGCAGTACTGATCCTGTTGGATTTATCAGTTACTTTCAACACCATCTCACTTCTCACATGATATACTATTACAACGTATAAAAAGTTGTGGCATATCCCATTTGCCCTAGCCTGGCTGAAATACTTTCTTCCAACCATAGGCAAACTGTCACTCTAGGACCTTATCTGTCAACTGAACGATCCATCAATCAGGCGTACCGCAGGGATCTTCTCTCAGCCCTATACTGTTTAACATCTACATGGCCCCACTCATCTAGCTGATATCTTCTTTTAATATTGAAACAACCTCATACGCCGATGACACGCAGCTGATCCTAGCCTTAGATAAAGATTCAACAAATTCAGAGCATAACTTTAAGCAATGCCTAACAGAAGTCATTTGGTGGATGCAACTCAACCACCTCAAATGTAACACAGACAAGATGGAGATCATGCTAGTAGGGAATTCAAACTAGGCCTTAGATGTGACCTCCGCTCCGTTCGCAGAGTTTGCGGAGTTTCCTACACTCCGCGAACCGCGGAGCACACTGAGTGCAGAAAACTCCGCTTCGCGTAGTGCAGCAGAGTTTTTTCCCCGCTCGCGAATGGTATGTTCACGAGTGCGAGCTGTCGCTCGGGTAGAATTTCTACCCGAGCATCAGGAAAACCAGCGCGAACGGCAGTTTGCACTGCACTCCACCACTTGCAGAACTCCGCAGAGTTTTTTGTCACTTCGCGTAGTTCTGCGTAGCAAAACTCCGTGAACTACGCCCATGGTTATTTCAAACCCTCTCAATCCGGCTTTATGGTGGCCTGAAGTACCCCTCATCACCCAATACCGCCACTCTCTCATGCCACCCACAAGCACTCACAGTAGCAGGGATGTCTTTCAAGCTGATAAAATCTCACAAAAAGTTCTTCGACTTTATCCCCTGCTCAGCAAGAAAGACAGTGGCCGTGGCACTAATTACGTTAAGATTAGAATACTGCAACAGCCTGTATGCAGGTGCCACCAAACTGGTGTTACAGAAGCTTCAAACAGTGCAACATACAGCCACTCATTTGGTACTAAAATTGCCTTGCCGTTCCTCTGCCTAAGCAGCTCTGAAAACTCTGCACTGGCTGTCAAATAATAAAAGAGTACTGTTCAAGATCCTGCTAATTACTTTCAGAGCCTTTAGAGCATCAGGACCAAAATACCTAGGGCCTGATTACGATGCAGTCAGAAACGGCTCCGACCGTCAGTCGGAGCCTTTCTGACCGCATGGTAATATGCCGGTCGGATTCCTTTCCGACCGCCCCATTACGATGGAGGCGGTCGGAAAAGAATCCAAACGGTCATTCCGACTGGCTTCCGATGGGCTCGGAGAGCCCGTCCGGCAATCGGAATGCGGCCAGTAATCCCAAGGGTGGCTCTTTCCGCCCTTAGGATTACGATGTTGGGTTTCGGCAGCTTTTCCGTGCCAGTCTTTCCGACACAGAAAGGCTGCCAGAACTCTACATTGAGGGCCCCAGCAGGGCCCCATCCGGGTGCATGGGCTCTGGTTAGAGGCCGAGGTTGCCCCCCTGTTGATCCCTGGACCCCGTGTCAGGCACCTCGAGGTGCCTGCCACGGGGTGCAGGGATGAACTGCACCTGCTATTTTACAATGGGAGCATGCATTCCGGCCGGAATACATGCTCCCATTGTAAAGTATAGGAATGCGACCGAACAGTGTTCGGTCACATCCTAATTAGTCAGTCGAGACCACCGATCGGTTGTCGGTCGGTCGCTTGACCGAGAAGATGTCGGGCGGAGGAAACTCCACCCGACATCGGAATAGGACCCCTAGTCTCCAAATTTACGCCTTATGTTACTGCTCGCACACTCAGATCTTCATCAGCAAATTTGCTCAAACCTCCTACCTTCAGGTACAAGACAACATATGGTAAATCCCTCACAGTCCTTGGGACTAGAACCTGGAATCTTCTCCCTTGCTATCTTAGATCCACTGAATCAGAACTTCTTTTTAAGAAACTTCTGAAAATCTGGATCTTTGCAGCCCCGGACTCTCTGTGCTTTTCCCTCATCTAGAGACCATACTCTGTTCATGTATGCTCTAAATTTCATTCCCGCTTAGCACCAGGATGCTCCATGCAGAGCGACAGCAGAGGTCTACAAATGTAAAATTCATTCAATCATTCAATCATACTATATCCACTTGGTTAGATCATGAGAGTGACTCAATCGTAATAACACCATTTTGGTGTTGTTATCATCACTCATGCAGTGCTTAATTTGTAAAATATTAAGTGCCAGGGCTCTGACCAGGAGGCCACTGCAGCTTGCTCCACCCACCGCCCTTGTCATCGCTGTCAAAACATCTACTAACCATCTCTCCCACCTGCAAGTGCTACAGTTCAGATTATTCCAGGTCCCCGAAGCTAAAGGAATGGCTGGGGAGGCAAGTATTAGCAATTTTAATGTATATTGTAGTCCTCAACTACTGTTGTTCTGCACATCTCTAAATTAGATGAGCAGCGCCACCATGTGGTGGACTGTTCTATGTATGGTGTTGACAATTAGTTGCCGGTGCCGAGCACCGGAAACCAACTAAGTGCCGGTGCTGAGCACCGGACAGCACCTGCTCAAATTAAGCAATGCACTCATAGTACTCTCACTCGGTAATGCCCACACTTTTGTTATATCATACATCCTGCAGTAATTGTAGTCACACCAGCACTACTCGAATTCCAAGTGGTGACTTGCATTGTCAGTCTCCACTCGCTTCATCCCAGATCCCCAAATCTGGGCTCACATCATCAAAGAGGTCCCCACGCCTCTAGCCCCAGTTCAAAAAGTGTCTTACATTCCATTTTAAAAGTACGCATTCATCCGAATATTTACCTTAAAGAGAGTACTCCCGGCAAACTATCTCGTAGGGTGTATGGAGTTCTGTATTGTAACACCCTTTTATACTGCATTTTTTGCATGTCTGTGTCGTACACAATGATGGACTCCACATTTAAGAGGTCTTGACCATGCATGCTCCCTACGGCAGCCGGCTTTGTGTATCCTAATCTTAATGGCCATCCTTCTAAGTATGGTACAGTTTGGCATGTAAATCAAAAAATATAGCTATCCAGGGCCCAGTATATACCCACATGTTAATACAAAAACATATACTACCTTGTCTTATGTTTGTTTTGCTACCTATTCGAGTGCCGTCCGTATTGTTGTACCGAGCATGTCTACAGGTAACACGAGTAAAATAATCACATTTGTTTGCACGTCCATGTCGTACACGATGATGGACTCCACATTCAAGAGGTCTTGACCACATATACACTCTACTGCGGCCATCTTTATGTATCCCAATCTTAATGGCCATCAATCTAAGTATGGCACAATTTGGCATGTAGGCCAAAAAGTATGGCTATCCAGGGACCATTATAAACTTACATGTCAATACTAAATATAAATTCCATTGTCTTATGTTTTGTTTGCTACATATTTGAGTGCTGTCTGTGTTGTTCTACCGACCTTTTCTGCAGGTAATGCAAGTAAAATAATCGCATGAATTAGTAGGGATGATGTTATCCTACAGGGGAGTCAGACTTCACGTAATTATTAACTGAAGTCTTATGTGTTAATATGTAGCCTCAACTTAGGAGCATTTGCATGTCTCACGACAATACTGTACTTTTGCTGGTAATGTGTCGACTTTAGTTGCACAATCTAATCTTTCATGTTTTATAAACGCAAGTATGGTGAAGTAGTTTGTATATAAGGTGGTGTCTCCCATCTAACGTGATTTCCAAATAGAATCAATTGTAGGTGATGCTGTGACTCCCAGACTATAAAGTGGATAGATTAAGTCAAAGTACAAAAGTAGTAGTTGAATAATTAAGCATACCCTCATCATAGGAGAGAGAAAAGCATGAAAAAAGCAATTATAAACATTCTTCATCCTTCTTGTTGTGCATCCTAGACCAGAGTAATTGTACCTCGTACATATTGAACAGTTCATTATATGATGTAGAGTTACTTTTCAGCATGCATTATACATCATATGATAAACATTATTACAATGATACGGATCATACCATGTATTCTTAGTCTCCCAAGATGTAATGTAGCTCATGATCAATGTTAAGCCCCTCAACCACAGCTTTATGTCTCATAATCCAAAATGCTTTCTGATGCCTCAATTGTAATTCGAGATTTCCTCCTCTTTTGTTTTGCTGAACCATCTTTAAGCCATGGAACTGGAAACTGCTATTCTGATCTTGTTGTGTGCACGCCAATGCATGTATTGCAAAAGGATATTTGGGGCCCCCTTGTTTAACTGCTTGAAAGTGTTCTATCACTCTTTCTTTGACCATTCTCACTGTGTTCCCTACATAAATCTTACTACACTTACAAATTATAATGTAGACTATGTAGCTTGTTGTACAGTTTATGTTGCTCTTTATTGGAAATGTGGGGCTAATGTTGTATTTGAAACACTTGGTTTCCTTAACTATTCTGCACATTCAACAATGTCCACATTTGTGGAAACCCTTTGTATACAGTATTAACCAATTCTCTCATGTCTGATTACTCAGGTAACTGGGGCTGATAAGTCCTCTGAGTGTTTTCCCTTTCCGAAAAGTAATGTTTGGATATTTGGTAATATATGGCTCATTCTTAGGACCCTCCTTCAATAGATGCGAGTGTCTATTGAGTACCCTGCTGACCTCACTTATATACTTACCATATGTGATAATGGGTCTGACAGTGTCAGTGTACTTGTGGTCTCTGGTTCCATGTTCTCTTTGTGTAGTTTGTCTGACTAGCTTGATTGCTCCATTGTAGGCCTTTCTGATGGTCTGTGTATCATAGCCTCTAATGTGGTACCTTTGTCTGATATCATCCAAATTCTTCACAAAGTCCGTATCTGAGCTGCAGTTCTTTCTGGCCCTGACCATTTCTACATATGGTATATTAGATAACTGATGTCTCGAATGAGCACTTGTTGCATGCAAGATTGCGTTACATGATGTCTCTTTTCAAAACATTCGGCTCAGTAGCCATGAACCAGACGTATACAATTACACATCCTAAAACTGTATCTTTTAAAGTCGTACTTCATAGTGAGTGACATATTGTACGCATCCGAGTTAAGATATGCTTTAAAGTCCTGTAGGTCAGCTAGGGATCCTGCCCATATCAATAGGATGTCATCAATGAATCTGCCCCAGTATTGTTATATTCAATCCAGTGTGCTCCATTCGAGCCCCAGACCCGCTCCTCCTCAAACCAACCCATGAAAAGGCTGGCATACGGAGGAACAAATCTGGAACCCATTGCAGTCCTGCTTGTCTGGTGGTTCCATCTATCCTCAAACAAAAAAAAACATTATTGTCCAATATTAGCCATATCATTGTCAAGATCATTTCTGTATGTAGTAGTAGTTCCACTGGTCTTTTGTTGAGAAAATGCGTCATAGCCAACATTTTAAACTCAGGCAGTATATTGGTATACAAAGACACCACATCCAGTGTTACCAGTATCACATTGTCCTCCCATATAATGACACATAACATATTCAAAACATGTTAGGTATCCTCAATAAGAGATGGCAAATTGGATACAAGTGGATGTAAAAATGTATCAACAAATTGCAACATTCTCTCTGTGTTTCCGCCTATTCCAAACACAATAGGCCTACTTGGAGGAAACAGAACATTGTTATGTACTTAAGGCAGGGTATATATATAAACAAGGGTACCTTGGTCTCTCAATCTTTAAAAACAAGTACTCTTCAAAGGTCAACAGTTCTTCCCCATACTATGTTCTAATCTCCCTATGTAGTTTGGCAGTGATCTGTGGAATCGGTTTAACATCCAAAGCGATACAGTTAGTGTTACTAAGTTGAGTGTGTATCTCACGCTTATAGTCAACTCTGTTCATAACTACCACACATCCTCCTTTGTCTGCCTCCCTGATAATCAATGTATCATCTTCTTGTAAATATATTAATGCCCCTCTCTCTGAGGGGGTTAAATTGTTCATAGCTATCCCTACCCTTCCTTGTGTTGAGTTTTGGGGAATAACATCCAAGTATCTAACTCCATTTTTGAAGAAAGTGCCACAAGTATTATCAGTAGAGAGGTTTGGGCTCCATTTCAATTTTGGTTGTAACCCACTGTTTCTGCTGTAGCCCATATCAATAACTAGGTCTGTGATCACATTCCTTGCACCAGTGACATCCTCATCTTCAGCAGCAAGTGATAATAAATGTGACAGTACAAAGGCTTAAATATAAGTTCTGAGATCGCTTTCTGGAAGAAACAGTTTCACTTTGTTTAGAAAAGAGAGCTGATACCAGGCCTTCTTTGTTATTTCGACAAAGTGATCCTTGAGAGAGAGGTTGGATCCTGCTGAATCCAAGGCCCATACACACAAAGTTATTTAGCATTTCTTAACAGACTGAATCGCTATTTCGGGCCATTAAGAAATGCTAAATAGACTTACCTTATGTACAAAGGGTAGAAACGCGGTCGCAAAATATGATTTCTACCCAGTAGAAATCCCATTTTGAGATTCCCAAAATAGGAAATCACAAATAGGGATTTTGTATTTGCAATTTCCTAACCAGATGTACATAGCATTTCATAAACACAAAATGGGCATTTAGGAAATGCTATTACCATCAAATCCAATCCGATGGTAACCATGTGCAATTTTGGAAAAGGCACCCAAAATGCATTTTTTGCAGTGCCATAGATCATGCACTTGTCCGAGGGCATTTGTGCGCATTACACGAGCACCCTTTTTTCCCCTTATATTTACGGGGGCCTTAGGCCCATACGTACTATTGGTTTTACAGTTCTAAATTTGCAGTTGCAACTCCATAGGAATCGCTATTAGGAAATCGCAAATTTCGTACATTAAAATTTGCATTTTCTAAATAGCTATTTCTTAGGATTCGCTATTTAGGAAATACAAAAATGTAAATATCGCCCA
Source organism: Calotriton arnoldi (assembly GCA_963921515.1). NCBI lineage: Eukaryota > Metazoa > Chordata > Amphibia > Caudata > Salamandridae > Calotriton > Calotriton arnoldi. The sequence continues at coordinate 168,726 of CAWUFW010019137.1, read as the reverse complement.
CATGGCCCAAGTGACTTGGACCTTGGTAAAAGTTGGGATTTGAATCCATCAAGTTTCATGTAATTGAGCCAGGTTTGTACTGTATCTTGTTGTTGTTTTTGGCAAATAACAGGAATTATGTCTTGGTTGGGTTGAGCTTTTGGTAGGCGAACATTCCCCCTATATTTTACCATACAGAGATCTTGGCCCCAACATCAATGTCTCTCACTGGTAAAGTATAGGGAAAAGTAAAAAGTTTATTAAAGCCTGGAAAAGTATGTAAAAATAGTTTTATGTTAAATAATAATGCAAATGAATTTTATATATTTATTTTAAATGTACAACTAAAGAAAAACGGCTACAGCCCTAATAACTACATTTTTAAATAAATCTTTAACTAATGTAAATATATTAAGTTACATTAAAATTATTTTTCTCAAGTTTAAGTAAAAAAAATGAATTACCAAATAAAGTAAAACATATTATGCATTGATATTTATTAAAAATGATGTGTAGTAATTAATTATATTTTCAAAAAAATATTGTTACATCAATCTTAGAATGCATGAAAGGTTATTAAAATATTTTATAATTAAACAAAGCATACATATTATTTTTTTGTATTTTTTAAACATTACATTATAATTATTAATTTGTTTAACTATTTTAAATAATGGAATTTAAATTAGCATAATTTTCAATGGGATTTTATTTTAAATACCATAGCATAATTGATTTCTATGGGAAAGTATTACAATACTAGTGGTTGCCCATGTGTGGTGCTGGACTTACTTCAGCTCTGAGCTTAAGGTGTATACTATTGTTTTGGGTCCATTTTTGGCTGTAGTAACTTTAGAAGTGCTATTTGTAAATTGCAATGGACTTACTCTTTTGGGGGTGGGTACACGTCTTTCCCTAAGCCCCTCCCTAACCTTCCCTCAACCCCTTTTTATTCCTCCCTAATCTCCACCCCTTTAATAGTCAGTATTCCACATTTTCCAGACCCTCCTCTCTGTTCCTCCCATATTTGCTACTAAAACGTATGCTTACGTGGGAGTAGACTACACTGGAATATAGATCTCAGCACATGATATGATAGGAAAGGTGGAAACTCTGCACTTAGGTTTGTGAATTGCATTTTGTAGTACTACAAAACGTACTACAAAATGCAGGTTGTAAATTAGCCCCAGTATTCCTACAGTGTACGCTACATGTTGAAATACATTTTGTAACACTTTAAACTCTATTCTATCTTATATTGTGCTACTTCTTTTCACTCCACTGAACAGTGTAGAGTGCTGTTGACACAGATTATACATGTGCATTGAATAAGTGAAATGTTCCCAATTACGCATGAATAAACAATTATGTACCTGTCTGGCTGTTAGTTGCAAAAGTATTTTTAGTTTCACTGCTTTGAAATAATGGTCTTCTTTTCACAAACTATCATAGCTAACAGTTTATTTGCCATCAGTTTTACGAATTGTAACCATTACTTCCATCTAAACATCGTAGCCAAGAAAAGGGTGATTAGCAGGAATCCAGCGCTCGCTGGAACAGTTTGCAAGCACAAGTGCGTGGGCAACAACTGCAGGCACGGCCCGTGGTAGGAGTGCCGGTCGGGCGTTACGTGGGGCGGGGGAGGGGCAGGGTGGGGGGTAGTAAACTACGGATTACGGCCGAATACAGGTAAGTGAACATTTAAATAAATAAAACGAATTTAGTTGTGAGCGCTGCATCGCCAAATGCGATGCAGTGCGCGCAACGAAATTCATTTTATTTATTTAAATGTTCACTTACCTGTATTCGGCCGTAATCCGTAGTTTACTACCCCCCACCCTGCCCCTCCCCCGCCCCACGTCACCGCCCGACCGGCACTCCTACCACGGGCCGTGCCTGTTATAGATGTGTAACAGTGAATTATCAGGCTGTTTTTCACCAAGTGGTTCCGAGTGACATCAGGTAGACAATGAGAGCGAAGCTCGAGTTGTCTATGATGTCATGCAGAACTCCAAGGTGAAAACCACCCCGCATTTCACTTTTTATCCATCTATAATTGTGTGTTATGTATGGCTAGCAAAATCATCTGCCCCTGCATTCAACTTTTACACAGAGGTAGAGAAGTAATGGGGAGCCATACACAACATGGTCTCTATTATATAGCACTGTCCTAAGGGTAAAAAAAACCCTTACCTGTACTCCATGACCAACTCCTACCATTTTCCATGTCTTCCTCCCCCCTGCTGCAACTGTGCTTTCTGCTCTTATTCAAAGCAACAAGCAGAGCTGTGCTGACAGGCTTCGAGAGAGCCCTGTCAGCCTGGTCTGGAAGGCTTTTATGACATCACAACAATGGGTAATGAGTTTTGTTATTAGCTGTTGCTACTTCATAGCAGTGGGTTATGAGATCTGGAAATGGAAATAAACTATAGAGGCTGTCTAAGAGAGCCATACATAATATAAAGAATTATAGATGGAAAGCCATCAATTAAGGGTATGTTTTTCACTGAGAGGTTCTGAATGACGTTATAGACAACAAGAGCACAGCTCGAGTTGTTTATGTCACTCAGAACTCCAAGGTGAAAAAACATCCCCTTAATTGACATCTACCAGTATATAATTTCATGTTAAATATACTTCTAATACCCTTCCACAATGTTTTCTTATGCCCCACTACAAATACAAATAATACTGGAAAATTCTGCTTTATTTTTAATGGGCTAGATTCCTGTAATTATATGTAGCTGTTTTCTAATGTTAAAAATTGGTGCCCTTCAATTCTTGCCATTTCAGTCTGAAATGTACTTTGCTATTTAACATATTTCGCTGTTTCATTAAGGCAGCGTCACCCATCTTCAAATGTTTGTAGTTGTTTTTCTTTGGATTTTCGATGCAGTGCAGACAGGTTAGTTTTTCCTTTTTGAATGCAGCGTGAGGCAGCAGGCAACAGTGATGGTTTGTTTATTACTGGGTGGCTTCCTTCTTACAAGTCTACCTGTAGAGTGAGGCTTCGGTTTTTAATGGCAGCCGTTGGTCCAGTGATTGGCACACTGGAAAACACGTCATAGCGTTAGTTTATGAGTTTTGTTAATCACTGCCTTGACGCACACACAATGGGTTATGACTTTCATAAAACCCTGTTCACGATAGTGTAAGGGTATTAGAAGCATGTATAACAGATAAATGAATACAAAAAATGTACATATTTATGTAACACTGATTAGTTTTCTAGCACAGCCCTCTGCCATAATACCTTTAAAATACTGGTGTTAAATTTTGCTTTCACAAATTAACATAATTTCTTCTCTTACTTTCAGTGACAATGACTGCCTTGCTGGGCTTTTAACTACATGTGCTATTTAAAATATGGTGTATCATGCATTCCTTTGCTGCAACAGGAAAGGCATTGTATGTTTCTTCACATAAGCAGTCTGCCTATTAAAAACATCACATTAAACATTCAAAATATGTGCAGATCTCGAATTCCATATTCATGTTCACTTACATTTTGCCTTCTCCAAGAGTCTGTGCAAACATGCCTAGGTGTGTGTGAAACTATGTGGAGGGTCTACATTGCAAAAATCAAGCATAATTACTGGAATTAAAAGAGCTCAATATATCATGACAGAAAGCTTAACTGAAAGTATGAGAAACACTAGAGTAAACCTGAAGCGTGTGTTATTTCTATATCTCTGTCATGTGACTGCAGAATACTTACTACTCATTGTAAGTGGCTCGATTCCCACCACATGCACGCTGAAAAACAATCGTACTGTAATACCAGATGCTGTCATTATGGATTAACTCTGAGGAGAACGAGTCAGAAAGGAAAAACAAATGTGGAAAATGTGACATGAAAAGTCAGCATGCAGAGATACACTCCACAGAGGAAGAAAAACAAGAAAAATATGCAGGCATTGGTATCTACACCAAGCAGGTAAAATGTGTCCTCCGCCCCTCACAATGGATAGGTGTCCTTAGTGGCACAAAAGGAAATCAAGTGAATTCCGAGGAGGAAGAAAACTTTGAAATGTCTAAATTTGATGAGGAGTTTGGTTGTGATGAGGTAAGTTTAGATTGGATGGTTACATTAGTCAAAATGAGATCTTGATGTGGACACATTGGATGGAGAATTTAGTAGAGTTTTAAAGGATCCAAAAGGGACATTGATGTTTAGTCCATTTGATGTTAGGGATCCAAGATGGAAATTGTTGGCCTATGGACCATGTGTGTAGCTATATTAAAGAATGGATCAGAAAGACTTTGGGCAAGGACGTTTGTGGAATTATAAGAGCTAAGTGTTCAAGACCCATTAAAGACAATAAGGTGTGTGTTGCAGTAAATTTGGATCAGAAAATATTAAATTATTGTTGAAGATGGGAAGGGATCTTAGGAAGGGTCTGCAACGTTAGTTAAAACAGTGTCAGGATAAATTCATATATATGATGGTTTGCACATATATTTGGGATGACTTAGGAGGCATTGCTTAAAGTTGTGGAGGTTTACATTGAGCTCTTGAGAAGTTAAATCCAGAGGGAAATATATTAATTGGGGACTGCTAATACAGGATTAGTGACAGAAAGGAGGAAAACAACTTTTTTAAATGAAGAAATTCGGGGTACTTGGCAAATAAAGTAGTTAGCTCATTGGCAAAGGATTTTTTGTTCCGGACATGGAATGGTAAAGAGCATCTGAAAATACGTTTTAACATTTACGGCCTTGAACAAAGCCCGTCACTCATTGAGAACAGTTTTTGGAGAACATAGTTTTTTTGCAGGCCGGAAAAGAGGACAGTTTTCCAACCGAGCCTTTTGCAGGTCCCAGTAATAAAATCAAGGAAGAGGGTACTTTCATGGGTTTCAGACTGACACTGGGTTTTTCCAAAAAAGAGGAAGCGATGACAGAAGCAGAAGCCGTAGAAGAAGAGGTAGAGGTTGGTCATCCAGTGAAACTCAAGGAGTATGAAGGTTACTACTGGTCGTCCCCTGGAAGGAAAGATAGGAAAAATTTTACAGAACCTGGGAAAGAATTACAAAGGACCCTTGTGTGTTAGAGAATCAGTAGGAGGTTACAAAATAGAGTTCACAGTGATTTAAGTGCAAATTCACAGTGCATTAGGGTCAGTATGAGAAGGTGATAGATCCAGAGGTGGAAAAGCTGTTGAACAAAAGAGTTATAAGAAAAGTGCCAGATACTGAGAAGGTGTGTGTGAGTTCAGTCTTTTTTTGTAGTGAAGAAGGAAAAAGAGATGGTACCCAGCCAAATTTTAAAAGAGTTGAACTTTTACACTTCACAAAATTCCAATGGCAGAGGAGAGTCAGGCTTCCCTTAATTTCAGATGGAGAGAACAGCTGTAAATATTTGTGCATCTGTATTTGAAGGAGCATGGCGTAATATCATTTATCTACCTAGATTACATTTTAGGGATGCCTGAGGAGTAAGAACAGGTTTTGATGCCTTCGAGCATGGTAAACACCTCTTTAGAGAATCTAGCATTCATTATAAATGTGGTAGAATTCACTGATGACTCCTTTCAAGATGTTTGAGTTTTTTGTTTCCAAGTGGATATTGTCCAAGTGCTATCAACATTGCCAGATAGGTATTTGAGAACCATATGGCAAGAAGTAGGTCATTTGTTGAACAATGTACAGTTTTCTTGAGAGATTTTGCAAGAGTGAATTGATATCTGTCATTATCAATTTAGTATTCCCATTTCTGTTGCTTGCAGAGCGCTAATGTGATTGAATGCACATTATTCACAGAAAGGATTGTCGTAAGGCACCAAAGAAGACTTGTAAATGGAGCTGAGGGCAATGTTAATTTGGTGACTGCAGAAGCTGGAGGCATGGAATGGGACTGCAACTTTAAGCTTGAGGCCTGACTTTGTTCTGGAGTCCAATGCAAGCACTATGGAATGGGGTGCTAAGTTATGGTCACAAGAAACAAGAAACAGGAGGAAAATTGTAGTTAAATGAGAAACAGCAGCACCTTAATTGTCTGGAGATGAAAGATGGCTTGTTTTCTTTTGGCCGCTTCAGAGAGAAGTAAAAGAAGTGTAGGGATTTTTGAGGATAAACAATGTTTTGGCTGTAAGTTACATAAACAGGCCAGGATAAGAGAATCAGGGCAGTTGTCAGACTTAGCAAAGGAACTTTGGGAGTTTTTTTTAGAACACAAGATTACTTTGCAAATATTCACCAGGTCATGAGAACAGTGTTGTGGATTGGAATTCAAGGCATTTGAAGAACTACCGTTGTTTTAAGTTGAACATGGTCGTATTTGGGAACATACAAAAATTTGGGGTCCATTAGAAATGCATTAGTTTGTGAGCAGCAGGACCCAGAAGCTCTAGCAGTGGACACATTCTAACAGGATTGGATTAAGAAGGGGGTTAAGTCTTTCCCCTGTTTATGATGATTAAGAAAATGCTGATGAAAGTGAGGCACCAGGAATGTCAGGTGATATTAGTAATTCCGTTGTAGATTTCTCAGTCATGCTTTTGGGAGTTATAGAGCTGGATGATATCATGCACTCTAGGAGATACAAAGGACTTTCAAATAAGCCTTCAGAGCTCTTCTACAGGTCATGGGAACAAGGAACAAAGAATAGGCATAGAGGAGCCTTGAAGGTTTTTGTTTGTTGGTCGAAGAAACACTTGTTGTACATGTGGCAACTTTTTGGCAAAACATAAAAAGCATTGAATATCAGAGCAGTAAATTCTTATAGATCGGCAGTAGTGGCTGGACACAATTAAATGAGGATAGATTGATTAGCTGTTAGGCTATGATTTGTATTATCATGTAAGTTATACACTTAAGGAGATGGCCAAGACCAATGAATGAGACAATGTGGGATGTTACCTTCATATATCAGATACAGTGTTACGTTTAATTTAATTCAGGAGAGTATCAAAAGAGAAAACCTTGGGGTTGAGTAATAGATTCTATTATACAAAAGAAGTAAATTTCGAAGTACAGAGTAGGGCCTAGACTTAGGGCCTGATTTGCAGTTTGGCAGACGAGCTCTCTCTCACAAATTTGATGGATAGACTGTCTATCTTTTTACAAGTGATATAGGATATAATGCACTTGTAATAAGGCGGACAGGATATCTGCCACGTTTGTGATGGAGTAACCTGTCTGCCAAATTCTAAATAAGGCCTTAGTCAGAATCAGTATTTTATCTTAGGTTTGAAAAACATTCAACATTTTGTGTAGTGAATTGAATGCAGGAATCTGAACAGCATGCTTTGGACTTTTAAGAGGACGGGGTTCAGCAGCCTTTCAGTTCTTCATGATACAAAACAAATAAGTTTCTTCAGCAACAATTGAAAAGTGGATAAAAGTGGTGATGGAGGAGGCAGGGATGGCCTGTGTTGTTTAAGGCTCATTCAGTGTGAGGGGTAATGTCTAGCATTGTACTTCTCTTAGAAGGTAGGCTGGAGGAGGTTCTGAAAGCTGCTGATGGGTTGAATGTAAGTGTGTTTGCTAAGTTGTACATGAGACTGGTGGAGCATGTTACAGGTGCCTTTGATCATGCCTAATAATAATGATTCTTAAAGTTGAGGGACCTGTTCACAAAGGTAAATCTACACTTGTAGATTTATTGTACATAAATTCACTGTTACACTTTTGAGTAACTTTACTACCTTTGGCTATTTACTCTTTATGACTGTAAAGTTACACAAAAGTATAGACTTACATGTACCCACCCATGAAACAGAGGTTGGAGATAGTAAAAACATAAAAGTTATGACTGTAAAGTTACTACAAGTAGTAACTTTGCAACTGTATTTGGCATTTTGCACACTTGGCAGAGACCTCCGCAATCGGGGCTTGGATTTCTGTACTGTGAAGTATAGCGAAAAGTGTAAATGTTTCTTAAACGTTTTTTAAAAGTACAAAAAATATTTTCTGTTAAATATGATGTTAATTTTATGCATTTATTTTAAATGTAGAACAATATGAACAAAATGTTACAGCATTAATAACTTAATGTTATCTAAAATGTCAATACTTTTTAGTATATTTAATTAAAATAACATAATTTTTCTAAAGTTTCAACTAGGAAAAATCCACACCTAAAGTATTTATATATTTTATGTTGAATGTTGGGAACTGTAGTCAAAAACGCCAGACTGCAGCTGCAACCAATGGAGTGGGGCCAGCTGAACTCCCACCAATTGGGAGGGCATAGGAGGTTCAAAGGAGGGTGGAGGTGGAACCCTGGCGCCAGCGGCATCTGATGAAGGCACCCTACGCCGAAATGCATTATGCCACAAAGCTGTGATTAAATGGATTCTCTGAAGCTCCCCGGTGTGTCCTCTGATTGCTTTGAATAAGTGGTCTGTTTGTGATGTTTTACGCGCCTGCCAGGAGCGCGTTTAGAGGCCCCGTCCTGCAAGAGTCTGGGGCTTTGCTGGCACCGTGGCTATTTTCTCCAAGTGATTGGATGCCTCAGGACCGGCTCGAGATTGGACCAAGCAAGCAACCGCTGCCAAAAGGCAGTCCGTGATTGCACAGAGAAGCGTGATGACTTCATTAACGTTTCACGGCCCGGTTTGACCTCTGCAATCGGGGCAGGACGTTGGGGACCCAAGGGAGTCCAGGACACTTTATCTATAGGGGTTCACCTACTACACAAAGGCCCCCCTCTTTTGCTTGGCACAACAGTGCTCATTGTGAGCATTATTTAGCCCCGCTGCGGAAACTTACCGGATTATGTTGAATGTTGGGAACTGTAGTCAAAAACGCCAGACTGCAGCTACAACCAATGGAGTGGGGCCAGCTGAACTCCCACCAATTGGGAGGGCCATAGAAGGTTCAGAGTAGGGTGGAGGTGGAACCCTGGTGCCAGCGGCATCTGATGAAGGCACACTATGCCGAAATGCATTATGCCACAAAGCTGTGATTAAATGGATTCTCTGAAGCTTCCCGCTGTGTCCTCTGATTGCTTTGAATAAGTGGTCTGTTTGTGATATATATATATATATATATGAACTCCAAAAGTTGCGGTTACTGATGGCGTGCATTCAGAACGCTGGTGGTTCACTTAAAAACGCTACCGCTAGCGGTTGCAAAATACTCCAACAATCTTTCAATTCATGAAAGAAACGGCACTCTGGGGCGGAAGAGGATCAGCATATGTTTATTACAACAGGTCTCACCGGACAGGACGTGTTTCGGCTGCACAGCAGCCTTTGTCACCTAGTGAGTGCCATCTTGTGGACAGTATATATAATCTAATAAATAAAAACATAGAAAGAATACTACAATGTTTCTTTATAAGCAACAGTGTTATCATAACACAATTTTTAAATACTCAGGATAAATTTGTAATGGCAGAAAAAAATTCAACTCATTCGTTAGATATTGCTAACCTTGAGGTGCAATACCTTCAATTAAAATATATTGCAAAATACCTACTAATAGGCATTTACCAACATTCCTTAGTAGAGATGCATATCATGTCGAAATAGTAAAAAACTGAGACCGTGATATTACTTCAGATAAGCAGTATTCATGTGATACACATTATTTAAAGTGCACCCACAAGCGGCAGATTTAGTACATTTATAAAAAAGTAAAGAGAGAAAGATAGCTGCAACATTTATACAGACACTCAAGATCAAAAAATGTCAACATTGTATCCAAAATCTTTGACAATTAGGGCACGCTTTGCTTCAAGCTAGAATAATGATCTCTTGTCTCATAATAAGCATTAGTTGTCCCTTGCAGACTTATACATTAACACCGCTCTGAAAGGTGCACTAATTCATTTGTAAATGTCTCGGCCCTAGTTCATTCCAAAGAATTTCAGTCTCAATACTTGCCCGAGAAACAAGTCATTCAAAATCCGCTGTTGCTTGATACAGCGCAAAACAGCTGATAACATATCTATATATATTCACTGAAAAAACCACAGGTTTCAGGGACATTATAGTTAGAAATTAGCATCTAAAAAACCTTAGAAATTCACTGGAAAAAACACAGGTTTCAGGGACGTTATAGTTAGGCATTAGCATTTTAAAAACCTTAGAAAGTCATGGAAAAAATGAAAGGTTAGAGAGACCTTATAGTTAGTCTGACATTTCACTCGTACAAAACCAGAGAAATTCAGCCTTTATAGTAAGCTTAGCTAACTATAAATCGTGCCCCCGCAATGAACAGCTGATGACGTTTTTAATATTTGGTGGGAGGCCGCATGGCCGATATTGCCCACATCCCCTGGGGGACCACTGGGGAAGCCTCAAGGCCCCTGTGGTCCCTGCCGGCTTCCCGCCTCCTGCGGGAGCTGGCATTGCTTTTGGGCAGAGGGAGCTGCAAACATGCATCTCCCTCTGCCCAAACGCAATTCTGCTTCGCTTCATGGAAGCAAGAGCATTTTTCCTGGTCTCGCTTCTATGAAGTGAAGCAGAGTTTGCTATGGCTTGGCGGGAGCAGTGATACGGCCAAGCCATAGCAAACTGCAATGTCCCTGGGTGGGTAACCCGGGACATTGCTGGTGCTGGCTCCTGGATGTGGGCCATGCGGCCCCCCTCCCATCTTCTCTGTAGACCCGGGGAGGTGGTGGTCCGTGGGGCTGGAGGTCCGCAACGGACACCCGCCTTTACTTGATTTGTGCCCGGGGGAGGTGGCAGTCCCTGGGGCAGTGGGGGGTGCATGGCACCCCGCATTTTCATATAAATAGCCCCGGGGAGGTGGCGGTCCCCGGGGCTGCGTGGTGGGGCTGGGGCCCCGCACGCATTATTTTTCATATGTAGCCCCAGGGAGGTGGTGGTCCCCTCGAAAGAGGGGTGGCACGTGGCCCCCGCATTTTAATGAAAATAGCCCCGGGGAGGTGGAGGTCCCTGGGGCTTCATGGGGAGGATGGAGCCCCCCACACATTCAATTTAAAAAGAAAGCCCCAGGGAGGTGGCGGTCCCTGGATCTGTGGGGGGCAGGAGCCCCCCATGCACTTTCATTATAAATTGAGCCCCGGAGATGTGGTGGTCCCCGGAGATGCGTGGTGGGGCTGGAGCCCCCGCACGCATTATTTTTCATATGTAGCCCCAGGGAGGAGGTGGTCCCAGGGAAAGAGGGGGGAACGTGGCCCCCGCATATTAATGAAAATAGCCCCGGGGAGGTGGAGGTCCCTCGGGCTTCATGGGGGAGGATGGAGCCCCCACACATTCATTTTAAAAAGAAAACCCCTTATAAGAGGGGATTAGAGCTTGTAAAACTCAAAAAGAATGGCAAAGTACTACTAGCTTCTTCACAGTTGTACTAAAGTGTCCAACTGCACTATGTGGGACTACACATTGAAACATTGAGTATGCATTTTCTTGGATTTTTTGTCTGATCCCATTTGCTTGGATTTCTTGTCTGATCCAATTTGCATGTTTTTTGTATACAAAGGTACACACCACAGATTGGAAAATGTGAGGTCCTGATGAAGGGCAATACCACGAAATGCAATGGGGTAGTGAGCAAATGCCCATGAATTTTATAGGTCCAATTATTTAATAAACTGTTGGAATACAGAAAAATATCTAAACTCATTACTTACTGAAAACCTGGATTACATTGATCAGACATCAATGGTGTTTGCTTGACAATGGTGACAGATGTGTCTTGATTTGTGCTATATCGAGAAACTCATGGGATCTCAGTCCATATAGCATGTCAATATATCAGAACTAGCCATATCAAAATTGTGGATTAGTCAGAATGTGCTGTTTTCAGGGTGCTCTTTTATCTACATCATGTCAACTTTTTTACAACATCAGATTTATCAGAATTTAAGAGTTAATCAGCAACTTAATGTCTTGCACTCTTTTATAAGAGATAGTTGTTTACAAATGCATAGTAGAAAGCAGACAAGAGTTGTTACAAATGAGTCGATTAAATTATTGGGGCCCATTCTTGCTTTATATCATAATGTAAAAAGCCATTTTTTCAGTCAGAATTCCATGCACTGAGCTTATATGAGTGTTGGGATGAACCGTAATATCATGATGAGAATGAATGTCATTCTGAGTGATATTGAATAATATGTTGGGATGGAATAATACTGATATTTGTTTCAAATACTTCGCGTTTCAAACCTGCATTTTCGGGAAGGCAATCTCTTAAGTATCGGAAAGTCTTTCTTCTAGCATAGACATTTGTGAAGTTTCTATTTTTCCTTCTTTTTCCAAAACATTGAAGCGCAGAATTATTATGTATCAAGCAAATTTGCTGCCCTATATTATGCCAGTGGAAGAGATCACGGACTCTGCCTGCTCTCTTTCCCAGCTCTAGTGAACAAGAAGGCTGAGTAGATCCACATACGTCTTTGCATCATAGGGCAAGGGTGTGTGCATGATGTCTAACATAGGTTTTGCAACCAAAGTGAACACTTACAGTATATAATAATATGCTTAGACTACCTTTGAAAGTTTTCACATATTGGATGTGTACTGTCCATGAAATTTGTGAAACATCCAGAGAAATTACTTTCTCCATGTTAATGCCTACCTCAAGTAGTGATTATTTTTGGTGCAAAGTGCTGTCTGACAATTTCAGTAGATAGGGCTATGCCTTAAGATCTATGTGTGGTAGAATGGGAACATCTATGTACCACCCATGGGACTCTCCCTTGACTCAAAAGAGCAGAAAGCAGTGCAAAGCACTCTTTGCATTACTTTTAGGGCAACATTTGTGATTAAAGAAGTTTTACGCTGGAAAAAAAAATACTTGATTGTCACGAAGCACACGTCCCACGGGAGGGAACGGACAGCATGGGTGAATGGTGGCATGTTCCTTACAGAAAGGATCCTCTCCTCTTTCCACAGCCTGAGGATTCAACGGACTGGGCTATGTCTCGAAACCCCATACCGGGGATGCAACCTTCCATTACCCGACGTGACTCCTTTAATTGGGAAATCCCACCAGAGGACTCCGCCACCGGATCCTTCGTCATTTACCCAGAGCCAATACCTGAAAAGGGAAACCCGACATCGGAGAGAGGAAGAACGGAATCCGGAAAACGCCGTGGTGTGGAAGACCCCGACCCCGTAGGTACGGAGGTGGAGACGGAGATAGCAGGCGAGGACACTCCGCTGCTGGTCCTGACGACGAGAGACGGAGGTCCAGAGAAGCCGGGAGAGCCAGGAGGCCAACGGTCCCACATTTAGCCCCGCCATGCTCCTGGAGGAGCGTGGCTCACACAGGTAGGTGCGCAGCTCTCAGGGTGGGCTGGGAGGAGGGAGAAAGTCAGCAGTAGCGGGCAAATAGTAAACAAACCCTGCCTAACCGACCACCCTCCCCTCACAACCGCACGTCCCTAGTCTCTTAGGTCCGTGGCACTCGGTGAACCCTCACTCCCTTTCCCCGAAGGGGTACCCAGATAGCCCCTTTCACCGATTGCCTTTCTTCTCTTTTCCCGAGGATTACCAAACCCATGAGCCAGAAGAAGAAAGAAAACGAAACCCGGACCCTGAGGAGAAGAGTACCGAAGAAGGATAAGACGTATTATCTTTATCAAACCCTGGCTTATGCTACACGCTGTGTATACAAAGAAATAAAAGATACACAAATCAGCTCTGTTGTGGAACTCGATCCTTGCAAAACCTCACAAGTGGTGTAGATTGCGGGCAGTCTGTCCGTTAGTACAGGAATAATGGATGACCTGATTCAGCATATCGTGAAAGGACAGGAGAAATTAGAATGGGCCCTGGAGCACCAGATGACCTCAGCCCAGGCAGACCAGGACCTATTAAAAAATACCTTGGCCGCACAAATGGAAGGATTACAAAAGATCGCAGAGGATCAGGTCCAAGTGACCGCCAGAATACGGGACACGAAAAGCAGCCCCCAGGACCCACCCAGTATATCCCTTCAGAAATACATTACCGGGGAGGACCCAGACGCTTTTCTCCTCAACTTTGAACGGGCAGCGAAAGCCTGTGGTTGGCCCATCGAGAAATGGCCTTTTTTTTTGGCACCTCTTCTCACTGGTGATGCGCAGGCAGCCTACCAGGTAGCGAATTCTACTGGTAACACCCCATATGCATAGATTAAGACCATCATTCTGGACCATTTAGGGATGGACACGGAAGCCTACAGGGTACGTTTCCATAAAGAAAAAGGGACCCCAGGGGAAAACACCAAAACCCTTTTCTTTCGGCTCAAAGCCGCCGCAGACAAATGGCTAAAGCCCTCAGAAAGCAGCAAAGAGGACATAATGGACCGCATATATTTAGAGCAGTATTTAGAGGCTCTTCCATATAATACTCAAAGATGGCTGCGCCAGCACACGCATCTCACCACCGAACAGGCAGTCGAGATGGCCACCACATTCTCCCGTGCCCAGCCTCGTGCGCCTCTTTGGGAAAGCGAGAAACCGGTCCGTCCCCCTCAAGGGAAGTATGACAAGAAGAACACAAACAAGCCTGCGCCTGAACCTATGAGGCTCCGACCCTACAAGCCTGAAATACCTGTTCATTGGGGTCCCCACTGTTTTGATTGTGGCAACTGGGGCCACATTGCCCATCTCTGTCCCCACAAAAAACCAACAGAAGAGCCCATGGATGTTGGCTAAATACCGAGGTCAATCCTATTTACAGCTGAAATGGGGAGTGCCTTTTATGTAAGTGTTCAGGTGAACGGACAATGGGTCGTGGCGTGGCTCTGTTGGACTCAGGCTGCCGGCAGTCCGTCATTCAGGAAGATCTGGTTGATACCAGCCAGATCATACCCGATGCACTGGTGCACATACGGTGTGTGCATGGGGATATCAAACCCTATCCCATAGCAGAAGTGTTCCTTAACCCCGTCCGTGGGTCCCCCTCTACTGTCAGGGTGGGGGTGTTGGGTGACCTCCCCGAAGAACTGATCATAGGGACAGATAACCCTGAATTCTTAAAGATGTTCCTAACAACCGTACACTCCCAGAGGGAGGGGAACAAAGGGGGTGGGCCCGGGAAAACACCACATATGGCCCTTATCACCCAGGAACCTTGGCTCCTAGACACAAACTTTAGGTATACCCAAACCAACGACCCTATTTTACAAAACGCCTGGCAGGCTGCCCAAACCAATACCAGTAACACGCCCTTGTCTTACCCACACTTTTTTGTTAAAAATGGGCTATTGTACCGGAGAGCCACAAAGGATGATTCCCCCCAACTATTAGTCCCCCTAGCCTTTAGGGAACAGGTACTCTTCTTTGCTCACTCATCTCACGGCAGGTCACACAGGGGCTGAAAAAACTACTCAGAGCATCCTACGGCATTTCTACTGGCCTGGGGTGTATGGGGCCATAAAGAAACACTGCCAGGAGTGCGAAGTCTGTCAGAAGAGAAACCCCTACCGACCAACCCCGGTACCCCTACAGCCTCTCCCGGTTGTAGGTACCCCTTTCGAACGGGTGGGAATGGACATAATTGGTCCTTTGCCTAGAACAAGAAAAGGACATCAGTACGCCCTGGTGGTCGTGGACTACTCCACTCGTTATCCTGAGGCCTTTCCCTTAAGAGCCCTTACCAACAAGAACATCATAGATAAAATCATTGAGCTCTTCTCCATAGTAGGCTTTCCCCGGGAGATACTGATGGACCAGGGGACTCTTTTTGTGTCGCGTCTCATGAAAGAGGTCTGCCGAACCCTGAACCTCAACCACATCAAAACGTCGGTTTACCACCCACAAACCGACGGGCTTGTAGAAAGATATAATGGCACTCTTAAGTTGACGTTAAGGAAAATGCTCCGGAGTGAAGGGAAAGAGTGGGACCAACTCCTTCCCCTCGCCTTATTCCTCATACGCAGCCAAGTCCAGAGCAGTCTCGGATGTTCCTCCTTTGAAATGTTATATGGGAGACAGCCGAGATCACTCCTGGACATGACGAGGGAGGCATGGGAAAAAGAAGAGGAATACGAGACCCGGGGTTTCCTGGAGTACACACAAAATCTCAAATCCCGAATAGGCAAGCTTCAGGACCTCGCATATTCCAATCTAGAAAAAAATAGAGAAAGACAGAAGTACCACTACGATAAAGGAAAGAAATGGAGACAGTTAGCCATCAATGATTGGGTCTTGGTGTTGCTGCCCTCCTCCTCAAGTAAACTTAAGGCGGAATGGCTGGCCCCCTATAAAATAGTGGGTAAAGTAGGGAAAACCACGTATAAGGTCCAGGTAAAACCCTCCCGAGTACAAACATACCACATCAACCTGCTAAAGAAATGGTTGGGCCCACTACCTAAGACAGCCATCTCGTGTACCCAACCCTGGTAGAACCCACGTGTACTCTGGAACAGCTGGTGATTAATGACTCCCTACCTCTGATACAACAACAGTCATTGAAACCAATGTTGCGCCCTTTCTCTTCTATGTTCTCAGACTTACCTGGGAAAACAACCCTGATAGAACATGCTATTGAGACGGCCCCGGGTAAGGTCATAAAACAACGACCCTGCCACATTCCGGCCACCAGGAGACAGGTAGTTAGAGACGAGGTCAAGGCTATGTTAGAGATGGGAGTTATCCGTCCTTCCAAGAGTGAGTGGCCATCCCCCATTGTCCTGGTCCCCAAACCAGACGGTACCGTCAGATTTTGCATTGACTTTAGGGCCGTTAACACCATCTCTAAGTTCGATTCGTATCCCCTACCGAGGATCGACGAATTTGATCGAAAAGTTGGGGGACGCCCAGTACTTAACAACGCTGAACCTCACAAAAGGGTACTGGCAGGTCCCCCTTCAGGAGAAAGACCAAGAGAAAACTGCCTTTATTACACCTGATGGTTTATACGAATTTACCGTCCTCCCGTTTGGTCCTCACAGAGCACCTGCCACATTTCAGAGGCTAATGAACACCGTACTAGGTGACTATCAGACCTTCTCGTCGGCCTATCTAAATGATATCGTAATATTTAGTCCTACCTGGGAGGACCATTTGGTACACTGTCAGGAAATCTTCAAGGCCCTACTACATGCTGGTCTACACATAAACTCAAAAAAATCCAGGGTTGGGTTTAATAAGGTCAGGTACCTGGGCTATGTGCTGGGGAATGGGATGATAATGCCACAAGAAGAGAAAGTGAAGGCTATCACGGAAACACCCTTTCCCTCCTCGAAGAGAGAAGTCAGAGCCTTTTTGGGGTTGTTGGGTTATTATAGGAGATTCATACCCCAATATTCCGCAATAGCAAAGATCTCCTACGGAAAGAGGTCAAACCAAAGGATCTGTTAACCCCCTCTGAGTAAGCGACAACCGCCTTCCAGCGCCTGAAAAAGGCAATCACTACCAGTCCTGTCTTGTCCTCCCCAATTTCACGAAACCATTCATCCTCCACACCGATGCCTCTGATTGTGGGTTGGGGGCGGTGTTATCACAACTCTCCCCTGAGGGCACTGAACATCCAATTCTTTTCATTAGTAGGAAGTTGTTTCCCTGTGAGAGGCAGTACCCTACAATCGAAAAGGAATGTCTTGCCTTAAAATGGGCTATTGACAAACTCCAATATTATTTAGAGGGGAGCCACTTCACCCTATACACCGATCATGCACCCGTCCAGTGGATGAGTAGGAATAAGGGTCATAATCCCCACGTCCTGCGATGGTTCCTGTCCTTGCAGCCTTTTGTCTTTGATGTACAGCACCGTAAGGGGGACGAGAATGGGAGCGCGGACTTTCTATCGTGTATATTTCCTCTCCCCGATCGGGAGAATCACAGCCTGAGGATTCAACGGACTGGGCTATGTCTTGAAACCCCATACCGGGGATGCAACCTTCCTTTACCCGACGTGATTCCTTTAATTGGGAAATCCCACCAGAGGACTCCGCCCCTGGATCCTTCGTCATTTACCCAGAGCCAATACCTGAAAAGGGAAACCCACCCTTGGAGAGAGGAAGAGCGGAATCCGGAAGACGCCGTGGTGTGGAAGACGCCGACCCCGCAGCTACGGAGGTGGAGATGGAGATAGCATGCGAGGACGCTCCGCTCCTGGTCCTGACAACAAGAGATGGAGGTCCAGAAAGCCGGGAGAGCCAGGAGGCCAACGGTCTCACGTTTCGCCCCGCCACGCTCCTGGAGGAGCGTGGCTCACACAGGTACGTGTGCGGCTCTCAGGGTGGGCTGGGAGCGGGCAAATAGTAAACAAATCCTGCCTAACCGACCACCCTCCCCTCACAACCACACGTCCCCAGTCTCTTAGGTCAGTGGCACTCGGTGAACCCTCACTCCCTTTACCCGAAGGGGTACCCAGATAGCCCCTTTCACCAATTGCCTTTCTTCTCTTTTCCCAAGGATTACATGCCCATGAGCCAGAAGAAGAAAGAAAACGAAACCCGGACCCTGAGGAGAAGAGTACTGAAGAAGGATAAGACGTATTATCCTTATCAAAACCTGGCTTATGCTACACGCCGTGTATATAAAGAAATAAAAGATACACACATCAGCTCTGTTGTGGAACTCGATACGTGCAAAACCTCACATTGATCAAGATTTTGTGCCAGATTACTTCACTTTGCAAGACTACATCATCCCAAAGTCTTGATAAATCTGCCCTTAAATTTTTCTTCTTGTGACAGTGGTAGCTTTCTTTGGTGCATACAAAATAACTCCCCTGAGTGTTGCATCTGTCCTTATTCTTACAAAAGCATAATAAGATTGGCCTGTGGCTCCACCTGATTCCTGAGTCTGTGACTATAGTAACGCTCTTCTACACATGCTATTATACCATCACAATCAAATGGGAAGCTTTACATCCTAGGCAATCTTCTGCTGCACCTTCATTTGGCCTCTGTATTTGTAGTGTTAACATTTCCTTCTGTTTCTATATGTCCAGTTTGTCACTCTTGAGACTCAGGCAGCTTGCATCCATTCATTGTTTGATGATTGCAACATGGCTTTTCTATGTGCCTATTGATGGGTTC
Source organism: Calotriton arnoldi (assembly GCA_963921515.1). NCBI lineage: Eukaryota > Metazoa > Chordata > Amphibia > Caudata > Salamandridae > Calotriton > Calotriton arnoldi. The sequence continues at coordinate 149,851 of CAWUFW010019137.1, read as the reverse complement.
CCTGATATTTTATAACAGAACTGTGTTATCAGTATTTGTTTGGAATCCGTCAAGCTCTAAATTGGCTAGGAGCACATGCTGTAGCGTACTATAAAAGTGAAAGAGAAATATAGAGAGGCCTGCTGCTTCTGGAACTCTTTGGAGCAGATTTATTATTTTTTCCCACAGAACAGCAACCTACAAAAATGCTTTGCATTGCACAAGAGGAAGAAAGCAGCACAAAGCCATATTTATTTAAAAAAAAGCCTGTTGTTGCTGCTGCTGTCATCCCTTGCGCTGGCATATAAATAGACTGCCTATCTCCATGCACAACCTTTGCACCATGGTGTAACCTTTCTACCATGGAGCAAAGGGTGTATGTGTGTGAGTGTGTGTGCATGTGTGTGTGTGTGTCTGTCTGTGTGTGATATATCTCGCAAAGGATTTGTACCTGAAGCATAGTTTGAAGGAATAGAAACATTTCTAAAATGTAGCATCACCTTCAAGGAGGTGTTTTTTATTTAAACCCTTGTCTAGATCAGGTTTTGCATTAAAAACTATGGGCCCGATTCACAAAGGTAAAGTGAGATGAAAGTCTAACTTTACGACTTTCGGTGTTCACAAAGAGCACTTACTACTCGTATATGCCCTTTGTGAATACCGAAAGTCGTAAAGTTCAACTTTTGGTATTCACAAAGGGCATTAATGAGTAGTAAATGCCCTTTGTGAATACTAAAAGTTGTAAAGTTAGACTTTCGTCAATAGATGGATGCCTTCCATCTTGAAGTGGCGATAGATCACAAAGGAGTTGAAGAGCCTGAGATTCAGTACCAATCTTTGGCCTCCCCCTTTCTTTTCTACTAAAAAGACATTACTGCAAAAGCCCTCGGGGTGAGGAGCCGTCAAAGCAATTGTTTTGACAAAAGTTCCTGAAGTTCAGAGTCTATAAGAGACTCTTCTTGTTGGGAAAAACGGAGGGTCTGGATGAGTCTTGAAAGGGAGGTGAGATAGTTCTATTTGGTAACCCTGAACAGTGTTTAAAACCCACAAATCAGAAGTAATCTTTGCCCAATTGTTTACAAATAACCTTAGTCTGCCTCCCAAAGTAAGCGTCAGAAGGAACGTTTGAGTCATTACCTGTGGATTGGTTGTTGTTGTTATGGAACCCCCTGTTGACTCCTCGATTGAAACGGCCTCTGAAGCCTCTGGACGTGGTACGGTAGAACCCTGCTTGGGCCAGATCTTGGGCCTCTACATCTGGGGTTAAATACATGTTGAGGACCTTGCTGTTTGAATCGGTCGGTCAAGCGTCCTCTGCCATGACCGGCCCTGCCAGAAAGGGGGTTGAAAACTCGCTTGAGTGAAGTCTGAGACTTATCCAGAGAGGTGAAGGTATTAACGAATTTGGCTATGTCTTTGACAAATCGGTCTCCAAACAGCTGGCCTTCTGATAGGTGACCAGGTTCTGCTGTGGCCAGCTCGACCAGTTGTGATTCAATGTGTAGAAGAACAGATTTGCAGCGCTCGAGGCTAACGCGCAGTTGGTGTTGCCCAAGAGGCAGATAGCCCTCTGGGTCCAACCTGCTAACACCTCTGGGTGGATAGGGATCCCTGACTCTTGGGCTTGGAGGGCCAATTCTAAAATCTTGGCTAGGGGGCCAGAAACTTCAAGGAGTTTATCATGGCAAGCTCGCAGCGCTCAATCAATACCCTTTTTGGGGTCTTTCTTATACTTATTAAGGAAAGTTTGCATGGAGGTGTCGATATCTGGGGTGAGGGCAGTTTTGTGGGGGAGGTCTGAACGCGGGCATTCAGAGCGAAGTCGGGATCGGACTTCTTTGTTGAAACTCTTGCGCAGATTCAACTGCATATACTCCGCCACTGCTGGGACAGGGGGACCAATCTGAGGACCTGGGGTGTATAATACTTGAAGGATCGAAGGTGAAAGGGGACTGAGTGGAGGGAGAAATAGAATGCTTGCACTTCTTTGAACGTTTGCGAGGTTGGGATTTGTGAGAAGAGGAAGTATCTTTGTCAGTATGCATGATCTGGAATAACTCCTTCGGTCACTTTTGCAATGACTTTCACATGTGACCATAAAGGGGCAGAAGAAGAAGATGGAGGGGGTGGGGGGACCAGAAGGAGGGAGGAGGACGCATGCCCTACCAGCTTGTCCAAGCGTTGGGAAATGGGAAGGAGAGCTGAAGACCAAGCCTTGTCTGACGTTTTCCGACAGTTTTGTCAATAATGGCTTCTATGCCCTCATCATAAAAATACTCTTCAATTTCTTCTGGGCCATAGGTAGCCAGATCTTGGTCATAAGTCTCATAATCAGACATGTCACAGGCCAAGGGTACCAATAAGTCTCTTTCAGGATTTAGGCAGAGGGAGAAATCACCCTGTCAGCCTGAAGGACAAGTTGTTTAAATAAAGTTTTTCAATAAAGTTTGTAATAATTTGCAATATTTGAAATATTAATTTGAAATATTAATTGCTTTCCAGTACCGGCACAATCCTGCAGAGTCCCCTGTTTTGGCAGCCTGGGGAGAGGCGGCTCCAGCGATCTAACAAGGAAGCTGCCTCGCGTACAAAGAGGCACTTTGGCAGGATTCCGTAGAGGATACCCGTGTGTAGCCCAACTGGGCTACACTTTTGACCTCGCTCCTGGGAGGGGCCATATCAAGTGCAGCTGCGCAGGGAGCAAGAGGACCACAGCTGCGGGCCGCCGCAGGGAGAATGCTTCAGAAGGGGGCAAACACAGAGCACGAAACAAAGGGGAGCGCAACATGCGCCAATACCTAAAAATATGGGAAAAAGTCAGCGACGCGGTCTATGAGAATGAACGTGCGAGGAGCACCGATCTGAAGCAAAAGAAGGAAAAATGAACCTTGACAGCGTCACAGTAAGCCGTCAGATGCACCAGTATACATAACAATCAATTAACACAGTAATGCAAGTATAGTAAATGCTGTACAGTAAATGCACTATGTCTAAACACTTAAAGATATGCAAAATAGAGAGGCACTATCTTGACTGCAGAGCAGCAAAGAAAGAGGCAGAAAGATGGTGCCTCTCTATTTTGTATATGCTGGACACTGTTGATTGGTGGGTCTGATAGAGGTGTGGTTCAACGCCTCATGGGAAATGGAGTGTGATATATTTTTACTGTTTTTTGATTGGCTGCTGTTGGTTAAGAGTAGTAAAGATTGAGAAGCATAATCGGAGTCTCTGGTCCTGCCATGGAATCCGAATGAAGTTATGGCACCATTACCATCCGCATGCAACACACGGAACTTCACCACATAGAATCTTCTTGAGATGGGGAATAATCTGCATCCTGCTGCTGGCGGAAGCACTTTTTATAGTCCCGCCCTTTTCGACTACCGATAAGCGCCTGGTAATCACGTAAGACGTCCTCGCACAGACTCATAGAAATGGAGTCCTTAACCATCGTAGGGGTAATTGTTAGCTTTTCTGATTACGGAACCCGCCTGACCACCCCTCGCAGAGCTTATGTGATGTGGTAACATATTGATGTTGGACAATATCAGTTTGTTCTTGCATACTAGAAGAGTTCATGGCAGCATTCAAGGCATAAATAGTGTTGGATGAAACAAGTATAGGTAAAGCAGAATAATAAAACCCATCACATAGTTTGTGAATACTTTACCGCTGTGAATCATGCCCCCTGGCAAATTGTAATGCTCTACGTCTCCAAAGCTGTAAGCATTTTGAGGAGTGGAGTGTGCTTTAATACCTTGTCATGAGTTGTAAGCACTACATAACTGCAGATACAGTACTGTACCATACCATACCATAGCTTACCGTACAGTACCGTACAACACCATACCATACCATACCATACCATACCATACCATACCATAACATAACATAACATACCATACCATTAACTTGGGTCAAGGATAAACACAAAAATAACCATGGGAACCTGTTTACAGCTTGACGTTAGAATAAATGGTGCATTTTATCAAGTCACCTGTCAGGATTCATATCAGCGCCTTTCTGCATTCACAAGGCAACTTGCTATTGATGCACATTTTTAAATTGCCTTTGTGCTCCCTCTCTCTCGTTCTTTCACCCCGGCCAAATTTCTGTGCCTCCATCCTGTGCTTCAGACTCAAGGCACTCTGAAAAAAATGGAGCCACGTTTTTTCCTGGAATACACCTGCCACGCTCTTACAGCCCAGTAATTCTGCCCTCATCTTTCAACAAATAGTGAAATTCTTTAAATGCCTTAGGAGTACATCTCTGGAACAGACCTGACAACTCACCCAGCATCATGGGTGTTGATTCAGCAAAATGCCTGGGGTAGTGGAAGTGACATCACATACCCTGTGACCTCATCAACGTCACAGGAAGTGACATCATATGACCCCTGACCCTCATTTTTTCCAGAAAGGCATGTCACATGATGTAACATGACAATAATTGAAGATTTGCGTTGGATAGTATCACAAAGTAACGCAAATTTGGGCTATGTGCTGCTTTGCATTCTTTTGTATCACAGGGCATTCAATGGATGGTGCATGGGGAGTTCCCATGTAAACCCCCATGGGTTTTAATGAAAATCTCTATCTACAAACATCGGTAGACAGAGATTTACACTAAAATCTTATGCCTCCTTGAGGCAAGCATAAAGAGGAGAATATTTTTCTTTTTCTTGTTCTTCCAACTTTGCATGTGTGCTGAATTGTACATCACGCATGCAAAGTGCGAAATGCTTAAATGGGAAATGGTTAAGACTGTACAGTCTACACTGCACATCCATCTTTCCAGTCAAAAAATATCCCTAGCCAGCAGACCCTATGGCAAGATGGTGGTTCCACCAGTCTGTTCAACATAAACATACGACTAACGCATTAGCCCAAGATAATCATAGAAATTAAAGGAGGACTGTGGGCCATTTGACTCTGCATGGAAAATAAGGTAGGACTTTAGCCCAAGAAAGTCACAGAAATTAAAAGAGGACTATGGGCCATTCAACGCTGCATGGAAAGTAAGGTAGGACTGTATTACAGCTATGTACAGCGAGTGGCCATATTAGAATCTTGTATGCATGGAAAAAAAGATAGGACTTTAACCCAAGAAAGTCACAGAAATTAAGGGAGGACTCTGGGCCATTTGAATCTGCATGGAAAGTAAGGTAGGACTGTATTCCAGTTATGTATAGGGAGCAGCCATCTTAGATTGATGTCTCTACACCAGAGGTCTTCAGTCAGTCGGGCATAACCCCCAGTGGGGCCATGGAGTCCTGGGAAGGGGGTCGCATTTTTCCCAGCTTCACTTGTGCATGCAATCCAAAATGTTTGCTTTCCTTTTGGAAAAAGACAACCATCCTGGGATGGCCAATTCAGATCGTTATCAGCTGAAGTTTCATCAATTCAGTGCCTTGTGCTATGGAAAGATTTTGTGCCAGGGTGCCTACTTGTCTGAATGAAATGAAAATGTGCCTATCAGTTAATCTGCAAGTATAAACGGTGCTTGGGAGCTGGTTCTGGCTTTAATTGATCAAATCACTCAAAGCTTTGTGATGACAAAGATTTGTTTTTTTGATTTGTAGTTCAAAGAGTTAACAACTGGGCTGTGCAGTGCTAGCTTTTAATTGTAACTGCATTTACACAGCCCTTAATACTCCTAAGGAGGTTTTAAAGTTATGTAAAAATAAAAATTGCATTACATATGCACTGGTAATACTAAAATCCATATTTTGGAAGAACCATTTTATCATAGAATTATTTGCACATTTTGCAGCATTCTAGCTTCCACTGTGTGTAATGCAAGTATAACAAAATGACTTACATATTCACAGTGCTTTGTGTCACAGGCTGTGACCTCGTAGCACTAAAAATACACATTGCTATTCTCCACTGCACCAATCAAGATTTAATTCTGTGGCTCTCTGGTTACACACAGACCTCTGCAGTGCATTAACTAATAAAGGTTTCATAATGTACTACAATGCATTTCCCACTGAGTAACAACTTTTTTAAATGTATTTTTCATTTACGCTGCCCATTATTTTATATGTAGATACCTGATGGTGAAAGACCTAAAAAATGTACCGAATATTTTGGGCCTTTTTTTTGTTAGAGGCTTGTATCGCCAGAGCATCACTTTTTTTGATGCTCCGGCAGCGCAAGCGTCTCAACCATACCTATGAGGTGGGTGCAAAGCCACCTGCATGGCTTTGCATTGCCTCATAGTTATAAGACATAGCAGAGTAAGTCACTGCATTGTCTTACTCTGCGTCAAGGAGGGGTTCCATGGGCGTTGCGTGGGGTTCCCACACAACACTCATGGATTTTGATGCTGCCCCATATTTACAAAAAATCACATAAACCTGGGGCAGCTCCAAAAACGGATGCCCCCCCAGCGGAGGCGTAAAGAGGAGAAATGTTTTCATTTCTCCATGTTTTTTCCTCTTTCCATGTGTGCTACATTCTACAGCTCACATAGAAAGTGGAAAACGCCTCTTGGAAACGTTTCTGTGAAGGAAGGTTCCCCTTCCTGTAGAAAAACAATCATGCCTATGTTGGTGCTAGGCAGCAATTTGCGCGCCAATACAAGGGAAAAGGACAGGAATGCATCGTATTTCATAAATACGGTGCATTCCTGCCCTTTCACATTGCATAGGGCAGCACAGCAAGAAGACTTGCAGTGCTGCCCTATGCCAATTTCTCATAAATGAGGCCCTTTGTTTTTAGCTACACCTTTGACTACACCCCCAAGCTCACTGACCTATGGTTTGCTGTTTAATATTATTTCCCCACCGTAAAAGTTATTTGCTGTGGGAATTGGGGGTGTTTATGGTTGGGGTCCTTACGCCTAAAAAATTTAGACAAGGGGGTCTCAGCATCAAAAAGTTTGAAGACCTCTGCTCTACACTCTATTGGCAAACCCTTACTCAGATCTCCCATCGAACCTTACTTTCTCGCACGTTTGCACTAATCACTATCTAATCACTTCCTAATTTTATCTACCATACGTCCACATATAATCATCTGTGAAGCTGGACATCTGTTTTCCCAAGACCTAATCTGACTCTATAAATAACGGATCCACTTGAATAGTGACCAGAATTGGCCCTAGAACACTCCCTCCCCAGTTGTTAACTCGCACCGTGGACTCTCACCCCACCATGGCTCCAATTATCACTAGCCCTAACGAGGACCTACTGTCACAGGTGGGTCTCAACGCTTTTAAGATTACACACCCTCCTAACCTACCGAAAACGCTGCTAAGAAATTCAAACATAATCTAATCAAAAGACACCCGGAAATGGTTATCTCAAATGCATACGTTTGAATGTCTAAAGGCATCATCGTTAGCAACCTAATCTTCTTCACGAACAGAAGAGCCCAATGGAGAAAAGCCTTCACATCAATGTTCTATGTCAAACCAATAAGGAAAACACATCATGGTTATAGAATTTCGATTATTCCCTCTCTAGTCTTCAAAGCTGATCTCGCCATTTCCACATACAACAATGGAATCATTCTTATTCAATCATTAGATCAAAATCTAGAAAAGTTTAACAAATCCTTTATGAGGATTAAAAACTCAATGGCTAACATTGTAACTTCTTCTCTACAAGATCAAGTTCTAACAACCACAGTGAAACCTCAATGCGTTGTTACCAGTGCTACCTCTGACACACCACCCTCATCTCCTACTAGGGATCTGGATGAACTTACCCTTTGCTCCTTCAGGGAATACACGGGGGTTGACCCAAGGACATAATTAGATCCTAATACATGCCCTTACCCCCACCCCATTGAACATCCCTGATACATCTATACACATGGCACTGAAACATAATGTTCACCCCTCTATAGCATGCTATGACAACAATCTAGCGAACGCAAGGTCGACTACCCTCTTACCTTCTAATACGAACTCGCACATAGGTAAATCCCTTCCGGCAACACGCTCAACATTCCACGGGGCTCATCGAACTTACATCCCAAGTCACCAAATGAAGGTATCATCTTGACCCCTCTTCCTATCTCTCAGTCCCCACCTCCAATATACCATCCTTGACCCAGCAATCACCCATCAACTCCACTAATACCTCCCTCCTCTCTTATGTGGAATCCTCTCTACCTACCTTCACTATCCCTTCAGATGGAGCTCAATCTCATACTACCACCAGACTGCCCGTGCACACGCTAAACCCTCCCTAAAGTAAGAATATGTTGGCTGACATCAAGAAGGATCCTAAACTAGTTAAAGAGAGCCTCAAGATCTTATTACACCTCTCTTTAAAAATGGAGAAGTTGGGGGATCTCTCAATACGACTTCGGTGATTAGTCAACCTAACCTCTCCACAATGGTCAAATACTTCCGAAGGAAAATCTCGGCCGGGGATATCGTAGAGAATCCTCACTGGAATTCTCAGCCATACCCTAATAATCACTCCAGACCAAATAGGGTGACCAATCACTTGACTGATGTGGACAATCATTCCCTAATACCATCCTACAAATCAGATCATATTGAATCTGCTCCCTCCACATTCAATATCCAAACTATTCCACATCCAATATCCAAATCCAATCCATTTAGGGAACCCAGTATCAACCTCTGATCTATGAGCAAGGAAAGCTTACTAACTGTCCAAACAACACACATTGAAACCGTAATGACCAAATCTCACATCAAGTTGATGCTTATTAATTGCAGATCAGTGGTAGACCTCATACTTTCATATGATTTAGGCATCTTCATCTTGACTGAAACTTGGCTCAAGGGCACCTCTACACCAATAATGGACATTCTAGTTCCCCCTGACTATGACATCACTAGAATGGATAAACTAGTGAAAATTGGGGATGGCATTGCCTGCATTCACCGATCTAATCTCTCCATGAAACGGATATGCTCGACATTGATGTCCTCTTACGAAAACCTGGAACTCGAAATCTTAAACAATGACAAGACAATATGTACACTCTACCTAATCTACCACCCCCCTGGAAACAATCATCTGTTCATCGACCAAATAATGGCGACCATATCAGTTAACGCTGACCAATCCCACAAACATATCTTCCTTAGGGATTTCAACTTACATTGGAACAATGAAAATGATCCTTAGTATGCACCTTCAAGACTTTCCTAGCTGACCTGAACTTCACCCAGTCTGGCAATAAGTCTACACATAACAAAAGTTCCATACTAGATTTTTCATGGCCAAGGATAACATCATACAATTGGATGACATATTACCTTGCGACTGGTCAGATCACCTCCTAATCTCCTTTAGCATCATGGAAAAAGTGTTGATTAGACATGGACAACCTCATAAAAATAAACAATGGGCACGAGATCTGTGAAACATCAATGTAAATGAGCTTACCATCATGAGCAGTAATCTTCTTCCGCCACCCCCAACACAACAAATCTGGAGGAACTCACAGATCACTACACTCACTCCATGACTGATATTTTTGACGCACTTGCTCCTTTGCAACTCGGAAGAATTCCTAGCAAGCATTCTAAACCTTGGTTCAATGGCTCCCTTAAGGAAGAAGGATGTAAACTTAGGATTGATGAAAGATCGTGGAGAAATTAACCCTCCCTAGATAACCTCAAACAACTAAGAAAGATAAGAAAAGCTTATAACAAACATATACAGTGCGCCAAATCTGATCACTTTAGATCACAGCTTAACAAGGGCAAAAACAGATCAAAAAAACTCTTCGAAATCATAAATCAACAAGCGAACCACTCATGTAACCAACTCGTGGCACTCAAGGACTCAGTCATAAGCAGTGAGGAATTCTCAGCTCACTTTATTAAAAAAAACTAGAAAGATCGAATTAGATCTGCAACTTTCCTTACCAGACTTATTTAATCAGGCACACCTCTCCACCCCTGCTGCAGGGGCCACCTTGGACAAGCTCTCCTCTGGTTGAATTGGTTGCCTATATTCCTTCAGGCTACTGGGTGATGCTGAGCTGCTTAACATCATAACCACATTAAAACCGTCAAATCACTTCTACGATCCTATGCCCACCAAATTCTTTAAAGAGCTCATCTTGTCCATTTTTCCTCTCAGGCCAAAGATTGTACATGAATCTCTCACCCAAGGCATGATTCCAGATTGCCTCAAGATTGGACAAGTCACCCCCATCCCAAAGAAACCTACGTCAGACTTATCTGATCCTAACAACTTCCGACCAATTTCTAATATCATGACTTTATCCAAACTACTTGAAAAATACATTCATTCACAACTCTGCAATCACAGTGAACATTTTTAATTCCTTGACCAATACCAATCTGGCTTCACATCTGGACACATTACCGAAACCGTGTTAACACACATAGTGGTCGATGCCTTAAGACTACTTGACCAGAATAAACCTTGCCTACTTATACTGTTTGATCTTTCCTCAGCGTTTGACACGGTCAAATACGACAAACTAATCAACCTTCTAGAAACAAGGATGGGGTTATAAGGTCCAGTCCTAAATTGGCTTGCCTCATTCCTTCAAAATAGAACTCAATGAATAAAAGTCGGGGCGCTAGAGGGCGCGCTGCGAGATGGCTGCTCGCTGAAGCTGCTCCGCCGGTCAGGGACAGACTCGGGCCTTTTATGTGCTGAAATGGGTGCCCAAATTGCTTAAAAAACGCAGCATTGCATATCGGAATAGATGGGCTCTGGTTGACATGCTCTGCCTTCAGCAACACAACAACGTGCGGAAAGAAACAAGACCGGAACGTTGCCGCGGCGGGGACTGCGGTCAGCGATCCTAAGATGGCGGCCGGAGCTGACGACTAGCGGCGAGACACGCAAGACTGGCTCCGCTGCTGTTCTACAATTAGCAATCTCGGACAGGTACGAGGGAGCAGCGACTGTGGGGCATTAAGCGCTAGCAGCTGATTTCAAAGCTCGCTTTTTATTATCCTACTGCAGCGCTGCTCCCAACGAAATGCCAGAGAGCTACACAAAATGGCGGGCGTGCACTGCATAAGATGAAGGGGAATGCGCACGGACATGAAGCAATGCGCTTGAGCGGGCAGTAACGACAATTCAACTGATCCTCTGCCAACTAGCATATTAGCCCGCAATCCATCTGCTACAACCTTATGAATAGCCGCTCCAATTCCACCTGGCTCACCTCAAGCAGCGCGACTCATACACTGGGATACGAGCATTGACGCCTACGACCGGCGGTTTCCTGCTCTGTGACTCTGATTGAAGTCTCCGCACCTCTAATGTCACTGGAAGCATATATTGCGCAGGAGCCCTGAGTGTGATATTTGCTGGGAATCGCGCCTTTGGGGTTCATCCTACACTTGCTGAGCACGGCAACCTGGCTGTTTGTGGGTAGAGGCTGATCGGCGATGTGAGTCTCATGTATACTACATACTGCTGCGCTACACCAAGTACATAACGGTGCGTATACGGCAAGGGGTTCTCCCTAATCAGCATAATTAGCAACCCTCCCGGAAGTGTAGCACGATCAACAACAGCATACTCCCACTGGGCTCCCTACACTGACTGCATGGTGACGCATAACCGTGGGTATGACTGAGGATGGGAGCTTTGTGATATTGGGACGAAGTTGTTAGACCACCCAGCGGAGCAACACTTCTACAACGTAAAGTCTGCCACAACAATCCCAGTATCCCTTAAACATGGGTAAACCCGACAAACAACAACCAAAACTGTCCTTTGACACCAGGCGTAATCCTAAAGGAGCGACTGCACATTCAGATACGGAAATCGATGCGGTGCAGACCACTACTACAGGTATGGAGGCAGCCCTCCAAGCCATCCAGCAAAGCCTTCAGGCCATTAATGGGAAGCTGGATAATCTCACCCAGCGGGTGGATAATATCGCGAGTAAATTGGACAAGCAGGGTGAACGGCTCGATGCGGCGGAGGAACGCATATCTGCGGAGGAGGGTGAGGCCCATAGCACGACGCGCAAATGTACAGATATGGAGAAGATCCTCGCAGTGATCCAAAACAAGGCAGAAGATTTGGAGACCAGATCGCGCCGCTGTAACGTCCGCATAGCTGGTGTTCCTGAAAGCACGAACACGGGGCGGCTGGAAACCTATGTGGAGAGCATGCTACGTGACATATTTGGAGCCGACAGCTTCTCCCCAGTACTGATCATCGAACGTGCGCATAGGTCACTGGCACCAAAACCACCACCCAGAGCCCCTCCACGGCCTATAATAGCCAAGATTCTGAATTATAGAGATTGTGACACCATCCTGCGACTAGCCCGAGAAAAGCGGCAAATCAACTATCAAAGAAGTGACCTGGCGTTCTATCCAGATTTCACCATGGCGGTACAAACAGCTCGAAGGGAATTTAACCCCGCCAAAAAGAAATTACGGGAGATGGGGATCGAATACGCAATGTTGTACCCGGCCAGATTCCGAGTGACTTGTGAAGGACGTGTATCTATCCTGCAATCACCCAAAGCGGCACAGGACTTTATCAAGAAAACACTCACCAAACGGAAAAGACAAGGCGGCAAGGAAACGGACCAGGATTCTGATTAAATTGTCTGCGGCATGCGTTCTGACAATATGACGCAAACACCCTTTAAGTTTGAACTCCGACGGAAAGAGACTCAAGAATGGGGAAACTATTGAGTTTCTATAGGGTGTACAAACCATACGGCATGCTGGCAATGTTGATGCAGGACGAACTTGATGGGTCGCCTCTGTCTGAACTCACGGAGGGTCCTTGAGGCCTGGGTGTTGGCCGGCTCTTGTGTAAGGGACTCTACGGCCTGGCAGGTACTAAGGTTTCAAAAATGGGCTGGTGATAGATCTGTACAACCATCTGTTGACGGTAAGCCATTATAAATATGTGTGGGGGTCAATCCTTTAACATGTGACGCACCTGGCTGACTACACCCGGCTACTGGGTGAATATTTCCAATGACTTAAAGTTCCAAGACATCTGCTTGTGAAATCAAACACTATGGGTTGGGTTGATGCCAAGTTGCGAGACATAGTATGGTGCGGGAGATGTTTCTCTTGCAGATAAGCGCCACCCATGAGATGAAAGATCCCTTGAAGACTGCATTGACGCCAGACTATTTGTTGCTTTTCCTTTATTGATTGACATGTTGTTCACACGAATATATGCACTCAATTAGCTAACGCAATACCTGACCACATCTACCTCGGTGGATGTTGATGCGCGCCCTCGGCGGATCTCCCCCATGCGGGTGCTCCCCAACACAGATTCTGTTCCGTATTTACTATTGTTGGGATGGGTATGACTTTGGTGTGATTGGGATCCCAAAGTGGGTGGGGGAGGGGAGGGTGGGGAATGTTTGATGGTTTCACAAGCTTCCGAAATTGCAGGGCATTACACAACCCCATGCTTATCAGTCCAAACAATTCACAGTGTACTTTCTGCGGTCACAGAGAAACACCCAGAGTCTCTCTGGATGGGGCGATACATACCTCAGGAAACTGTTAGCATTGACGCAGATGGATAGTTTGCTGCCCTCAAAATTGAATCTGCTGTCCTGGAATGTCCGGGGATTGAATAACCCCAAAAAGATATGCCAGGTCTTTGCGTACCTAGACAGATTGCATATACATATAGCGCTACTACAAGAGTCGCACCTGGCCCCCTCTGCTAGGAGCCCACTAGGGCGTAGATGGGCTGAAACGGCTTTGGCAGCCTCCTACTCTTCCTACTCCAGGGGGGTATTGATTCTAGTTAAAAAGGGTACACATTTTTATGTAGAACATACCGTGACTGATCATATGGGTCGATACATTATTGTTGTGGGGCTCCTTCGTGGTCATCGCCTAGGTATCATTAACACGTATGGCCCTAATGTGGATGACCCTGGTTTTTATAAATCCTTGTGGAACAAACTGAAGGAATTCTCTGACATAACACTACTGTGGGGAGGGGATTTTAATTTGTCATTTAATGACCACCTAGATAGATCAGACTCCTCTAGAGAACCGCATAGACAAGCGGTAACAGTGACGCAGGCTATTATGTCGGAAGCTAATTTAGTAGACATCTGGAGAACACGCTATCCGCAGCATAGGGAAGCCACGTACTACTCGACTGCCAGAAATAGTTGGTCTAGAATAGACTATTGGATTGGAACGAAGGATGTTATGAACTGGACCAAGCAAATTACGCACTTGCCTAAAACCCTGTCGGATCACAAGCCGGTAATGCTCAGCATCGAATTTCCTCATTACCAGCCACCACCCTATGTGTGGTGGTTTAACGCCAAAGCATTGCTGGACCCCCTGTATACTGAGACTATCGCGCAGGCGATAACTGACTATTATACTATCAATCAGCCTTCTACTGACGATCCTGGGTTGCTCTGGGAGGCATTTAAAGCTACTATTCGAGGAGTCTGTATTAGTGTGACCGCAGGAATCCTCAAAGATATTCGCGCTCAATTAACACAACGGGAACGACGATTAAGTGCTCTAGAGCGGGAATATGAGTGGACGAATGATATGGCCATTCTGGGTGACATTCGGACAATCATGTCAGAATACCAGGCATTCGCTGAGGATGAACTCAGATATATTTCAAAACGTCATGTGGCACGATCATATGGGGAGGGTGGTAGACCGGGGCACACCTTGGCTAGTAAAATTTGCACGGGACATAAGGCACAACCAGTACTTTCTATAAAAGATGAGGTCAGCGAGACTCATTATGACACGCAAAACATACTCACCGAGTTCATGAACACATATGGCGATCTTTATAAATCAAGGGGCACGGCCCCAGCAAAGGAGGTCTTGACATACTTGGACGATATAGAGTTGGCCTGGCTATCTGACGCCCAAAGAGACTATCTGGCGCAACCGGTAACGATCGAAGAAGTCACGACCGTTGTGAAATCTCTGCCAAATGGCAAGGCGCCGGGACCAGACGGCTTCACAAGCGAATTTTTTAAGGCATACATAGACATACTTGCACCTCACCTCGTCCAAATGTATGGAGATGCCCACAGTAATCACATACTCCCACCCACGCTGCGAGAGGCCATGATTATTGCTTTACTGAAGCCTGATAAAGATCCTGAAAAGTGCGAATCATATAGGCCGTTATCCCTCATAAACACGGATACAAAAATATTGGCTAAAATACTAGCGCTACGACTGCAACCATTGTTACCCAACCTGGTTCTACCGAATCAATCCGGCTTTATCCCTGGTCGGTCCACTGCCCATAACACTAGGACGCTGTTCGCAATATCGCATTATTTGGCCCCGACAATCCCGGCGATAGCTGTATTGTTGGACGCTGCGAAAGCATTCGACTCTATTGAATGGTCGTACCTACACACTATACTATATAGGATGGGATTCCCCCCTATGTACTTACAATGGATCCAAATACTATACACTAAACCCACGGCGCGCATACAAGTTAATAAATACGTATCGGGCCCCATCAACATTGAAAGAGGCACGCGACAGGGCTGCCCCCTATCCCCTTTACTTTTTGCCATAGCCCTCGAACCCTTGGCCTGTAAAATACGGCAGTGACATAAAAGCGCTGCTATTCAATTTCTACAACATCCATTAAATATTTCGCTATACACGTATGACATGGTGCTCTATGTTAAAAATCCCAGCACTACCCTGGCCCCACTGCTTCGAGAATATATTAAATTCGGACACCACTCTGGCCTACAGATTAATTGGTCTAAATCTCTCATTGTTTCTTTAACGGACTCTACCCATCCCCACCCAGTAGACTACCCTCTGGAGTGGAGATCGGATCCAGTCAAATACCTCGGGGTGTGGTTTCATTGCGATCCAGAAATGGTTATTAGAACAAACTACGGAACGGCAATTAGCAGGCTAGAAGCAAAAGTGGATCGCTGGATACAGCTACCCCTGTCTTTGGCAGATCGCCTGGCTATTATAAAGATGGTCATACTCCCTAAACTCCTGTACCTCTTCAATAACATTCCAATCACCCCGCCTACCACAGTTTTCCATAAATTGACTACGGTTGTCAATCGTCTCATATGGGCAGGCAAACAAGCTCGCATTGAATTACGAGCTTTAACACTACCATTTGAAAAGGGGGGATTCAGAGCACCTGATTTCCTTTTATATTATTTATGTGCCCAGGCACAATATGCGCACTTTTGGTATCATCCCGTCCCATACATGGCAATGAAGACGCCCATCCCATCCCACTGAAAGCCATCCTACCTCATCGGCGAGCCCGAATACACGCCCACGCAATAAATACAATTGATACGACAAATGCAGCCTGGTACAAGATGGGGAAATTGGCTGGCAATGCCACTGATATATCACCCAGAATTGTCAGTTACGCAGGAAACAGTGGGAATAGATTTGCTGCGCAGGGCAGGGATTGATAAGATGGGAGACCTCTATGCTAATGGTACCTTTGTAGACCCTCAGGAACTGCTATACATTAGTAACCAAACTCTACTCTTTCGCTTCAACTATCACAGATTGCAGGGTGCCATTAAAAAACTATATCCAAACTACCCCAACGAACCGAAGTCACTTAATACATTACAAATGCTTATTATGACGTCAAACAACTCACATATGGTGACGCGGTTATATACACACATTCAGAAAGATATAGATGACAATACACATAAGACTTTGGCTAGATGGAATGCCGTGCTGGATCCTCCTCTAACTGAGGACGACTGGGCGATAAGTTGCAACATAACTAGTCTGTTAACACCCAATGGCAATTTGCGAATACTTCATTATAAATATCTGCATCAAACTTATTACTCTCCAGCACAATTATACAAATATGGGCTCCAAGTGGATTCCAGATGTAAGAGATGTGGGGTGGAAGATGCTGGATTTATTCATCTTGCCTGGGCCTGCCGTTCCATTAAGACATATTGGAACGAGGTTATACAGATCTTAAGCACTATATTGGGAGTGGCTATCGATTGTTCAATTCGCACATGCCTTTTGGGCTTAGTCCCCACTGTTCAATAAACAAAGCGTAAATTCTGTAGTGTTGCACTCCTACTGGCCAAGCGCAGGGTAGCAATCTGTTAGGGAGGCACTCGTATACCAAAGGTTAAGGTATGGATTAGAGATATGGCTTATTGCAAGGACACACTTAAGACCTATGAAGAAGAACTGCCAACAAGATCTAAACCCAGAGATTACTGGACGTATTTAGTTGACTACCTCCAGACAAACGCGTCCGTATAAGGGGGAATTTGAACTGTGTGCCAAAAGCTGTGTGATCGCTAACACGATGACTGATGAGAATTGTAATATGTGCCTTTACATTGCTAATGGAAGCTTGTAGTTTTTGTTTGTTGTAACTGTGAATTCTATGCTTACAATAAAATCCTTTTAAATAAAAAAAAATAAAAAATGATTAAAAGTCAACAATGACATTTACAACAGTAAGCAGGACTCAATTGGAGTTCCACAAGGATCCACACTCTCACCCACTCTCTTCAACCTCCACTTGGAACCTCTCACTGAAATTCTGAAATGGTCTAACATGCAATATCACATGTATGTGGATGATACTCAACTGTATGTTAAAATTTCTTCACCGGACGACATTACTACCCTTAACTATGCTCTTCTGAAAACACAACAGTGGTTATCTCACAACCACCTTATGCTAAATACACTCAAAACCCAATTCCTCTTGCTTGCCCCCCACAATCATACTGCACCCATTCAGGACTGACTCAAACAACTAACAGCCCTCAATTGCACCCCACATGTTGTGAGTTCCACTACATCATTAGGCCTAATCTTGGACAAATGCCTGAATATGAAAGATCACATCTATGTGACAATAAGAGGAGTCAATCACCAACTCTGCACATTAAGGAAATTCAAACCATTCCTACCGCCTACTGACCGGAAACAAGCTGTCAAATCCCTAGTTATCTCCTGTTTAGATTACAGAATTGCGACCTTGGCAGGGCTACCCAAAGCTAAATTGGCCCCTTTAAGGGCCACTCTGAACTCTGTTGCAGACTCATCATGGGCTCAAGAAAGCGTGACCACATCACACCAGACCTAATCCAACTCAACTGGCTCTCCGTCGATACAAGGATCAGGTATAAGATAGCCTGCTTTACGCACAAAGCCTCCATCAGAACATGCCCACTTACCTGGCAAATAAACTTGAACTATTGGGTGGGAATCGCGCACTAAGAAGTTCAAACACTCTACTGCTGAAACCACCAAAGTTCAAAAAGAAGAGAACCTACAGCCGCGCCTTCTCCGTCTTGCTCCTCGAATTTGGAACACTCTCCCGCCAGAAATCAGAATGAACCCCTCGACCTCTGCATTTAAAAAAGAAGTTAAAGGTTTGCTGCTGAATAGTTACATGTGACAATAGTACTGTAGCCTTACAAACTAATGGAATTGACCTTACAGCCCTGCCTTTCCTTCTCTACTACACAATCTTCATCTTGTTAACTGTTTCTATGTCTATTTTTGTTTCCAATGTGCTTTTGCTGCATAAGCTTAGCTATCTATTATGTTTTCCTGTGCGAGCTTAACCAGCTGGCTTCATTGTACAGCTCTCTGATACCCTGCCGGGTCTTGTTCGCGCTCTATAAAAGTTTTCAAATAAATAAATAAAAGCATACTTTTCCCTTCAAGTACAAAACCTATGCTTCAGAGAATGCAAACAACATGCACTCTGGCACAGAGGTATGTGCGTTGGGGCATGGCTGCCCAAAGTGCACCAGCGCAGTGGGAGAGAGAAAATGTGCCATATCTTATTAGATATGGCAAATTTTTTCTTCCCCCCTTTGACACAAGGCAGCACAGTAACTTTGGTGCAGCATTGTATTGCCTCAAAGAATCTGGGCCGCAATCTCACACGATCTCACTCACTACCTGTCATTTGACTCTCATTCACTTTCACGCACACACACAATCTTACAAATACAGAAACACTTTCTCACACATATGCATGCTCTCTCTCACTTAAACACCTTCAAGCATGCATACAACAACCATTTTTACATACCACAGGTATCACCAGAGTTCCTAAATGTGCTCCATATTTTGTTACACTAATAGTGAATTATAGAATCTTATTCACTATTATTATAATGAAAACAGGCAGACAACAAGTAATGCGGAGTCCCCTGCGTGTTCTTGACACTGATTTTGCCTCCCCTAAAGGGGTCGCAAAGGCAAAGCCAGGGGTCGCAGCTGTGACCCCTGGTGTCCCCCAAATGACTTCCATGCCCAGTATCCAGACAAACTATGGAAATTTAGGAAATAGAGAAGATCACACTCTTCAAGAAATCTTTCAATTAAGATTTCTGATTGAGGATTTCCCTGCATCCAGGATAAATAGAAGTAACTAAGACTAATTTAAGGACTGGCATCCATTACCTTTTATTTCTTCAGGATATCTACTGTTCTTGTATCCCAGAAAGGGCCATAAGGAATCAAAATGCGACATGTTAACTGAGTTATAAAAAAATAAAAAAATTACAATGGGATCATACCCCTTTGAAGGGGGTTGTACTTATGACTTATTTTTCTTTGTAAATGCATTTTATACCCCAAGGAAAACCGCTTTGTAATGCCTGTGTAATGGGGGACTCTGCAGTTGATACACACACACCTTGGATCTTATTCACAAAAACATAAATTTGCACACCTGTAGTACCCTTTTACGTAAACTTATAAGTGTTTGTGATTAGCCCAAAACATCTAAG
Organism: Calotriton arnoldi; assembly: GCA_963921515.1. Lineage (NCBI taxonomy): Eukaryota > Metazoa > Chordata > Amphibia > Caudata > Salamandridae > Calotriton > Calotriton arnoldi. Next base: position 130,142 of record CAWUFW010019137.1, on the reverse strand, counting down.
ATGAAAATAAAATAGATATATTTAAGGAAAATTAATTTACAGTAAGTGTAAATATAAAGGCGTGTACCCTCTGTGCACTTTTACTGATAGAGCGTTGAATGTTAAGGGGCTAATTCACAAAGGCATGTATAGCATGGAAAAAGTACTCCTGTAGTACTACTTCTTGTACACTTTTGGGAATCAGTCCCGTGGTTGCAGCCTTTCTTCTATTCTCTATCCTTGGTACTTTGTTTCTTCTGTTTCATTCTCCATTTATCTCTTCTCCATCGATTTCTTTTTTGAGAGTCACGTTTTGAACTATGTTAAAAAAACACTTAGTGACAAAAGTATCTGAACTTTGACAGAACTATAATTCATTCACCGAGCCGAACATGATTCAGTCAGAAACCTGAAGGAGGCTGGAGTCTTAAATGAAATCATTGTCACATAAGCCTATTCACTTCTTATCAATCAATCAATCAATCAAGAAAGCTTTATTCGGCTGATTTTTTAAACAGACATAAAAGCACATAAAAAATAAAAACCTATCACATTTCATATTAGATTACAAAATTTTAAAACAAGTAAACACTTCTCAGGTTTTACAAATTGAGGTAATAACTATGGCTCATCAATTATAATACATTTCCTGTATAGAAGCACCTTCTTTAAAAACATTGCTAATCTCCATGCTATGTGCTCATTTTCCAATAGCTGAAGTAACATAAAGGCTGGGCGACATTGCCTCAACCCTAGATTTAAAAAAAATGGGATTATCCACACTTTCCTTAGTTCATGATAAAATTTACAAAACAGGACTAAATGAATAGTAGATTGCTCCGAACTTTTGTCGCAAGGACACAGTGGTAACACACGAGACCAGTCATGCAAAGTGACACTAATCTATGGACATTGCACAATCTGAATCTAGTTAAAAGCAACCTGTCAAAACCACCAGGCACAAAAGATAAATAAGGCTCCATCCCTGAAGTAGTACGTAGTAACTGGTATTGCCTCACACTTGTTTTTGAAATTTCCCCCGCCATTCGAATAGAATCCAGTAGTTGGAGGCCCTCTTTCTTTAAAATCTTTCTAGGAATAGCCAGCATAGAGCTTGGGTTTAAAAAGTATTCTGGGTGTCCCAGATCATTCATAAAATTGCGTACAAATCTAATCCAGGGAATCTTTAAAACCCCTTCCAGCCTTAAACTGTCTTGAATGATCTCCCTGTTTAGCTTAGTTTGGTCTTTACACCAAATCCTGTGCCACAGAAGTATTGGCTCTAATTTAATAAAATCAGCTATATATGGGAGACCCAGCTCCTCATGACAAACGTAAGAGGAAGTACTAGGTGGTACAGATAAAATATACCTCAGAAAAGAATTCTCTACAGTTTGTAGTGGGAGGGTGTTTACAAAGCCCCACACCCCTGCCCCATATATCGCCATGGTGATAACACTTGGCCTTGTATATCTGCAGGAGCTCTGTGGGTGGTTTCCTACCTAGTTTTTTTGCAAAAGTTATAAGGGCTGTAGGTGACCTAATAAACGCCAATTTCTTGGCGGAGATGGTTTGAGCCCATGAATCCTGCTGATTAAATAAAATACCTAAGTAGGAAACATTTTTAGTTGAGGCTAACTTCTTCCCATCAACAAATATTTTGCGTGTCCTCTGTGTCCCTTGACCACATCTCATGACAAAGGTCTTTGAGATGTTTATGTTAAGACCCAGATCCCTCATAAAATCACAAAAACTCTCCAAGACCCTCTGGAGACCATTTTGTGTGCGTGCCATTAAAACGGCATCGTCCGCATATAGAAGAACCGGTATGGAACGACCACTAACCTGCAGGAAATCTTTACCCTTCGAGAGTAACGCTTCTCCTAGTCCATTAATATAAAGATTAAAAAGGAAAGGGGCCAGTACGCAACCTTGCCTGACCCCTCTCCTGATGGGAAAGGCCTTAGTGCACTCCCCCCCCAAGCCATACCGCACACTTGCAGTGGCACCACTCTACAAACGTCGTAGAAAGGCAATTATACGGGGATCAACCTTCACTGCCTCAAGGATCTCCCACAGCCTATCGTGCCTTACGGAATCAAAGGCCGCGGTGAGATCCACAAACGCCAGGAACAAACTACCTTTTTTTACTCTTAGGTATTTGCCTACCAGGATTGCTAAATTTAGGCTTTGTTCTATTGTGCCTAATCCAGCGCGAAAGCCATACTGTAAGTCAGATAATACCTGAGTGTCCGCCCAGTCTTGTAGGCGTTCTAAGATTACCCGCCCAGCCACTTTAACCAGGGAATCCAGGAGGGAAATCGGTCTATAGCACCCCGGATCATGGCGATCCCCCTTTTTAAAAATAGGAATGATGATTGATTCCACCCAAGTCTTAGGCAGTGTTGACTAGACACTGGCATTAATGACATGGGTTAATAAGGGCCCCCATAGAAGGGCGTTAGATTTATATAAGTCCACTGGAGCGCCGTCGGGTCCAGGGGCCTTGCCGCCCAGACTTAGGGGCCGATTCCGATTCGGGCCGGAATTCTCTCCGACCGAGCCGGACCCGGAGAGAATTCCGACCGAATCGGACCCTAGCAGTCCGATCGAACGAGTACGATGCGTTCGCATGCAATCGGACTCGATTCGGTCGGACTCCCATTGAAGTCAATGGGAGCCTGTCGTACGACGCGTACGCGGGCTCCCATTGACTCAATGGGTGCGAGGCGGTCAAGGGCGCCCCCTACAGCGTGTACGCGTCCATGCGCATCGCGGCATACATGCACAGGTAGGGGGGACCCATGGGTCCCCCCTGTGTGCGACTCACGCGCCTACGCGTACATGGGGGTCCGACGCGGACCCCCAAAGTCCGGCTCCGACAGCTTTTTCGAGCCGGACGGCGCAAGTCGATCGGACTGCTCGCGGCGCGCATCGTACTTACCCGACCAGGAAACGTCTCCATAGCGCGGTGCGAGTCGTGTCCATGCGAGTCGGTCGGAGCGTGTTGAAGCCGCGTTCGAGTCGGTCGGAGATTTCGCGGGTGCCTGCATCGTACTCGCTCGGCCGGACCTGCGTACGATTCGGTCGGGAAACAGGGCTCTGAATCGGATCCGGTAAATCCGAATCCGATTCGGAGCACTACCGGCCGAGATCGGAATCGGCCCCTAAGTGTTAAGGCTCTGTTCACCTCTTCCAAAGTGACTTGCAGATCATCCAAGTTATTATTGTTTAGGGAGGTATCAGCCAGATGCAACCCGGAATTTCCCTGATCTTTGTACACCTCGGAAAAATGTTTGGTCCAGGTATCTTCCGAGATAGCTATCTCGATAGAGGGGCCCTCACTGGCTGATAAAAAAGGGGCCCTCACTGCCTTCCAAAATGCAGTGCTATCTTTCAACTGGGCCGCACTGTGTAGGGAATCCCATGCTTCATTTCTCAATGAGCGCTTCCTCTCTTTAATTGCCCGTCTATATGCCAGTCTGGCCTGTCTAACTTTATTAGGGGATCTGGGCTGTTTATGCAATTCTTTTTTCAAATTAGAGTAAGTCGCCGTGCATTTCTTATCAAACCACCCCGGATATTCAATTATATTGCGGTGTTGAACCGTTAATAGATTCTTAACCTCCCTTAATATATCAAGGAAGGAATGCACGATACCAGCATCCGATGCAGAATCGCTCAAACAAATATCAAAGGCAGGTTTACATTTCTTAATCACCTGTTTGGTCAATACATCGGAGTCCACATTAGCCCACCGTATGGTGTAACCATTAGTTGTATGCAGAGTAATGTTCCCCAGAGCCTGGTTAGTCGTGTTGATCTTTTTACGTCTATACGTAGGCAAATTAATTGATAGGCATAATGGAAAATGGTCACTCAGACTGTTATCCCCAACCTTAAAGGAACGCACCCTATGCGAATACATACATGAAGCTAAAATGAAATCTATAGTAGAAGCCAACCCTCTCCCATTAAAAGTATGGGGCATAGATACTGGGGTGGCTAACATATCGTTCACAAAACCAAGTTCACTGGCAAATATGAGCTCATTAAACACATCTCCCACCCTTGTATGGCAGAAATGGGTATTATGCTCTCCTTCATTGGCCAAACCACACATTCTATTATCCTCATGGTTACATAAGGCACAATTAAAATCCCCCATCAGAATTATCATCATGTCCTTTACACTCCCACTGCAAATAACATTCAACGTCCCACTTAAATTTTTAACCACCATTTCAAGCTCACCAGAGGGTGCATTGTTATAAAGATTTACCAAGACAATACGATAGGTTGCATTTAGTGTCAGTTCAATTATATGATAATAACAATCCCCCGTATGGAAATCTATTTTGTCTAACATCAGCTTATTTGAGATGTAAGTGCAGATACCACCCTTTGGTCTCCCCCCTGCGCCCTTCACCACCTAGGTATTAAAGGTCTTAAAACCATTAATATGAAGTGGGTCTATTGCCCAAGTTTCCTGCAGACATAAAATATCAATATTCGAAATGGCTTCACACCAGAGTGGATTTTGTAGCTTGGAGCGTAGCCCTGAGATATTCCAAGAAATAAATGAACATGTGTAACTTGCCGAATTTAGCAGGGGACTAAGTGGTACCCGTTGTGGAGTAATGGGAAGGTCCATACTAGGTGGTTCAGATAAACTAGCAATACGCTCATGATGTTCCAGCAGAGGAATCGAACTCTCAGTATAACACCCCCTTGCCGTAGATTCATTTAAACGCAACAGTGGTGATACCCTCCTAACCAAATCATTTGGATTTGCACCACTAACCAGAGCCTCCTCTAATGTACTCATGACAAAGCCCTTTCCCATCCCTCCATCCCCACTACAAGGGGGATGGGCAAGGGATACCAGTCAGTCCACGTCTTCTAATGTATAGAGGGGGTCAAAAGAGTTATATACTGGGACGTCATATCTGTACTGTGTCAACCCCAAGGCATTTCCTTCCTCAGGATTGGGCTGTTGCAACCTATGAGGTTGATAAAAGAAGTCATGGGGGACTACACTTATCCCACTGCTTCTGACCGGCCAGTTACCCACCCTGTCTAATATGGTCTTGACCAAGCCTGGAGACCTGAACGATAACACTACACAGACTCCCGGTAACGACTTGTTAGAACATCCTATCCATGGGATTCGGCGCACCATCTTGAACTCTGAGAACAACATGTTAGTTATTCCTGTCTTTGTGGCCAAAAAATGCAATGATTTATTTTTCAGAGTTGACCAGTGCTCATACTCTCCATGTATCAGAGAGGGAACGTTGGTCAAAACCACGGTATATGGTGTTGCTTCCAGGGGGAGGTGCAACTGTCTGGATTCCATTACAATACCCCTGACCATGTTTTGGAAACCTGATCTATTAGGGACCAGCTCCCCCGCGCTCGCTATATGTCTCACACTATCTGATGCTACCTGCATTTGGGTACGATCCGCATGATCTTGCCCTAATCTTCTACCCTGTTTGCATTGGGAAGCCTCAGTTTGATTCTGGGGAGGGACCGATAAAATTTCGCCCGACAAACCGGTCAGCCCCAAATTGTCTGTTGAGGTTTCTGGATTGGATACCTGCATTTGAAGAGGATCTCCCTTTGAATGAATGCCCTGTGGGTTATTTGATATGCAGTCCCCTCCATTGCTTGTAGGGCCAGCCTTACTTCTATTTTGGGCTAATTATTGCAAAAAGTCAGGGGAGTTTTTAATAATTCTTTCCAAATTTGCTAGCCTCTTCTCTATAGTTGATAAAGTTGTTATCAGAGGCCTTAGGAGAACTAAGATAGTATCCTGAAATTTCTCCCAGAAACCTACGTTGTCCAACCCCATAAGTCCCCCGGTTCCTACATTGTCGACTTCCATCAGAGTGGATTCCTGGTTTGACTCGTTCACCCCAGTCTTGGTCACGCACCCCGGAGTTTTTTTCCTTAAATGTGAGTGCCTATTATTGCATTCCCCCTTTCTCTTTTTAGGTGGTGGGGCTAAGCTTCTCTCCTGGCCAATCTTCACTTTTTGCCCCCGGGTGGTTACATTTGGTTGATTAACTATCGCGCATAACTCTAGTGCTTCCAGAGATGAGTCAACAGCTATTGGGGCCGTGGTAGAGGGATGGCCCATGTCGGGTAAGGGGAGGTTAACTACGCTCTTAGTGTTTGTTATAGGGGCAGACATGGAGTTTTGAATCGAAGCGGGCAGGGGCTAGAGCGACAGTCTACGCTCAGTTATGGCAATTTAATTTATCAGGACAGATTCCGCCCTTGATAAAAAAGCGTCTAACGTCCCCGCGACCCCCTGCCCTTTTGACGGCTTTCGTTAGCTCATGTTACAAACCCCTTACAGTACAAGTCCAGCACTAATTATAAAGTTTTGCGACTTTGTCACCTCATACCTTAATCCCACAGTTCATACGAGTCACAACTCTACTATTTATAAATTATTTGAAGTGTCAATACCATGGCCCCGCCCGGCCTCCTTCGGTCTCTGACGGGCTAAGACGGGCCCGTCTTGGCCCGGTCTTCGCCCGGGCCGCGCCCAGGCGCGTCCCGCGTAGCGTGACCTCCACTGGCCTTTACAGGCGTCCGCAGCCCCTCCTCTCCGGCCTCAGGGGTCCAGGCAAAGGTGCGACGTGCAGGGCAGTAGGGATAAAGTGACAAGTGCTTCACCCGCTCGCGTAGTCTCCACTGGCTTTTACAGGCGTCCGCAGCCCCTCCTCTCTGGCCTCAGGGGTCCAGGCAAAAGTGCGACGTGCAGGGCAGTAGGGATAAAGTGACAAGTGCTTCACTTCTTATTCCAGATAGACTTTCGCTACTGGTTTCCTACTGGTGCGTATGAATGATGGTCTTTTTCTTTGCTGCTGACTGTTTGTGCCACGGAATGCCTCGAAATCAAGGTTTTTAAAGTGATAATGCTTTCAATTGTAATAACAGTTATTTTCAGTTGGCAATTATTAATTCATAATTGCAACTTTCAGATTGCTGCCTGGTAAGCCTTGAGGGGGCAGATCTAGTTAACAAGTGAAATTATAAACACACAGCAATTAGCCAATGCTTTTTAATGCCAACTTTAAGATCCTGCAAAGTCTTTAAGTAATTGACAGCGAAATAATGTTAGTCTTGCAACAAAAGCTGGAGACCACCAATGAAGAACACCTTACAGTTTCGTCCATACCTTACCATTTAAATATCACTTAAGTATTTATAAAGGTATCAGTGCTTAATGCAAATGGAAGGTTCATTAACTGCGGCTTAAAGAATTTGAGAGCTTAAACGTAAATGACAGGCTATAATTATAGGTTTAGTGTCTTTTTATAGCTCAAAAGCAAACTGAGGATCTCTGCCCATTTTCCCTTAACCAAGAAGATGGGTGAAAAGGGAGGCTACATTACATGATTTATGAAACACAATAATGTTCTTTTGTTAGCTTCTTCCTTAGTGGTGAGTTGGTCATTACGTAATCATGATGTTATTGTATCATCACGTTGTGGAGACAAATAATTTCTTTGCGCAGAGCCACATAAATCAGTTTTGAATCACTGCAAATGTGAAGAATTACATTTTTCGCTATTGCTGCTTCTTCTGGGGGCAGTGATGTAGGCAGATTTTACTCACTGGCTACATTACATATAAACTTTGCGTTGGCGTTTTGTTATTATTGTTGCTACTGCTGTAATGTTCTGGTCAGGGTGCAAACATTTATCAAATAACAGTCTCTGGATCGTTTGTTGTTGCTTTTCACCCCTATAAACAGCGTGGTTGAATATATGGTGGCACATACTATGATGGATAGAAGTATCAAGCATTTTAGCAGCCGAAAACTCACCGATACTGTATTTACATTTCAAATGCTTTTTATACGTACAAATCCCATTTTAGGAGTCAGAAATGTTTTTCCGACTCCTAAAATGAGATTCTGAAAGGATACTGATTCAGTATCTGGAAGGAGCGTATTGTAGGCCTTCCTTCCAAATAAGACTCAGTATCTCACGTATCAATGTTTTCCGATCACAATCCAGTCACAAAACATTGTACATTTCAGAGGGGGTAACCCATTTGGTCCATGGGACCACTGCCAAAATGTAAAGAAAGTTGAAAAACACAAAAACTTTGTTTTTTAAAGAAACTCCTGTTTCCATTAAGGAAAAAGGACTGCATTTAAAAAATATTGTTTACTTTTTTGAAAATCAACCACAAACATGGCGACTTGTTGACCCATGCATGCAGTACTCTCCACAACAGGTTTGGCCCAAAAATAAGTTGGGTATCTAGGCATGAATATTTAACTACAAACATACATAATTTCTTTAGTTTATTTAATTAATTAAATCCCCTTAATCAATTATATGTTTGCACAAATACATTTTCATCACAAAAAATTAATATTGAATTGAAATGACATCATTTTCAAAGAACTAACCTATACTATACATAAAAAAAATTACAAATACCTAACCAAGCAAACCACTTATTTATAATCTAAACTCATTATAAGAACTTGGTAAAGGGAGTTCTACTGACTGTTGAGCATGTGTACATCATTGGACTCCAATCTTATAACCATATCAATTTTCTAGCATCATCTACTATGAACCCATAGTTTCGACTATGTAACTAAAGTCATCCTCAGAATGTTAAAGAGTATATTGAGCTATATTTAATCTCACTTGTCTCGCATAGATGTATGTATAGACACATCATTGGGGTCATAGTCGATAGTTTAGCTGATGAAAGGAAATGTAGGTATTTCCATAGGACATGACTCTTAATAAATGTGTGACGACAGAGGGTGTCCCGTTGAACAACACCAGGCTGACCACCATACCCATAATAAGGATTTCACATCTTTACTCTCAAGTTAGAACACTACCTAACTTAAGTATGAATGAAAAGATAGATATATTATTATGGATCAGCCCTGATGAAAGCCCTTGGCCATTTTTGGACACACAGCAGTTTGAAATTTGTCGGCACTACTGAGGATGACTGAGACATAGGACAGATACTCATCTGCATTCTCTATTTTTAATCATACCCTGTGTAAACATCAATAAAGGAATACCCTTTCAGATTCCTTTGATAAATATATATATATATATATATATATATAAATATATATATATATATATATATATATCCTTCCAAATGTGGCCCACTATCCCGGCCCTCGGGCGCTCTCCGGTGGTGCGATGAAGTACGGCAGAGCCTCGCCGTTACTATTTCCAACCAAAATTCCCGAAACCGGGATTCTTCCCGCACTCACAGTTATCCACAATAATTTAGTCCAATCTGTTATGCTTTTCCATGGGGTGTTTATTTACAGCATGCCAGCAACCCCATGCATGGCATGCTGTAAATAAACACCCCATGGAAAAGCATAACAGATTGGACTAAATTATTGTGGATAACTGTGAGTGCGGGAAGAATCCCGGTTTCGGGAATTTTGGTTGGATATATATATATATATATATGACAAACACCTTCGTTCCGCTCCGAACAGAAGAAAGGGACAATGCGGGGCTTCACTAGACGTTTATTAGAGAACTCAGCATGACCGGTTTCGGCAATCAGCCTTCCTCAAATGCCTCAGTCCGTCCCAGAGTAGCCTGCAAAAATGTTTATAGAGCTCCTCCCACCATAATAGCGAAGGGCCCAGCTGCAACTCGTAGAAGTGCCGATGAGTTAGTAGTTCCATGCCATGAACCACCAATACCACCATGCACTGCGTTGGGATACTTCGAGCCGCAGTAGGAAAATCCGGCGGAATTACTGGGAATAAACGTCCTTGTGTCCCCTACTTCCTAGCCTCCTCACACATCGGCACCAAGGCTGGAGACACCATTAATTAAAAGCGCCTCTCCACACAGTGTTGGACCACACAGCGGCGGCAGATACTCAGTTTCCTCAGGTGAGTAGGCGGGTCATGAATAATCCGATCCCTCATATACAAAAGTCACAACAAGCCAGTGTACTTCACGACCTCTTGATGGGAAGGGTCCCTTTAAGCGCACCACAGGCTTTGCGCGACAACATGACAAACACCTTCGTTCCGCTCTGAACAGAAGAAAGGGACACTGCGGGGCTTCACTAGACGTTTATTAGAGAACTCAGCATGACCGGTTTTTTCAATCAGCCTTCCTCGAATGCCTCAGTCCGTCCCAGAGTAGCCTGCAAAAATGTTTATAGAGCTCCTCCCACCATAATAGCGAAGGGCCCAGATGCAACTCGTAGAAGTGCCGATGTGTTAGTAGTTCCATGCCATGAACCACCAATACCACCATGCACTGCGTTGGGATACTACAGCCGCAGTAGGAAAATCCGGCAGAATTACTGAGAATAAACGTCCTTGTGTCCCCTACTTCCTAGCCTCCTCACACATCAGCACCAAGGCTGGAGACACCATTGAATAAAAGCGCCTCTCCACACAGTGTTGGACCACACAGCGGCGGCAGATACTCGGTTTCCTCAGGTGAGTAGGCGGGTCGTGAAAAATCTGATCCCTCAGATACAAAAGTCACAACAAGCCAGTGTACTTCACGACCTCTTGATGGGAAGGGTCCCTTTAAGCGCACCACAGGCTGTGCGCGACAACATGACAAACACCTTCGTTCCGCTCCGAACAGAAGAAAGGGACACTGCGGGGTTTCACTAGATGTTTATTAGAGAACTCAGCATGACCGGTTTTGGCAATCAGCCTTCCTCAAATGCCTCAGTCCGTCCCAGAGTAGCCTGCAAAAATGTTTATAGAGCTCCTCCCACCATAATAGCGAAGGGCCCAGCTGCAACTCATAGAAGTGCCGATGTGTTAGTAGTTCCATGCCACGAACCACCAATACCACCATGCACTGCGTTGGGATACTTCGAGCCGCAGTAGGAAAATCCGGCGGAATTACTGGGAATAAACGTCCTTGTGTCCCCTACTTCCTAGCCTCCTCACACATCTGCACCAAGGCTGGAGACACCATTGAATAAAAGCACCTCTCCACACAGTGTTGGACCACACAGTGGCGGCAGATACTCGGTTCCCTTAGGTGAGTAGGCGGGTCATGAAAAATCCGATCCCTCAGATACAAAAGTCACAACAAGCCAGTGTACTTCACGACCTCTTGATGGGAAGGGTCCCTTTAAGCGCACCACAGGCTGTGCGCGACAACATAACAAACACCTTCGTTCCACTACGAACAGAAGAAAGGGACACTGCGGGGCTTCACTAGACGTTTATTAGAGAACTCAGCATGACCGGTTTCGGCAATCAGCTTTCCTCAAATGCCTCAGTCCGTCCCAGAGTAGCCTGCAAAAATGTTTATAGAGCTCCTCCCACCATAATAGCGAAGGGCCCAGCTGCAACTCGTAGAAGTGCCGATGAGTTAGTAGTTCCATGCCACGAACCACCAATACCACCATGCACTGCGTTGGGATACATCGAGCCGCAGTAGGAAAATCCGGCGGAATTACTGGGAATAAACATCCTTGTGTCCCCTACTTCCTAGCCTCCTCACACATCGGCACCAAGGCTGATGAAATCATCCAGTGACTTTTAAGTGTTCTTAAAATGTTTATGAGTGTTAAATATATATACATATACATATATATATATCCACCAACAGTCGCCTCCTTTGAAGAAACAACAGGGAACACAGCGGCTCATAATCAGGTAGGTTTATTGGGTCTCTTTGGCATGACGCGTTTCGGATACATTCCTTCCTCAAATGCCAAACTTAATGCGCTGGTGCTCATTACAATCCTCTCTTAAATGCAACGTGCATCTTCCCCTTTGGTGGAGAGCAAAGAACTGCAAGTCTTAGCATCCCTCTGGACGGATGTTGGAAATGGCTACCAGCTCCCAGAGTCTCTTCTCACAGGACTTAACAAATCTCCCTTTATGTCCAACGTCTTCTGCAGCCTCCGTTGAGGGCAAAATCAGGAAGCAGCGCGGCAATGCACAGTGCCTCACCGTGAAGTCACGGTCCAATCTTGGCCAAATATTTGCCCTCCCGTGGCCGCAGCGGTCCATGCACTATTCGATCCCTCGAAACACTCACACAGTTGGTGCCACTAGGTGCTGGACCGTTAGGACGGATTCCCTTTGCGTGCCAAACATCCACCAACAGTCGCCTCCTTTGAAGAAACAACAGGGAACACAGCGGCTCATAATCAGGTAGGTTTATTGGGTCTCTTTGGCATGACGCGTTTCGGATACATTCCTTCCTCAGATGCCAAACTTAATGCGCTGGTGCTCATTACAATCCTCTCTTAAATGCAACGTGCATCTTCCCCATTGGTGGAGAGCAAAGAACTGCAAGTCCCAGCATCCCTCTGGATGGATATATATATATATGTATAAATATATATTAATATATATTAAAAAAATATATATATATATATCCATATGTATATATATATATTACCTACTGGTGGTTGCCAGTAGGTAGTTATAGTTAGGACATAGTTTCCATAGGAAAAGCGTTTATTCTTTTGCCAATATCTTCGGAGCTGTTTGATGAATCTTCGCGAAATTTTCAAAACTAATGGTTCGCTCGGGTGAGCTCTTGTCTTGAAAATTTCGGGGTTATTTGGCAAGCAGGCGCTGAGAAAAAAGGGAGGTCCCAAAACGCGTTTTCTCCATGTTAATTTCCATAGGAAACTTTAGACAAAGCTACAGCCCGAACTGCTGAACGGAATTACACAAAGTTTGGCAAAAAGGTAGCTCTTGGTTCAGAAAGCATTCTTTTTTTTTAAAATGGTGTAAATCCGTTCAGTAGTTCCTGAGAAATTCAAAAATAGAAAACATATCAATATCTGGTGACCGCGGTGGTTCTGCGAACCCTCCCGAGCACGAGCTTTATTCTGATTGGCTGCCACCACTTCAAACCAGAAAGTGTTGGCAGCCATCTTGTGACTCAGTAGAACCGAGCCACAAGAAAAAAGGTAAAAAAAGGATTAAAAACAAGAAAAGGGGGCAGGGTAGAAACACCCTGACCCCCTAGGCCTGCTCAGGGGGTCCCACAGAGACCCTCAGGGCCAAAAATTGCATTTAAAAAAAAAAATTCAGCAGGATTCGCACTGGGTGCGCAAATCCGGCTGAAAAAATAAAAAAAAGTAAGTGCGGGCTCTCGCACTTCGTTTCTTTAAGCCCCCGGGTGGGCCAGGTCCTGGGGGCAATGTTTTATTATGGGGCCCCGCGGGGCCCCCGCAGCCCGGGGACCGCCACCTCCATGGGGCTTTAATGAAAGGGCGCGGGGGCACGCGGCCCCCTCAGCCCTGGGGACTGCCAACTGCCTGGGGCTTTCTTATTGAAACAGGTGGAGGGGCTCCTTCCCCCCACGCAGCCCTGGGGACTACCACCTCCCCGGGGCTTCAAATTAAAAAGGGCAGGGGGGACTCGTGGGCCACCCAAGCCCCGGGGACCGCCACCTGCCCGGGTCTTTAGTTAAATATGGGCAGAGGGCCCCACGTGCCCCCCCAAGCCTGGGGGACCGCCACCTCCCCAGGGCTTTAGTTAAATATGGGCGGGGGGCCTCACAGGCCCCCCAAGCCCCGGGCACTGCCACCTCCCCGGGGCTATTAGAAATAGTAAGTGTGGGTGGGCTCGAGCCCCCCCACACTGCCCCGAGGACCACCACCTCCCCGGGGCACTAATTATTGAAATACGGGGGTCCGTTGCGGCCCCCCGGCCCCGGGGACCACCACCTCCCCTGGGCTACATACATGTTGGGAGGGGGCCCGTGCGCCTACCCTCCTGGAGCCCTCCTTGGCCCTGGGGACCACCACCACCCCCCAGGGTCAGCTCCAGCAATGTCCTTGGGTGCCTATCCCCGGGACATTGCAGTTTGCAATGACAGGGCGGGAGCACGGCTCCCGCCCTGTCATTGCAAACACTGCTTTGCTTCATGGAAGCGAGAGCAGGAAACCTGCTCTCGCTTCCATGAAGCAAAGCAGATTGCTTTTGGACAAGGGGAGCTGCATGTCAGCAGCTCCCCATGTCAGCAGCTCCCCCGCAGGAGACGGGGAGCCGGCTAGGACCGCGGGGGCATTGGGGCTCCCCCCGCTGTCCCCAACATGAGGCCAGGCCTCGGGGGATGGGGTCCCAGGGGCCAGAAGTGGCCCAGAAGAGGGGGGCCAGGTGGTCCACCTCCCGTAATTAAATATTAATTTTTTTTTTAAAAGAGGCAAAGCCCTGGGGATGGGGTCCCTGGGGCCAAAAATGGCCTCGGGAGGAGGCCCCCCTCCTTTAATTTTTTTTTTTTAAATGGCCATGCACCGGTGGATGGGGTCCCCGGGGTAGAAATCGGCCTTGTGAGTGGGGCCCCCTTCCCGTTTTTTTAATTTTTTTATAAAAAATGGGTCAAGCCCTGGGGGGTGGGGTCCCCAGGGCCCAGAAAATATTAACAGAAAGGGGGCCACACAGCCCCCTTCTAACAATAATTTTTAAAAAAGCAGAAGCCGGCATCTCGCCAGAGGCCCCGCCCCCTCCCTGCACCACTGTGCAAATGCACCTCCTGGCGCGTTCTGAATTGGGGGATTAAGTCCCCTTGAATCCTAAGGGTCCTTAGGGGCCAACCAGTCCACCAGGTACCTCCAGTAAGCCCCACACAGTAGATTGCTGAGAGGTGGTCCGAGGCCACGCCCCTTTTTACATCACTCTGCAAACTCGCCTCTTGGCGCATTGCTGGTGGGGCGATGAGGTCCTCTTGTGTCCTGAGGACCTCAGGACTAAAGTGGACTTCATCCCCTGAGCAGCAGTGCGCCAAAAGGCTCATCTGCAGAGTGGTGTAAAAAGGGGGTGTGACCTCAGACCACTCTCAGCAATCCAGCTGTGTGGGGCTTATTAGAGATAACAGGAGAGCTAGTTGGCCCCCCAGGGACCCTCAGGAGGCAAGGGGACTTCATTCCCCAACCAAGAGCGCGCCAGGAGGCGCGTTTGCAGAGTGGTGGAGAAGGGGGGCGTGGCCTGTGTCCACCTCTCAGCAGACCCACTGTGTGGGGCTTACTGGAGGTAAGAGGTAGGCTAGTTGGCCCCAAAGTACCCCCAGCAGCGAAGGGGACTTCAATCCCCATCCAAGAGCGCGCCAGGGAGCGCGTTTTCAGAGTGGTGGGCAGAAGGGGCGTTGCCTCCTATGAGAACTTAGCAATCCTGCTGTGTGGGACTTACTGGAGGTAATAGGAGGGGTAGTTGGCCCCTAAAGATGTCCTTGGGGGCCGGCTACCCCTCCTGTTACCTCCAGTAAGGCCCACACAGTGGGATTGCTAAGAGGTCTTCGGAGGTTGCGCCCCCTATCTCCACCACTCTGCAAACGCTCCTCCTGGCAGACTACAGGATGGGGGATGAAGTCCACTTTACTCCTGAGGTACTTTGGGGGTAAGAAGCCCTCCTGGTACCTCCTGTAAGTCCTACGCAGCGGAATTCCTGTGCGCTGGTCGGAGGCCCAGCACCCTTTCTCTACCACTCTGTAAACGCAACTACTAGTTAAAGAAGCATTTGCAATGTAATAGGTTTCGCATTTGCGAGAGTTAGAGCTATTGGCGTTGTAAATGTAAAAGTTTTTTACTAATGTTTTTTGGTGTGGAGTGGATGTACGTTGTGTGCAGTGGAATTATGTGGTATATTGTGCAGGGAAATTATGTGAATAGAAAGTATGTGGTATTTAGTGTATAGGAATTATGTGGAGTGGGATTATGTGTTTTGGAGAGTAATTATGTGGTATTGTAGTCTGTGTTGTGGAGTGGTAACCTCAGGTTTAGTCTTCCTCATTTCCATAGAAGCTAAACTATAAACTCAATGAGACACAATAAAAGAAGGAACCACTGAGGAGCACATCTGGACCTAGCCAGAGGTATGAGCAGGGCCACTGGAATTATGTGACTGTTCGGCTGCACCAATTTTCACATAATTAAACATTTTCTGCATTTGACAAATATTCCATCATCTGCTGCCTAATCTGCAGATTTGAACAAAAATAACCTTGTTTCTAGATCAAACGGCTCAAATGTTCCCAAAAATGCAGCGTAATGTGTTACAGCGTGGTGGAAGGCCCTTTGCAAAGCTGGAATGGTCACGTGTTACTTATTGCAAAATGTGGGTGTTAAACTGGTACTAATGCTGCACAAAACTCTCTTGTTTCTGTGCCTCTTGCCTCTTTCTGCATTTCTCTTGCTTCTTTCTGCACCTTTCTTCCTCTTTCTGCACCTCACTGTCTTCTTTCTGCACTTCTCTTTCCCCTTTCTGCACCTCACTTGCCTCTTTCAGCACCTCTGTTGCTTTTTTCTGCAGATCTCTTGCCTCTTTCTGCACCTCTCTTGCCTCTTTCTGCACATCTCTTGCGCCTTTCTGCACCTCACTTGCCTCTTTCTGAACTTCTCTTGCTTCTTTCTACATCTATCCTGCCTCTTTCTGCTCCTCTCTTGCCTCTTTGTGCATTTCTCTTGCCTGTTTCTGCAGTTCCCTTGCCTCTTTCTGTACCTCTCTTGCCTCTTTCTGCACTTCACTTGCCTCTTTCTGCACCTCACTCTCTTCCTTCTGCACCGCTCTTGCCTCTTTCTGCACTTCTCGAGCCTCTTTCTGCACTTCTCGAACCTCTTTCTGTACCTCTATTGCCTCTTTCTGCACCTCAAGTGCCTCTTTCTGCACTTCTTTTGCCTCTTTCTGCATCCCTCTTGCCTCTTTTTGCACCTCTGTTGGTTCTTTCTGCACTGCTTTTCCTTCTTTCTGCACCTCACTTGCCTCTTTCTGCACTTCTCTTGCTTCTTTCTACACCTCTGTTGCTTCTTTCAGCAATTCTCTTGCCTCTTTCTGCACTTCTCTTGCTTGTTTCTGCACCTCTCTTGCATCTTTCTGCACCTCTGTTGCCTCTTTCTGCACCTCAATTGCTTCTTTCTGCACCCCTCTTGCCTCTTTCTGCACCCCTCTCCCCTCTTTCTGCACCACTCTTGCTTCTTTCTGCACCCCTGTTCCCTATTTCTGCACATTTCCTGCCTGTTTCTGCATGTCTCTTGCCTCTTTCTGTACCTCTGTTGCTTTTTTCTGCACTTCTCTTGCTCTTTCTGCACCCTTCGCGCCTCTGTCAGCACCTCTGTTGCTTCTTTCTGCACTTCTCTTCCTTCTTTCTGCACCCCTCCTGCTTCTTTCTGTACCTCTGTTGGTGCTTTCTGCACTGCTCTTGCTTCTTTCTGCACCTCACTTGCCTCTTTCTGTACTTCTATTACTTCCTTGTACACCTCTGTTGCTTCTTTCAGCAATTTTCTTGCCTCTTTATGCACTTCTCTTCCTTCTTTCTGTACCCCTCCTGCCTCTTTCTGTACCTCTCTTGCCTCTTTCTGCACTTCTCTTGCCTCTTTCTGCACCCTTTTGCCTCTTTTTGCACCTCTGTCAGTTCTTTCTGCACTGCTCTTGCTTCTTTCTGCACCTCACTTGCCTCTTTCTGCACTTCTCTTGCTTCTTTCTATACCACTGTTGCTTCTTTCAGCAATACTACTGCCTCTTTCTGCACTTCTCTTGCTTGTTTCTGCACCTCTCTTGCGTCTTTCTGCACCTCTGTTGCCTCTTTCTGCATCTCACTTTCTTCTTTCTGCACCCCTCCTGCCTCTTTCTGCACTTCTCTTGCTTCTTTCCACACCTCTCTTGCCTCTTTCTGCTCCTTTCTTGCCTTTTTGTGCATTTCTCTTGCCTGTTTCTGCACATCCCTTGCCTCTTTGTGCACCTCTCCTACCTTTTCCTGCATCCCTCTTGCCTTTTTTTGCACCTTTGTTGGTTCTTTCTGCACTGCTTTTGCTTCTTTCTGCACCTCACGTGCCTCTTTCTGCACTTCTCTTGCTTCTTTCTACACCTCTGTTGCTTCTTTCAGCAATTCTCTTGCCTCTTTCTGCACTTCTCTTCCTTCTTTCTGCACCTCTGTTGCCTCTTTCTGCACCTCTGACTTAGAGGTAGTTTTAATCCCCCTGCCCTATTATGTACTAGGGCCTTACAGGGGAGGTCATGCCAATCACAGGGGTACCCCAACCCATAGTCTATGATAGTGTATGTAGGTGTTTTCACTGTATTCTAAATGTCTTTCAGCATAGCACTGGCTCTGGGCCTGGTTAGTCAGAGTCAGTTACCACCAGTACCAGTCAGCAAAAAGTTGGGGGCATAGGATGACTTTGCAACAAGGCCTCTTTCTGCACCTCTGTTGGTTCTTTCTGCATATCTCTTGCTTCTTTCTGCACCTTTCTTTGTCTTTCTGGACTTCTGTTGCCTCTTTCTGCATTTCTCTTGCTTCTTTCTGCGCTTTTCTTCCTCTTTCTGCACATGTCCTACCTCTGTAGGCATAGTTAGAAATTTTCATATAAAAAACCTTTGAAATTGAAGGTCACGTGGGGAAGGAAGATGGCGGTTTGAAGCCGCCGCTGAGAGCCTGCATACGCGTTTGCTCCCGCTATGCTACCGCTTTCAGCTGTGATGTTCCCGACGTAGCCGATACTGTTGCCGGGGAGGCTTAGACAGATTACCGAGCGGCTGGAAAAGTCACAGAAGCACTGGGAAAGCATTGGGAAAATTCAATGATTATTGCTGCCTGCCGTCTGCTGCAAATGTGCAGAGCTGCGAGTTGGGCTTCGCGGACCTCGCGGGTGACGCGACGAAGCTCACTTAGCCTTGGTTCGCTCTGCCGGCCAGGGGTACATTATCTGCAGGCAGGAATGGCTCCCCCTCGAGGATGAAATCAGCGTGCTCCTGCAGTCTCTGCTGCTACTCCGGAAAACAGGAAAATTAAACCTTCTGATGTGCCTGACCAACACGTACATATTGATGGGAGAGGGGGAAGCTCTCAGCTGAGGAAGTCTGTTTTTAAGTTTCTCCAGTCTAACAAGGCGGCTGGTGTTATACAGGCTTGCGCCCCCCCTTCGGTGGAGCAAACTATGGCTGTTGCTGTGATGAAGGCAGTGCAGGCGGAACATGGCTGTGAAGATGGCTGTGAGGAAAACAACGTTGCAGCTCCTACTTTCTCTCCCTCTAAGGATCAAAGTAAGGATCAAAGCAATGATCTGTCGAAGCCTACACTGATACAAGGTAATGTTTCTTTAATGCAAATAAACTGTGTGCAAGGTCCGAATCGAATAAACAGCTCAGTTGCTGAGACTTTGCAGGACACTGGTTTGAGTAATCAGCATGTAGATTTTCTTGCGACTGATTCTCAACGAGGATTCGTAAACACAGTTAATTGCAGCAATTCAGACATGATTCCCAGTGAACAATCTAATGAGTATATGACCGAAAACATTCAAACCGCTGCTGCTAGTATATTGAGCGGTAAAGAGGCAGCTGGAGGGGGAGAAAGTGACAATGAAATAGAGGGAGATGACGACCCTCGGGGGGAAAAAAATCTTATAGAGAAAGACTTAGTACATATGGTGGATGAGGATGAGTGCCGCATAACAGCACCGATAGCAGACCAGCAGGATACGGCTGTGCTAGGAGAAGCCACTGCTGACAAAGGCATGATAGCTACTTCCCTCTTAGCTTCCACTCCTGATGTAACGGGGGGCCTGAACCATGGTACGAGAGCAAATGGTGCTCTGAAAAATAAACGAACGGATGTTGTTACTGGGCCTAATAAAGGGGCCAAGCAGAAAAAGAAACAAAAAGCCAAAGAGCAAACTTCAGCATATTCTAACGTGTCGAAATTACCAGACAACGGCGGCCGCCCTAGCAAACTCAGCCCTCTCCAAAAATGGGTCACTGCAAAAGGGGATGTCAAAACTCTCATTTCGAGACTATCCGGCTCTTCTCCTAGTAATGAGGTGTTACCTTCTTCTAGTTCTAGTTCCGGCTTGACCAATCAAACGGATACTATATCAGGGGGTCTATACCAAGCTGGAAGTATGGTAGCTACCGGATTAGAACCCTTTCCTTCTCCAGTAGCCTTTGTTACCTCTAATACCTCTAATATAGAAGGAGATCAACTGGCAGTCAATACCAACACCACGGAGCCTTCTTTGACCACTATCCTCCAACTGCTCCATGAACAAAGAGCCGAGATCCAAAGCAGCTTTAGTCAGGCCAGAGCAGACAGCTGCCTGATACAACAGGGTTTGTCAGAGGTCTCAGTCAAGGTAGCTGCTCTTACACATGAAATAACAGAGGTACAACAGCGTTTGTCAGATGCCGAAGATACTGTTGCGGCAACAGTAAATACAATGGAAATACATGAAACTCATCTCTCATTTCTCAGAAGCAAGGTCAAAGATCTCAAAAATAGACAACGCAGGAATAATCTCCGACTCTTTGGTATTCCTGAAGAAAAGGAGGGAGCGGACCCTCGGGCTTATATCGTTCAACTATTCCAAAATTCATTCCCAGATCTCTCTGATTGGGATTGGGATTCTCAGATTCAAAGGGCCCATAGACTTCCTCTATTTCTGAGTCAAGAGGCAAGAGTAAATAGACAACATCCCAGGCCTATGATTGTCTATTTTGGGAACTTTCTACTTAGACAAGCCGTTTAGTTTCGTGCTCGTCCAGGGATGAACAACTCACTTGTATTCTCTGTGAGATCAGACCTTTGTAAAGAAACAATGGAACGACGCTGGAACCTACGCCAATTGATTGACCCCATGAAGGCAGCTGGTGCACAAGTGTTCCTTCAAGAGCCTGCAAAACTTAAAGTCATACGTGGTAGACACACCTGGATGTTCCATTCAACTGCAGAGGCCCAGAAAATCCTCAACTCTTGGAAAACCTCGGGGAGACCAGACTCTTAAAAACTGAGAGTACACTTAAACGACCTCTTATCGGCTTTTCTTAAAAACGATTTCTTTTCTGTCCTCTCTTTCTTTTTTCTTCTCTGGCTCTGCCAGGCTCTGTTTTTTCACTTCATGATTACCCTATACGATAACTCATGTATGAATGGTTGTATTTCAGGGGTCTTCATTTGTTTTTGACAGGGCCAATGCTATATGTAGCGGGTAGCTCATGCGGACGCAACGCTCTCTTTGGCTGTCAGGTCCATCGACAGCCTGGTTAGGGTGGTTCCTTCTCTAGGATACAGGGTGGGGTGGGGTTGGGTGTGGTTTTGGGTGGTTTGGTTAGTGGGGGTTAAGATAAAAATGTCAAAGGGAGTAAACAATGGAATAATGTTTGATCTGAGCTTCACTGCTTATAAATATAATATTGCTAACATTTATAGTTCAGGACTCTATCAAAGTATGGTTGAAACAACTATGTGTTTGCTTAAGGCAATTGAATGGACTTTAGAACTCTCTATTAGAGTGTCAGAAGGGCAGTCATTTGTACCACTTATGTCCCGAATTCTGATATTTTTTATCATAGTATTGCTAGTACTGTTGCTGAATATAGTTCTGAGGTCTATAAACCCCTGGCTGCAAAAATGTCTTCCTTGTTCCGACGCAAAGGATAACTTGCAGAACTGTGCTATGTGGGCCTTAGCTTTTTCTACGATTTATAAATGGGGCTAATCAAAATCATATGTTGGAATGTTGCCGGACTGAATTCAGTGAACAAACGCCAGATGGTACGGGCAGAACTCCAGAATTACAAACCCCATGTCGTCGCTCTGACCGAAACACATTTGGCATATAAGGATAGGCACCTGCTAAAACAGATGGGCTATAAGATAGCGGTTTGTACTTCACAGATGGTGTCTATTAGAGGAGTTGCTTTGCTAGTCGAAAAAAAGCTTGACTATACTCTGCTTAGAACTTCCCATGATATTAGAGGCAGATGGATAATTGCACAGCTGCTTATCCTGGGCCATAAGCTTGTAATATGCGTAGTTTATGGTTCAAACCTGGATGACCCATCTATCTTTGATTCACTATTTTTGGATCTTTTTGAGTGGCAGGGGGATCTAATAATTATGGGTGATTTTAATTGTACTATGAATCCACATATAGACTCAACTAATCAAGGAGCATCAACTAGAATGAGGAAGGTCAGGGCTGCCATTGCGGAAATGGCTCGACTGCATGATTTGAAAGATATATGGCACCTATTGCATCCTTTAATACCTGGTTATACTTACTATAGCATACCTCACCGACAATACTCAAGAATTGATATGATTTTTGTTAGTAATTCTATCCTTAATATAGCTAGATGTGAAATTTTCCCCAAGATAGCCTCAGATCATAATCCCCTGACACTGACACTCACATTTAGTTCATCTAATAAACAAATACGTCAATTCTCTTTCCCTCGCTATCTGTTGACGGATACAGAATATCTATCTTTTATGAAGGAGAGTATTAACAACTTTTTAGCTGATAATGAAGGCTCTGCTTCCCTTTTTTCTGTCTGGGACTCACTTAAAGCTTTTATAAGAGGAGCTACCCAACAGTATGTCTGGAGACAAAACCGTATTAAACATCAGACAAGTGAGGACACTAGAGCAGAAATCCGACGACTAGAAATAGCACATTCGGACGAAATTAGGCGAGGGAATATTCAAAAGACCTTAGCTCCCACACATTCTCAAACATATTTATTTCTAATTGAGAAACGTGCTGTATTAGGACGGTCTCTAAAAGATAAAACTGCGGCTTACTATAATAAAAATAGAGTTCTCCAATATGAGTATGGCGAACAAGTAGGCAAAGTGCTTGCACACCAACTCTCTGATAAAAGGGCGGGCGAGTAATAAAAAGCATAAGAGGAACTGGTGGATTACTTTATACACACCCAGAAGAGATATTAGAGCAATATTCAAACTTTTATCAGGCACTTTATAGCAACCCTAACGTGTTCGACGTAAGGAAATTTATCGAATACATGGATAAATGTAAATTCCGTGAAACTATCCACAGATTAGAAATAGATCAGATACTAGATCTTAATTTAGATATTACAGCCGAGGAAATATCTGATGCTACCGATGCACTTCCGTCGGGCAAAGCGGCAGGCGAAGACAAAATACCGTTGGAATTCTATAAAATATTTAAGACCAGCTTAGCCCCTATCATGTCCCAGCTTATGAATCATGTTGGTGTAAAGGGGATGGTGCCGAACTCGTGGGATATGACAAATATTGTCTTCTTTCTGAAAAAGAGCAAGCCAAGGGAAGAATGTGGGTCATATCGACCGATTTCATTAATCAATGCCGACGCGAAAATCTTCGCAAAAATATTGGCTATGCGCCTTGCACCTTATATGGCACAATTAGTCTCTGACCAACAACATGGATTCATATCCGGCAGGGACACAACTTCACATGTGAATACAGCTCTAGTTGATTTTGATGCCGCCTCCAAACTTAATAAGGACTTAGGAATGATCATGCTTGATGCTGAGAAAGCATTTGATCGTGTAACTTGGGACTGTCTTTGGGCTATACTCTCAGCATATAACATCCATGGCCGCTTCTATGACTGGATTCGTGCTCTGTACAAAGTAGCTAAATTAATTTATTTAAATTATCAGTCCACTCCTTTCTCTATACTGAGGGGTACTCGGCAAGGGTGCCCTCTATCACTTTTATTATTAGCCTACGCTGACGATATTGCAGTTTTCTCGGCGGATCCAGCCAGGGCTATAGAGGCTATCCATATTGAAGCTAGCACATTTGGAGATTTCTCTGGGTATAAATTAAATGTTAATAAGACCCACATTATTTCCAACTTTCGGGCAAACAGGGCAATGATTGGGATTGTTACGACAGCAACCTATCTAGGAGTACAGATTTCCGCAGACCCGGAACAGGTTTAATAAACTGAACCATGAGCCTTTATTCAAAGATATGGTTACTAAAATGAAGGAATGGCATAACCTTCCTATCAGTATCATAGGACATTGCAATATCGTTAAGATGATTATTTTGCCCAAATGTCTTTATTTATTTAGGGCAATACCACTGCGTGTCCCGAATTATTTCTTTAAAAAATTGGAGGGGGCTATCAGTAGTTTTATTTGGAGTTATAAACAACCAAGACGTGCTATAAAAATTTTAAAATTACCTTACAGATATGGAGGACTACAATTACCCGATTTTAAAACATACTTCTGGGCCTCTTTTGCAGGACGCCTTAGCGACCTCCTCACTCCGAACAAGCTACACTGTTGCTAGAGTCTTGCCGTTGGTAATGATAGTACTATGTTTTTATACAGGATCCATGATCCAAACTACTTTAAAAGAGTAAAATTCAAGACATTGAGGGACATAGCGTACATATGGCGGGATATAACAGCTAGGTGCAATTTACCTCTGACGCATCTTTGCATGCCATTATGGAGCAACCCTTTGCTCCCGGAAATTTTTCATGACATGCAAGCTAAATCCTGGAACATATATAGTATTAATCAACTCAATCATTTATATAATGCTACTGGCTTCCTTACGTTCTCAGACCTTCAGAAGTCATATGGTATCCCCAAAAATATGTTTTACAAATATCTACAGATTAGAGACTGTCTATGGGGGAGTAGAGAAATCAGGCACCCTATAGGTTCGGATATACTGAATTACCTACACTCAGAGGAAAAATTGACCATCAGTAAGGCTTACCAACTATTCTCTCAAATATGGGCGAACGATAGCCTTAAAACAGCATCTAAATGGAGTGAGATATTGAGACAAGATGTAGTTCCTGTGGATATTGAAGAATCATTGGAGTGCTTAGATACTGCGATATGTTCTATTAATTTAAAGTTGCAACAATTTAAAACTGTATATATGCTCTATTACACTCCAGAACGTATAGCTAAATGGACAGACCCTATTAGTATCAATTCAAATGACAAATGCAAATGCGCCAAGTGCGGACTGGTTGCTGCTAATATCCTACATATGTTTATTACTTGTCCGGGCTTGACTGATTTCTGGAAGGATGTCTTTTGTATAATAACTGCCCGTTTAAAAATTAATGTACACTTAACGGATAAAGATTTGATACTTGGCTATAAGCCAGACGTAGCTTTGGGATTAAGATCTTTTATCTCAATTATTATAGCAACAGCAAGACTTTGCATTGCTCGCGTATGGATATCTAAATTTCCACCCAAAGCTTATGAATGGTGGGCAATGCTAAGGGAGATTTTTGAAAGGGAGATGGCTATAGCTAAAAGCAGAGGTATTCGCTCTGGAAAGAAGTTTCATCGAATTTGGGGTCCTATGTTAAATTGACTAACTGTCTCATGTCAAAATATTGTATTTCTCTTTTTTTTTCTGCCCTTTCCCCTCCGTTTTCTTTTGCTCACATCTTATTTGTTCATTTGTTTAATGCAGTATGATTCTTTTTAGAAGCTCGTTTTTTTCTTGTTTTTTCCTTTGTTACTTACTCCCTTTGATGAAATAAAAAAATTAATAAAAAAAAAAAAAAAGAAATTCACTGAAAAAACCAGAGGTTTTAGAGACGTTATAGTTAGAATTTAACATTTACTAAACCTTTGAAATTCACTGAAAAATCCATAGGTTTCAGGGACGTTATAATTAGAAATTAGCATTTAATAAACCTCAGAAATTCACTGAAAAAAACACAGGTTTCAGGGACGTTATAGTTAGTTGGACATTTCACTCGTACAAAACCAGAGAAATTCGGCCGTTATAGTTAGTTGAGCTAACTATAACTCGCGCCCCCGCAATGCACTGCTGATTAAGTCAGATATTGCATCATTCATGACATGGTTGGTGACATCACTGATGACATCACTGATGACATCTCAAA
Source organism: Calotriton arnoldi (assembly GCA_963921515.1). Classification (NCBI taxonomy): domain Eukaryota; kingdom Metazoa; phylum Chordata; class Amphibia; order Caudata; family Salamandridae; genus Calotriton; species Calotriton arnoldi. The sequence continues at coordinate 104,495 of CAWUFW010019137.1, read as the reverse complement.
TGAAATCACTGAACAACCACGGAGTGATTATTTTTCTGCAAAGGGGAGGGAGGAAGCAGTATTTACTGCGGAGGGGTTCATGAGTGGACTCACCTTGTATTTTTTCATCTTGGAACCGGCTGCCGTGAAGGGTGTGCTACCCGAGAACCGACGTGAAGTAGGGACGCCACTGTGTGTCGAAAAGCTGATTACTTAGTTGGCCTTCCTCCCCGTGGTGGCGTACTGCACTGCAGCAGTCCAAAGCATTGCGTCCAGTGGAGTTAATGGCAGTGTACCCTTAAGAGCGGGATGGGGCCAAGTCATCTCTTCAGTGGGAGTGGCGGCAGTAATACTTAAGAGGACCCCAGGCGAGAACAACAACTTATTGTGGAACTGGCACTGAGGAAATCTAAACCAAGCTGAAACGCGTCTGCCCATATGTTTCACAGCCCCATGGACCTTGCTGTTTGATCCTGGTGAGATTAAACCACACGTGAATTACCCTTGCTGTGTTGGACCCTTTCTATTGTGAGGGGGTATTGGACTTGATGTTTCAACAGTACGCTATCACTGTTATCGGCACGCCCTTCCGTTCAGGTGCACTGCGTTAGATGGCAACTTTTTGGGAGTGGAGTACGAAAATACTACGCGGAGCCCCCCCTAGCAGTTAACAACCACGGAGTGATTATTTTTCTGCAAAGGGGAGGGAGGAAGCAGTATTTACTGCGGAAGGGTTCACGAGTGGACTCACCTTGTATTTTTTCATCTTGGAACCGGCTGCCGTGAAGGGTGTGCTGCCCGAGAGTCGACGTGAAGTTGGGACCTTTCTATTGTGAGGGGGTATTGGACTTGATATATATATATATATATATATATATATATATGAGATTCCTCACACCGATCCAGTGAGAAAGACGAACCACTCAGGTTTTAAGATGTAAAGTCATAAATTTAATGGCACAAAGATGCGTTTCGACCTCTTTCGGGGTCTTGGTCACATTACCAAGTGCAAAGTTCAAAACGTGATATAGTTTCAGTATTGTGCACAACGCAGCGTGCAAAATAAAAATTAAAAACAGACTGTACGGTAATTCATGAGGGTGATTTAACAATTAGTGCAAAACTGCAAATCAACAGTCATATTGAGGATAGTGCCAACGACCTTGCTTGCTTTATTTAGAAGTACATTCAATTAGTATAACCTGCTTAGTGCAGTCTGGTCTTGGGATCAGCGCTGCATGACTTGGGTCTCGCAGACTATGTCAGACACAGGGTTCACTAAATACATTTGTAGATCTGCATTCAGAGTGATACGGAGACCCGTGATGTAGAGTGAGTGTCAGCAAATAGGAGAAGAGTGTAGGGTATATATATAATGATATTCTTAGTATTAACATACCTGTAAATTCACTTTGTTGATCATCAAATGTTAACACACTACCACTTCAAATTTCTTCTCACAGAAATTGATAAGTACCACTCTCCTTGTAAGAAAGAACCAGTAAAGGCAAATTTTCCATCACTTTTTCCAGTGATACTGATCTAGTTGGCAAATCAAAATGTTTAATATATTTTTTCTTTTTCTTGCAGCAGTTTTCATTGGTCATTTTCCTTAACCCTTTATTAGTCCTTTCATAAGAAGTCCAATCTAGTTGTGTCTGTTGATGGATCTGCAACCCCATCTTAGCACCCAGCGCGGCCCCTGTGTGTAACTTCACAACGGGGTCACGACTCCATACGGGAGTCTGTTAAAGCATTTACTATGATAGTGATATGTTTTTTACAGTACATTTCAGATGCAATGGCAATACATAATTACAAAATTCATATTATGAAATATATGCTATCTCTCAACTGCTATGCTTTACAGACTCAAAGTATAGTTTATTTGGAACCCTTCCCACACACTGCTTTACCTCAGTTGCCATAGCAACCTCCTTTGAAAAACTCTACTCTACCAGTAAGTTAAAGGTTCACACACTTTCTAAATGGAGCATACTTCAAGTTCAACGATAGCAGGTGTGGTTGACAGCGTGAAAATATATGCATATCCACAATAGCCTAACCTGTGTAAGATTTATCCACAGCCAATCACAGATCTACTTACTTTACTTATCAAATTGCTAACGATTTTAGGTATCAATTTATTTACACCACCCAATCAAATACGTCCTTTTCTTAAAGCAGGTCCATTACTCCATTTTAACTACCTTTCATTCTACCAACTGGCATTTTCAGCTGCAGTCTCCTCCTGTCTACTGCTGATACTTCCTTCAAAATGGTTGGAGTGTGGATTGTGGGTCACAGCTATGTCCTCTGGGCCAGAGAGTATGCTAGAAAGAGTTGTATTGACAGGGACTTGGGTTTGCCTAATGTGGACATTAAATGGATTGGCCAGAGAGAGTTAAAGTGGCACCAATTGCTGCCCTTGGTTAAAAGCATTGTGGATTCCTAACCCCCTGACCTCATGATTGTGCACTGTGGTGGCAATGGCCTAGGCACACTGACTATGGTAAGTTTGGAAATAGCAATGAAAGAAAACGTTGGCCAACTAATGGCACTTTTCTCTCACACTGCCTTGGTATACTCTAACATTTGCCAAAGACAAAAATGGAAATGGTCAGACCAGTTCTGTCCAGAAATAGACAAAGCCAGGAAAACTTCTAATAAAACTGTTTCTGCATTTCTTAGAGACCACCACATGGGCTAAACCTACAACAACAAGCTGCATTTTGGCATGCATGGAATCTATAGAAATGATGGAGTTCACTTCTCAGATGAAGACAACAGGATGTTTCTCAGCAACTTGAAATTCTGCATCCGGTCTTATGTGTACCGGTCACATACTCACATTGTACACAAAGTTTCTTCTCAGAGCATCCCAATTGTCCAAGACTAAATAAAATTTATTTCAAATTTTTCTTTAAAAAATATTTAGCGTAGTCGCGACCCTGTCGCGGCTCCACAAACCAAAAGCACAAATTCAATTCACAACACACAGTTAACATTTATAACTCTTATTTTGACCCTATACATATCAAAAAGACTTTGTAAAAAGTTTTGAGACTGTTTAAGTGTGTGTGTAAGTGGGTGCATGAGTGTCTGAGTGGGTCTGTGAGGGTAAGCATGAGTATCTGAGTGAGCCTGTGAGTGGGTGCATGAGTGTCTGAGTGGGTCTGTGAGGGGGTGCATCAATCTCTGAGTAGGTCTGTGAGTGGATCCATGAGTCTCTAAGAGCATCTCTGAGTGGGTGCATTTTAGAAATGGGGGTCTCTATTTGGCAGAGGTACACACCTTGCCCAAGTAGGGACCCTTCTTTCTATTCAGGGTAAGTGGATTACACTTCTAAAATAACCCTTGCTCACCCCCTTGGAAGCTTGGCACGAGCAGTTAGGCTGATCTCACATGCAATGTGTAAAGCATATGCGCATAACACACAGAAATACAGTGAAAACACTACAAAAGGACACCACACCAATTTAAGAAAAATTGTCAATATTTTTCTGTGTAAAACAAGACCAAAACCTACAGTAGTCAAGATATGAATTTTACAAGAATAAACTTGAAATATAGTTCCTTGAAGTTAATAGCTCCGTCTGGGGCAATCACGGCATTGTGCACAAACTAGTCCAACAATCCAGCCCGACCACGACATCGCGGGCCAGCTACGGCGTTGGGAGACCTGCAAACAGTACAGTGGAATTGCAGGTCATCGTGTGCCTTTCGATGAGCTCCGAAGATGCGGCGTCGGCAGGCGTCAGTTCCAGAGGCCGGTGCAGGAGTCGTTGGGCCCTTGAAGTCACACGCATTGCAAATCAAACTCAGTGAGGTTGAAGTCAGGAGTGCCGGCATGCATCGGGGCTGTGGTGTGAAGTGGAGCGGTGGGATGTGTGGTGCCCTCAGGTCACGGTGAAGGCAGCGGCTCCGTGCCGGCATCCAGCAGCATCGGTGAGACCAGGGCTGCGGTGCGAAGCGGGGCGGGGCGAAGCTCATCGCAGTGCTGGCAGGTCACAGTGCAAGCAGCGTCACTGTCATTGCTGAAGCACTGTAGAAGGCAGACGATCTGGAGTCTATGGCGCCAGCATTGGTAGGCCAAGTCTGCAGGGTGGGACAGGGCAATGCATCAAGTAACTTACGAGCGGTGCTTTCAGCGCTCTATGCAGGCAGTGGCGTCTATATCGGCGTGGAGCAGCATCCTCGAGGATACCTGGGTGGTGATGTGAAGCGAGGTGATGCAAATTGCGGTGCCCACAGGTCACGGTGCAAGCAGCGGCTCGGCGGCGATCGGCATGGTTGGTGAGACCAGGATAGCGGTGTGAAGTGGGGCGATGCTCCCTGTGGTGCCAACAGGTCATGGAGCCGGCAGTGGCGTAATTGACACCATTAGATTGCTTTTTCTCCAGTCGCAGCACAAAACGCACAATTCTCAGTGCTGATAGCAGTTGATTTGGAAGTCATTGCTGTTCCTGAGACTTCTTGAACAGGGGACAAGCTCTACCTCAAGCCCTTTGAGAAACTTTGGAAAATAAGTTGCAGATAGTCCAGTCCTAACACTTCCCAAGACAGAAGCAGCCACTGCAGGCAAACACAGCAAAGCAGGTACCTTAGTCCAAATGAGTTCTAAAGTTCTGGGGTCAGGGCCCTAATATTTATACTACTTTTCCCTTTGAAGTTTTAGGCAGAAAGTCTCAGAGTTCAGTGAAAACCAGTTCTGACCTCTCTAGTCCAGCTTCCTACAGGAGGTGGAGATAGCATTGTGCACAGCAGAAACAGCCAATTCAGATGCTAGTGAAAACTCCTCTTATCACTCTAAATGCAGAAAAGGTCTTTTTAGCCTGACTATGAGTCACCCAGGAAAGGCAGGACACACCTCAACCCCCCTTGTGACTGTCTAGAGTGAATGCACATCTCCAGCCTTGTCATTCCAAAACAAGACTGTGAATATAGAAACAGGCAGAGGCACACAGGATGCTTAAACAAGAATAATGCCCACTTTCTAAAACACACAATTTAAAAACCACCTTTACTAAAAGGTGTATTATCAAATTCTGAGCTCAGTGAGCCTAAACTCCATTTCTCTATCTTGACCCAATGGAAAGTTACTATTGTAAGATGTTACAAGGCAGCTCCCATGTTAACCTATGGAACAGACAGCCTTTCAATAGTGAAACATGAAATGCACAGTGGTTAACTATCAAGACATATAAAACACACTACTACATGTCCTACCTTTCACATACACTGAACCTTGCCCATGGGGGTACCTTGGGCCTTCCTTAGGGTTGACTTATATGTAAGAAAAGGGAAGGTTAGGGCCTAGCATGTGGGTGAACTTGCCAAGTCTACATGGCAGTAAAAACCACATGCAAACACAGCAGTGGCAGGTCTGAGACACATTTGAAAGGCACTTTTGTGGGTGGCACAACCAGAGCTGCAGGCCCACTATTAGCATTTGATTTACAGGCCCTGGGCACACACAGTGCACTGTACTAGGGTCGTACTAGTAAGCATGCACTTTAGCACTGATTAGCAGTGGTAACGTACGCAGAGTCCTAAAAGCAATGAAAAAGTGGTCAAAAACAGGAGGCTAAAAAGCAAAATGTGTGGGGATAAGCTTGCAAAAAATGCCAGGTCTAGCAGTGCAGAAGTCTGTGAGTGGGTGCATGAGTCTCTGAGTGGGTCTGTGAGTGGGTGCGGTACTCTGATTGGGTCTGTGACTGGGTGCATGAGTCTCGGGGTGGGTCTGTGAGGGAGTGCATGAGTTTCTGAATAGGTCTGTGAATGGGTGCATGAGTTTCTGAGTGTGTCTGTGAGTGGCTGCAAGATTCTCTGACTGGATCTGTGAGGGGGTGCATGAGTCTCTCAGTGGTTCTGTGAATGGATGCATGAGTCTTTGAGTGCATCTGTGAGTGGATGCAAGAGTCCCTCACTGGGTCTGTGAGTGGGTACATGAGTTTTTGAGTGAGTCTATGAGGGGGTACATGAGTCTCTGAGTGGCCCTGTGAGGGGGTGCATGGGTCTGTGAGGGGGTGCATGAGTTTCTGAGTCAGTCTGTGAGTGGCACCATGAGTCTCTGAGTGCACTTGTGAATAGATGCAAGAGTCTCTGACTGGGTCTGTGAGGGTTGCATTAGTCTGTGAGTGGGTGCATTGGTGTCCAAGAGAGGCTGTGAGTGGGTGTAGGAGGCCGACTCTCTATATAGTATACTAAAACGAAGTACACTGTGCAGAGAGTACAGTGTATCCCTTACTGGTATAAAGAGGCAAAAGTAGATAATATTAATGCTCTCCTTGTGGTAGTGTAGAAGAGCAGTTAGGCTTATTAGAGGGTAGTGCTAAGCATTTATTGTACTCACAGAGGCAATAAATGAGACACACACTCAAGAATAAATCCGAGACCAATTTGTAAAAATAACATCGATTTTTATATAATTTTTCAGACCAAAAACTTCATTCTAAGGTAAGTACTTTTTAAGTTATGATTTTTCATAGTTCTCAAAATAAATTATTGTTGTGCGCAATTATGCATCATAAAAGTCAACAGGAGAAAGTAGGAAAAAGCACATAAAATCACACAGTGTGTTCTTGAGGTTCACCCTCTGGATTTAGATAAGTAGCAGGGCCAGGTCCAATGTTCCAGCAGTGGAAGATCTGGAGCATCCTGGATTTGGCCAGGAGCAGGGTGGTGAGGTCGTTGGTAGCTGGCGTGCTACGAAGAAGGGGGCTACCTGACAACATGCTGCACAGCAGGACTTAAAGGTAAGTTCGGGGGTCCTACTCGAGGGACCAGGTCGCAAGGGCCTCAGGACCACGGGAGCACCACTGGTTCATGGTTACCCTGGCCGGGCGGGCTGGCTACAGAGCAGATAGGGCAGTCAAGTGTTTTGAATCTAGATGGTCCTCACGGTCAAGGGTTGCATGGATGATTTGGGGACAGCTGGGACACTCATGGAGCGGGTCTAGTTTGGACTCTTCCTTCTTGGTATTCAGTGTAGGGAGTCCGGTATCCCAGGAATTAGCACTGCACAACTCCAGTAGGGCCCAGTGTCCATTTACTTGCTGGGGAAACAGATCTGACCCATCAGAGGTGATGTGCCTCTTCTGGCTTGGGTACTGCATCAGAGTTGCCGGGGAGCAGCAAATCGGTAAACAGGATTTCGCGGTTCGGTGCCTGCAGGCAGCAGAGGAGTAGTCCCACCACTCCAAGGGAGGTTCTCGGCAATTAGTTGAAGCCTGGAGGTGCTCCAGGGTTCGTGAAGGCCTAACAGTTGCAGGACAAGACAGCACGCCATGATTGATGAGCCCTGTAAACAGCCAGCAGGATTTGGCACCAGTTTTCTGCAGCAGGTCTTCGGTTCTCGGGTCAGCAGCTCTTCTTTGTCCGTTGCTCTTCTTAGGTCTGGCAAATCTAAGTTCAGGGTCCGTGGATTCAGCCTAAATGCTACATTTAGGGGTGCTAAAGGAGGTGATAGGTAGAAGCCAATGGGCTAACTACCTTTAGGCTGTCTACATCCTCTAAGTGACCACTTCCTGTGGGAAGTCGTACTACCCTAGTCCTGATAGGTTGATTTCCTACCATCACAAGATGGAGGAATTGGAAACGTCGTGTCCACATCGCCTGCCCCACTTTAGGGGTGGTGCTGGCTGAATGTGAATTAGCTGCGATTATTGCAAATAATTCATGAATTTACATAAATACCCTTCCATATTGGGCTTCTTCATAAAAGTGCTTGAAAGGGTTAACACGTACTAAACATTCAGAAGTGGAGTTACAAAACTAAATTATGAAAGGAATGTTTTTATTTGCTGCCTTCTGCAGTTTTCAGAGAGTGCAAAGTCGAAAAGGTTGCCATTAATGGTTGCTTTGTATGAGAGTGCAGTGCCATTCTTATGCTTAATTTTCACATTTTCTGAGAGCATTGAATCTATCTAATAGGAGAAAAAAACTATTTGACCAACAAACTCAAATTTCAGGTATGTGAATAATATTGAAGTTTGAAAACAAATTTGAATGAAAAGGTATATGTGTATGTGAGGTTGTTAAAAGTTAGTATGATATATGGAAAATAATTGTAAGTTTATGAGACGATGTATGTGTGGTTATTAGTGTTTTTATATTTGTATTAATTGGTGAGTAAATCTGTTTGTAGGTGTATGAGTATGTGACTGTTTGTCTGAGGTTCAGACTAGCTGAGTGACAAGTTGCTTAACAATGTGTTGTTTTACTGCATGCTCTAGTTGTTTAAAAAAAACTGCTTGCTAAGCATTAAACTTATACTTAACAATGTACTACAAGGTCTGCAAAGTTTTAGAGGTCCATATATATTATGCTGCTCCAATAGAATATTTACCTTTGAACTTTGGGACTTGTAGTGTTCATTTATTCAATTTTAAAAGAGCAATGCAAGTAACAGAATTGAAAGGGTAAAACATGCACTGGAGCAGTACATAATGCATGAACCTGTGAAACTTGGCACTTAGGTATTATAGACCCTTTAGGATGGGTGTTGGTAAGTTATAGGACAGTTTGTATGTGCTTAGATAGTAAGACATGCCCTTTTATGTAGAACTGAATCGCATGTATGATTTGAAACTTCTAGCCAAACTTAAATATGTAGTGTTGCACATAGTGCAAGCTAGTTTTGTACGTATGTAGGGAACAATTATTACTCATTTAGTCTGTGAGGGATTCAGAGGTATGTAGATATTCAGTGACATACTCATACAGAACTTATGTATGCAGCAGTTATTACACATAACTGATTTTATGTTAGGGTGTAGGTAGGCTAAAGAACAGAGGGGCAGATTTACAAGCCCTTTGCACCACTTTTGCGTCACTTTTCCCATGTTAAAAATTATGCAAAAGTGGCGCAAGGGCCTTGTATATAAGCCCCAGAGTGCTTTCTACTTGCATATAGTTTTAAGTTTACTAAGTCATTTGTGTAGTTATAGACCTATATGTGTAGTTTTATATGCAGTATCTGGCCCATGCTTCAATTCATTTACCCTTTAAGATAAAGATAGAGGTACTCACACACCCAATCAGGGAGAGCCAGAGGCACTTACACATTCAGTATCAAAGGCAGTTGCAGACACATGCACATACCCCTCTATTCACATACACACGCTGTAAGGTATTTGTTCAGCCACTGACATACACATTTAGAGAGCCATAGACTTACTAAAATAGACAGTCATATACTGGCACACTGACTTTCACACCTCATGACACTGCTACAGGTGGATACCTACACTCATTCAGATATGTAGCCAAGTACTGACCCCACCTAGTCAACCATACAGACAAATATTCCTTTAAACAAGGTCAAGCCTACTACTGCAGAGCCTGTCTGTGCACTCTCACTGCCAGCTTGACTTGGCATGTAAAAGCCCTTTGTGAAGTCTTAAACCCATGTTTTAGTACACATATCTGATCTATGAGACAAGTTGAAGGTACGCCATAGAACGGAGCTTTGTGCTTAAAAGATGAGAGATGTCCTTTTGAGTTTCAGTAACTTACTTTTCCACTTGCCAACCCCTATGCCTAGTACTACATAGAGTATACCACCCATAATGCAACTGACATACATGTTCAGAAAAGGATGGAGACTCTCACTGAATCAGTCAGACAGCAACAGAGGGACTTATACATTCACTCACATATTCATAAACTACTTGGCTATGCAGCAGTATCAAAAGCAGTTACAGACACATTTACATACCCCTCTATTCCCTAACAGAGGCACTGAAGTATTCATTCACCCACTTACATACATATATAGAGAGCCATAGACTTAGTAAAACAGACAGTCATATACTGATAAACTTACTTAAACATCTCATGACACTGCTACAGGTGGAATCCTACACTCACTCTGATATGTAGACAAGTACTAAGACAACCTAGTCATCCATTCGGACAAATAGTCCTCTAAACGTGAGTCGCGCTTACTAGTGCAGAGCCTGTCTCTGCACTCTCACTTGTAGCTCACCTTGGAATGTAGAAGCCTTTCATCAAGTCTTAAACCCATGTTTTAGTATGCATAACTCACCTCTGAGATAAGCCATAAGCACGGTGCTTTGTGCTTAAAAGATGAGGGATGTCTTTTGGGTCTTAATAAGCTCCTAATGTTCCTTTTTGTAAAAAAGTTTATTCCGGCCCATTGATTACACTTTATCCAGCCTCAGCCGGAGAGTATGGCTGGAGCCAGAGAGTACGTCCCGGGTGCGGAGAGTACGGCCTGGGTGCAGAGAGTATGGTCCGGGTGCGGAGATTTAGGCCCAACTGCAGACGTAAAGATACGACTCGTAAATGACCTCTGTGAATACCAAAAGTCGTAAAGTTAGACTTTTGTCTCAGATTGCCTTTGTGAATCAGGCCCATCGTTTGTATATGTTGTTGATGCACTCACTACAAAAGTCAAACTTGTTATGTTCTTATGAGATAATTGGCTTGAATTTGCAGTGGAACGCTTATATTGTTCCACACAAGTTGATAAGTTGGAGGATAATAAAATGCCAGCTAGAGCAGTCCACAACAAGTTAGAATTAGTTCCAATCCCACAAGAACTTCAAGATTTAAATGTTTATGAATCAATTATAATACAATGTATAGATCCATTCCAAGCTATAGATCGTATGGAGCCAAAGACAGGGAAGTCACCTCCAACAGAGTTACAGAAAGGTCTTAAAGGTAGAGTTGTGTACTTGCCATTGGATTTTAAACAGAATATTGAAACTGTAGGGGTGCAGAGAGATTTTGAAGAACCACTTATTATTCAAGTCAATGGTGTCCCTACCAAGAGCAAAAAAATATGGCAAGAGATAGTGGATCTTAGTAAACTAAAAAAAGCAACATGATATCTTGTACAAAATAATATTTATTATAAAAATGTAGATGTTCTTCAAGATATAAAACATATGGAGGATGATACATTACCATCAAGAAGTCAGATCGATCCAAATCAGAAGAAATTTATAAACACTATAGTATCCATCTTCTGCATTCTAAAGATATTATTGGTGATGCCATTGATCTCTTTCAAATGAAAGAAGTGAAAGGAGCTCCCTTGAGTGTGTGGGAGAAAAGTTTAGAAGCTTGCTATTTTCCACATCTGTTTCCTACTGGAGTAGGTCATAGCTATGATGACCGACATGTACATACCAGCAGCCGTGTACAGATCAACTAGACTATATTCAGAGGATACTAGATGTTGCCAGTGTATTCCCTATATATTTCATCTACTATTTGAGAGTGACTCATCAGGGCTATCTTATGCAGTAAACCATATTCTCAAGACAGGAGTGAATCTGCAAAATCTCTCAGTAAGGGAATTTGTTGACAAAATTCAAGGAAAAGACGAAAACCTGGAATACAAATTGATTGATTTGCTGGCATGCCAATGTGGTACCAACGAGTGTTGGTATTGTCGCCATGGTGAGCAGAAAAACATGTTGAGAACCATAGGAGTGTCTACTTGGTTTCTAACACTCAGTTGTCCTGAGTACATGTGGGATGACCTGCTTGAGTTCTTATGAGAAGCAGACTCAAACATAAAAAACATCAGTCTGAAGACACCTAGAGAAATTTACTCGTGGGACCCTGTAAATATTTGCAGACGTTTCAACCACAGGTTTCAAGCCATGATACCCTTCATCTGCAACAAAACAAATCCTCCTCTTGGTGAAGTAACTGATTTCTTTTGGCGTAAAGAGTACTAGAGGTGCTCCACATATTTGCATGCTATTATGGGTTAAGATGCACTGAAATTAGGAACAGACAGTGATGAGTCTCTTTTGCCTTTCATAGAACAGTATGTCACATGTGCCATCCCAAAAGATGGTGCTCACAAGTGCTTGAGACAACAAGTTCTATGGTTTCAAACTCATAGATGTGGGAAGTACTGTCACTGAAAATATAGATGCAAAGGAAAGTTTTACACAAGATATCATTTTGGATTCCCATGACTTGTCATCTCAGAAGGAAGAGTGAACAGCATTTTGTCTGCAGTCAGACATACACTGACACGGAAATCTCCCAAAAATACATACAACCTCAGAAGAACAGAGGCTCAGAGTATATAAATAACTATAACCCTGTCAATCTCAAGATGTGGAATGCAAATATGGATTTACAATTTGTTGCAGACAACTCCATTGTGGTTGCTTGCTACGTGACTTCATATATAACAAAGTCAGAGAAGACAGAGATGTGGGAAGATATTTCTGCAGCAAAGAGTCTTACCAAGGAATTGTACAGTTTCAGTTTGAAAATGCTTTCCCACAGAGAAATAGGATCTCATGAGTGCTCTGACCAGTTGAGCTTGGCCAGTTTCCTCTCAAAGTCAAAAGGAATTGTGTGGGTAAGCCTAGGCCTCGCAAGCAGTTGAAATAGAGTATTAATGTCTTTCCCAGAAACACAGCCTATAGCAGTATTTGATCTGGAAAGTAGAGACATTCTGAAATCTAATATGTTGGATACATAAATACCCAAAAAGGAGTCCATATCTACAAAACACATGTCTCTATGAAGTACTTCAACACTATACATATAGAAGTAATCTGGCTGACAACATAGAAGAAGGGCGATATGCAGTACTTGGATGTGACGGTTTTTTGGTGAGACACATCAAAGGAAATCTAATTAACCACAGAAAGCTTAGTTGCCAAACTCTGGGGAGAAGAGAGCTTTTCTACTTGGCACTTTTGCAGTTGTTCAAGCCATGGTGTGCTGAATCAGATTTACTTGGACACTGTGACTGCTATAAAGACTCTTTCAATGCTGTGAAAGACAGCATTGAGGTTTCAGTCTTTTCAACCTATTTGCAAATGTTGAAAGATGAGATTGAACAGGAAGAAACCATTGCTGCTGAGATGAGGAAAGGAGAGTTCACTAATCAGCCAAAGTTCAGCACCATCCAGTCAAGATCCTCCTAGAGAACCAATAATTCAAAATGAAGCAGCTATTTCTACGAACGAGGTGGATAATGTAATACAGCAAGAAAGAGAGAAAACCGTGGATTTTGAACAGTTAGTAGAACAACTGAACAATGAACAGAAATAAATTTACAATTAAGTTAAAGATAAAATAGAGTATGGATTTCTCCACGAGAAGAAACAATGTGAATTTTCTTCATATTAACCAACATTACTATATGTCAGTGGTCAAGTTGGCAGTGGAAAAAGCTTTCTAATTAAAGTTCTCAAAGGTTATCTACAGAAGGCTACAGATTCAAATTTTTCATGTGTAGTAACAGCACCAACAGGATTAGCTGCGCATAACATTAAAGGAATTACTCTACATTGACTACTAATGCTACCTGTTGAACATAACAATAAACTGGTGACCCTTGTCATGAGGTATCAAGAGTATTGAAAAACTGCAGCTTCTAATCATTGATGAAGTGAGCATGGTATCGAACTTAATGCTTGCCATCATGCAATTAAGAATTCAGCAGATTTTAAGAACAAACTACGATGTACTCTTTGGAGGAAAGCATTTAATTGTGTTTGGTGACCTACTCCAACTTACTCACCTAAAAGGACAACCTGTTTTCATAACACTTGTGCATAATGAAACATGAAATTCCATGGGAAGTATTGGCAATGTGAATATTTGGTTAATTTGTAAATACAAGGAACTACTGAAAAATATGCTTCAAGCATTTGATTGGAGTATGGAGATATACTGATGGACATTAGAGTAGGAGTTCTGACAAAAGTAGGGAAACTTGCTTTGTAAAGTAGCCTTATCAAGAAACTATTTCCATCTAACATTACAGGACAAGAATTAATGTACAATTTCATTGAAAAACAGAAATCTAGAGTTTGTTTAATGCCTACACTTCAAGAGTGCTCCAACTTTAACGAACAATTACTACAACTGGAGAAATAAGATATTTTGGAAATTATAGCTATTAATATAAAGGAACATCAGGATATCACAATACTACTCACAGATATACCACAAGCAAAATTGGATTATTTGGAGAAGCCTGTATCCAAAACAGCAGGATGTGAAAAATTACCCGCGAGCAAAAATTGTAGAGTAATTTTGTGCCATAATTTAAATGTTGAAGAAGGATTAGTAAAGTGTGCAATGGGTAAAGTTATTGATTTCATTAATTTTCCAAATAGAGATAAGGGTGAATACTTGCCAACAAATTGGATCTGATTGATGGTTTGAGGCAGATTGGCTGATGTGTTGTACAATATTTGCTAGTGAAAGACTTATATGTGTGATGCCAGCAGTTCTCACTCTCTCTCTAGCGTATGCAATAACTGTCCATAAATCACAAGGTTTAAGAGTAGATGCAGCTTTTGTTAATACTGGTAGTACTGTCTCTAAAGAAGGAATGTCTTATGTAGCGTTGTTGCAAGTTAGAACATTGTCCTGTTTATTTTTGATTGATTTTGATTATAAGATTTTAGTACAGATGCAAGCTGTATAAGAGAGTACAATCGGTTAAGAAGTGTATGTGCTCCTCATTTAGGCCAATACCCTGTTTACAAGAAATGGATAATCTGTTTGAAACGGAAGATTACAAAAGAGTGTACAGTTTCTGAAAAAAAGGAAGGGCAAACTAAAAGCTGTTATGAAGAGAAAACGGGAAAATGACAGAGATACTGTAGGTTAACAGCTGGAAAACAGTTCAGGTGTCAACTGCTATGCAAATATTATTCTTAATGTACTGTTTCATTTACCACATCTAGTAAACCAAATTCAACAAAAACAGATAAAAGATTGTGTTCTGCACTATATCATTTGCTCAAACATTTACTGACTGACAGAACTGTGATACATTCTGCTTCAGGTATTTAAGATCTTTTAGATATATATGTAGCGGATCAGTAATATTTACTCTCAACACTCAACAAGAATTTTTTATGGTTATGTTTGGAGTTTTAGAACAAGAAGATGTAAATGTTGATGATTTATTCGGACTGAGTTAAACATGGAATCATTACTGTGAAGTTTGTGATTATTCATCTACCACTCAAATAAATTCTGAGCATTTTCTCTATTTAACATTACCAGATTCCAAACTGTGCCTTTTGGCAAATTATTGAAGAAAGCTAACCAAAATATGACTTGCCCAAACTGCAGATCAGATGTTATGTCTAAGTTGATTCTGGTAAAAACTGGAAAATACCTTATAGTAATGCTACAACGATGCAGAGCAGATGGTGCTGATGTGGCGCAAAAAACCCTCTTTTCATTGTAAGGGTGCATTATAATCACACGTGTAGACTGCATCCACATATAATCTTTTGTTGTGTTAGCTTAAGTGTTAGAATCTTGTAAAGTGATAACATGAACGTGATGTGTTTAGGCCAAAATGTGGAATACGTGAAGAAAATAGCGTGGAAAATGAATGCAACTAGCAGAGCATATTAATAGAGCACAAGTGCTGTGCATTAGACAATTAATTCATTATTGAATGTGCTTACTAATCGTGTCTGTTCATATGTAGGTTAAATCATTAACTGTACATGATTCAATTTCTCTATAACTTCATAAAGTTCTTGTTTCACTTCTCTTATGTTAGTTGAATTTTGTAGGCCTGTAATGCATTTTCAGGCCTGAAATGCATTTTGCCTGTAAGTTCTCGCATTAGAATTAATAATTGAATTTGATGTGCACGTTGGATTCTGTTCTTTCTCATGTTTCTGTTGCAAATGGAAGAATCATCCTTGCTAGTTGGAATAATGTCTTTGTTTTAGGAGTTAGGCAAGGAGAGAAGGGGATACGTTGAGCGTTGATACTGATAATGGAGAATTGTATTTTCTCAACGAAGAGAGCCTGGAAATCAAGGTCATCTCACCACCGCTCATGAGCATCACTGCCCAATGGAAAAGTACCTATGAGGATGTGGCCTGACCAGATGACTCGACCCGTGAAAGAACCATGAGAAGCCACCTGTGCTGTATTGATGTATCGTAACTAGGGAAAGAGCACCCAGCACTACTTCTCTGCCTCAAGAGAGAAAGCATCTTAGAACGAGCTCTGTAGCTTCATGCTGCTTGACCGAACCGATGTGGGGAGACTTCTAAGGAAGACCTTCCACACTGACACCTTAACTGATCCTGACCTGCAAATTGCTTATTTAGGGATGTCACGTTAGTGCTAGTGTAGGGACATATTAATGCTTTATTCACACAAACCGTCAATGCAGGGGAACTTGGACGTTTGGTCCCTAATATTTTGTATCCTGATACTTGAACTAATTATCTTGTGCATGTTGCACCGCCTTAATTTCATTCAAAGATTTGGCTTTGTATTAGTCCCAATGTCCCAATGTATTTTTACACTCTCAGCTTGAGGTGCCTGTACATTCAGTTATTTTTGGTTTTTATAAATCAACTAACCTCATTTGGTAGTCTGTGATTCTTAAGAAGCATAGAGTATTGAAATCAAAATGATTGACGCGCTAATGAATTCTCTCCCCCATGCTTTCATGCTGAGAAAAAGTATCATCGATTCGAGGTTCTAGAACAGATCTAGAATGTGAAAAATTGACTCCTTCAGTTCTAAATTCGAAACTCAAATCACAAACTTTAAAGCTGGACAAATATCAATTTCAGGAAGAACTTTTACTACTTTGGCTATCATTTTTTACAAAGGAATTAATACAATCTCTGGACACTACATTGTCTATTTAAAGAGCGAAACTGGATGGACGGAATACAATGACATCAACCTTAAATACAAACCAAAACTTCCTTTCAAACTACCAAACTCTTATCTTTTCTTTCTTCAACCAAAGTTCTAAGGAGGAATTCTAGATATTCCAGAAGACATTATTCGGCCTATTGGGGGTAATGTCTTTATTAAGAATAAGGAGTTAAGGAGTTAACACCACATCTAAATACTATACTCACTAATTAAAGTCTGAAACTGGATGGGCGCAATCCAATTTCAACAACCTTAAGTTGAAACCAAAAACTGCCTTGGAAACGAAATGAAACAATTGTCCTCTTTTGTTTCATCAATCAAACATCTATGTACTGTTTGTGGAAAAAAAACTACTAGATGGGATTTTGTCCATTTGGAACATCAGCAGTTTACACATCATTTACCTACCAGGAGTGATGTTTTCGAATGGATCTCCAAACAGAAGAAGAAAACAAAGTGTAATGGCTGGTATTCCTCAGAAGCAGTACTGGCAAAAGCCCACCATCAGGCAGCACTGACTCCTCAAATGTACCAGAGTTTCAGAGAGGAAGATCTGTCACGAGAAGATAGAACAACTTAATACCTCTTTCACAATCTTTACACGTGTACACATTCTCTTATATTAGCTAGTTAAATGTCACACACACCTGTAAAAAGAAGATCTGAGGTTACAGCTTAGCAAGACTTCAAGTTTTTCCCTAATGGATAGTTATTGCCTTAATTCTTCTGAGCTAGCTCTTTCAAGCCAATACTCACTGGAGTGAGTCTTGTTCAATAAAAGGCAACACTTTATGTTCTTATCAACTGACTCCTCACCGGACTTCATCACAAAAGGTCAAATTACATTGTGAACAACATGATTATCTTTGCTTTCAACCGCTTTGTTTTAACAGCAATCACAACTGTCTTATTATTTTAACTGTCAAGATTTTCTCCTACCTTTTATGTACTCTGATGTCAGTAAGTGCTCTTAGTGCTTATACTCACCAATTTTATGGCAAGGCACAAAGGCCAATATTATGCATATCCTCTTTATTGCCAATTCACAGCAGCAGCTTCAACAAACACTAGAACTTAGAATAAGAATCTTTAAACATTCCAATCCACTATATAATCCCCTGTGAAGCAGTCTTCATCCTTCTTTGTTGCTGCTCCCTTATAAGATAAGTACAGAATGATTTTGTCTTATAATCGTGTACGATAGATGGGGTAATGAGAGTATGGAGGTTGAATGTTTTACTGGGTGAATCAATGTGTAGTATGAAGCGCATGAAAAGTTTTCTCAGTAATTAACTGGCATGTTAATTTCATGTTTTATGCATTTCAGCTGCCAGAATTTGACTAAAATAATTTTTTCAAGAGGTTGTTTTTAGGCATTTGTAGATTTAGAAGTCGATTTAGGTTGGAGTTAGGTTGAGTGGTTATGTTCGGTGTGTTTGTATTAGCTGGTTACAGTGCATAAGTTACATATATATGGGAGTCACTGAGATGTCAAGGGTTGCCAGCTAACCTACTCGAACAGATTATGAGGCTACATGAAAATAATTATGCGAAGGTTAGATGGGGTCCAAGGGGCAAACTAACAGGACAAATCGCCATAAAAAGGGGCGTTCGCCAAGGATGCGTACTGGCACCCACATTATTTTCATTATACATCAACGATATTCCGAAATTTCTGAATGGCTGTAAAAATGATGCACCAAAATTAAGGGGTGAATTGGTGCCAGCACTTATATTCGCTGACGATACGATATTAATATCGCAAACACCCAAGTGACTACAATGTTTAATAGATTCGTTCCATACGTATTGTAACACCAAAGGCCTTGAAATTAACATTAATAAGACTAAATACATGGCCATAAATCCCCACAAAACTTTTCGGGAAAATATAGTTTTGAATGGTCAAAAGTTGGAGTACGTACAGAGTATTAGCTATTTGGGTATTTCCTTGCATACTAAATTATCATGGAAGACCCAAATAGAAAAAAGTAAGATAACCTTGACACAAAATGTGTTGCCTATTATGAAAAGGCATGGAAATAGTTTTACTAAGGCTGTTTCTCCAGCATTGGAGGTGTTCAAATACAAAGCCCAATCTGCAGCATTATATGGGGCTGAAATATGGGGACCCTTCTGCAAAAAGAATTTCGAGGTGGGAGAAAACAAATTCTATAGAGCACTTTTAAGTCTTCCGGTACGCACACCACTAATCCCAATTATTTTGGACCTGAATATAAAACGGACTGACCACTACGCAATTTTAAGACCTCTTACATTATGGGTAAGACTTTGGTCAACACCGGAGTTGCTAGATTACAAGGTCGGTTTAGAAGAAATTATAAAATTGGATCAGAACAAAGGTATCACATGGCTTAGACATGTTTGTTCATGGTTGAAAAAGATTGGTTTATCCCAGTTTTGGGAGGACCCGTCTTCATTGACCCAAGCCTCTAAAAAGGTATTAAAATCTACTTTCTGGGCCTACATTCAAAGTAGCATGCTACATGAAACAGCAGGAGGGTCGTTAACAACAAGGTTCCTTTTGTTCAAAGATGTGGCATATTTTGAGCCTTTCTTGGACGAAGTACGCCCTCAACTTGCCAAAACATTATATATGAAATTTAGATATGGCATAATGAACATTAATACAGTTGTAGCAACTTGGGCCAGTAAACACACTGAAAATATCGATGATTTGTGTACTTTATGTTCAGGTAAAGCCAAAGAAAATGAGTTGCATATTCTTTTTTTCTGTCCTGTATATGCTAAGGCTAGGAAAAAATGGATCAAACCGATTTGTTTAAACCTAGGAATGAGATCATGCAAAGAGGCGGAAAGAATTCTAAAGACTGAAACTGCACAGGTTATTGTCTTTGGCGTTAGTAGATTTCTGCTAGCAGTTAGTTTTTTAAGAGCTAAAGCAGGTCTTAAGCTGTAGTGTATTGTCTGTATTTTCTCGGAATCCTTGAAACAATATAGTTGTCCATAATGAAAAGACACAGGGAATTGTAGTGTACTATGTATTAGTAGACACAAAGTTATTAATTGTCTTACATTCTAATAATACTGGAGTTTCTTAAAATGGACGTGGAATACAAGCTTAATACCATGAGTTTTCCTCTTTTTAATTATTGATGCCTTTTTAGCATATTTATATTAGTATTTATGTTTTAACATAGTAGGGACATACAGACCCCTTTCCATTGTATCTCCTTGTATAAATTGCTCGCATAGGTTTTTATTTGGACTATTTGTATTTGTATTTAAAATTGTACGTATTTTTATGCATCTTTTATGGTTTAAAAGAACCGAAATAAAGATTTTGAAAATGAAATTAAATATATATATATATATATATATATATATATATATATATTTATATATATATTATCTACTGGCGGTCGCCAGTAGATAGTTATAGTTAGGACCTATTATCCATAGGAAATCCGCGACATTCTATTTGAAATAATGTTGGCGCCGGTTGACGAATCTTCGCAAAAGTTTCCAACTTGTTGGGGCGCTCCGCTCCTACCCTGAAAGTCTCGGGTTGATTCGTCAAGCGGGGGCCGAGAAAAAAGGGGGGTCCCAAAACGCGTTTTCCCCATTCATTTTTCCACTTCATGCGAGTAGCATGCATCCAAAACATATTATTAACAACATTCCATACGGAGAGATGCTCCGATTAAGACGCATCTGCAGTAGTGACAAGGATTTAACTGAGGCACAAAATGAGGGTAAAAATAGATTCCTAGAGAGAGGTTATCAAGAAAAAACAATTGATAGAGCCATTAATAAATCTATGGAACAAAACAGAAATGAAACCTTAAAAATAAAACAGGGCGATACCAAAGTGCCAATGGACAATTCCTTTCGTATGATTATGAGATACAGTAATCAACACAGGGAAATACAAAAAATCATACAGAAAAATTGGGCCATGGTACTTTGTGATCCTATCATTGGGTCCCTGCTTCCTCAAAGAGTGTCTATCACATACAGGAGGGCACCTACCACGAGAGATAAGATTGTCAAGACTAGCTCAGAGGTAATTGAGAGTGGAAATTGGTTGCAGAGAAGGAAAGGCTTTTTTAGATGCAAAACATGTAAGGCATGCACACATGGCATCAATATGAGTACCTACAAGACCCCCTTTAGCAATAGAGAGTTTAAAATTAATAAACTCCTAACATGCAAAACTGAATTTGCAGTATATGTATTGCAGTGCCCATGTGGTTTACAATATATAGGCAGCACGGTTCTACAGGTACACAAAAGAATTCTCCAACATTTGCGCGCAATAACCAATCAAGACAACACTTATCCAGTGGCGCGTCATTTTAAAGACAAACACAGTTCCAACAATGCAGACCTAAAATATTTTGTAATAGATACAGTGCCTCCAAGCAGAAGGGCGGAGATAGAATCACCAAGCTGAGGAAACTAGAGACAAGATATATTCTGCAATTGGATTCCAAGGTACCGTCAGGGCTGAATGCCACAGAGGATTTGCATACTTGTTTAAATTAGATCAAAACTACTGTTAGTCATCCTTAATGGGAATCACATTTCTACAGGTGGGAGGATTAGGCTTTAAATAGAATGGATCAGTCCAGATGTCAACTAAAAGTACATAGGTCAGCGATTATATTTTATAAATGATTAACATTTTAACAATTTTAGGATTTTTATGACTATTTATTCTAATATTATACAATAATTGTGTTTAACATGAATATGAAATTTTGTAAAAGAGTTTTTTTCTATAGAATTTTTTATATGTGTTCATATGTTTATGTATTTATGTACGCCTTTACGTATATTTATATATTTATACGTGTAAACTAACTAGCTGCTATACTTCTGTGTACTCAAAGTAACAACTTTAGGACGTGAACATCTTAAGACATCCCATTTCCATATCTTCCTTCCTTGAAGCTCAGGTATCTATAGGTTTGGGATAAATTTCATTTACATTGGTCATAATGAATACTGTACTTGTATCTATGTACTCAGGCTTTAAGGATTAA
Source organism: Calotriton arnoldi (assembly GCA_963921515.1). Taxonomy (NCBI): domain Eukaryota; kingdom Metazoa; phylum Chordata; class Amphibia; order Caudata; family Salamandridae; genus Calotriton; species Calotriton arnoldi. The sequence continues at coordinate 82,812 of CAWUFW010019137.1, read as the reverse complement.
CAACTGAATTTTAGGCATTTGCTGACAATGAAAATATGATTATATAAGTCGGACAACAGGGAGACACACAGAGTTAATTTTATTTTTATTAACATTTTCACAATCACTTTGCACTTTTCACTTAGGCACTTTTATAGAATTTTGTACATATTGCAACAGGGACATATCAGGGTACAAAAGAAACATGTAATTATATATGAATATAGGATTGAACCTATTATTAATGTATTTTTCTGCTTTTAGTATTTTACGTGTAATTTTAAAAAGCATTGGAAAAATGAGAATATAAACTATTTTCTAATATTACTATGTTTTAAACAGCCCAAAAATGTTGGAATATGCTTAGCAACATCGTAAACAGGGTTGGTACCATAAGTATTTTCTCTTTGTTCATGAACACGTGATGATCAATTGCAATGTACGTTTCACTTTAAATATTGCACTAACCTGTGTATCCATGTCATGTGATCAAGGCTCCACGGAGTCGAAACGCGTAATGGAGACGGTTGAATAAAAACATTCTAGCACCGAATTGGGTCCGTGTCCGTGATTTGGAGAGAAAAGACGCTTCCAGGGTGCGGAGTTATTGTTATATATATATATATATATATATATTATATATATATTATCTACTGGCGGTCGCCAGTAGATAGTTATAGTTAGGACCTATTATCCATAGGAAATCCGCGACATTCTATTTGAAATAATGTTGCGCCGGTTGACGAATCTTCGCGAAAGCTTCCAACTTGTTGGGGCGCTCCGCTCCTACCCTGAAAGTCTCGGGTTGATTCGTCAAGCGGGGGCCGAGAAAAAGGGGGTCCCAAAACGCGTTTTCCCCATTCATTTTTCCATAGGAACCTTTAGTCGCAGCTACAGCCCGAACTGCTGAACGGAATTACACCAAATTTGGCAAAGAGGTAGCCCTTGGTTCAGTGTCGTGCCTTTTGCTTAAATGGTGTAAATCCGTTCAGTAGTTCCTGAGAAAATCAAAAGTAAAGTCACATATATATCTATGGCCGAGTAGGGTCCGTGTATCCTGAGCGCACCCTGCGTGCACCGTCCCGATCACGAGCTGCATGCTAATTGGCTGTCAAGTGGATGTCAACACTCCAAATCAGGAAGTGTTGGCAGCCATTTTGTCCCTCGGTAGAACCGAGGGACAGAAACAAGTGCGCAAAGCGCAAAGGGGGCAGGGTAGAAACACCCTGACCCCCTAGGTCTGCTCAGGGGTCCCACAAGGACCCCTGGGCAGAAAAGCATTTTTTTTTAAACGGCGGGATGCGCTTAGGGTGCGCGGATCCCGCCGATTAAAAAAAAAGCACAAGAAACAAGTGTGCAAAACGCACAAAGGGGGCAGGGTAGAAACACCCTGACCCTCTAGGTCTGCTCAGGGGTCCCACAAGGACCCCTGGGCAGAAAAAGCAAAAAAAAAAGACGGCATCGTGCCGAGGCCCCGCCCCTCCCTGCAGCAGTCTGCAAACGCGCCTCCTGGTGCGTTTTAAGAAGGAGAGTACATTCCCTTGAATACTGGGGGTCCCTGGGGCCAACTAGCCCACCAGGAACCTCCGGTATGCGCCAGGGGCTGCGTTGCAGAGAGGTGTACAGAGGCCACGGCCCTTTTCCACCTCTCTGCAACGCAGCTCTGTGGCGCTTTTGGAGGTACATGGTGGGCTAGTTGGACTCCAGGGACCCTCAGTATTCAAGGGGACTTAATTCCCAAACTTAAAACGCGCCACGGGCACGTTTGCACAGTGGTGAAGGGAGGGGGCGGGGCTTCAGGTGACATGTGTGCAAACAGGCCCCTGGCGCATTTTAAGATGGGGAATGAAATCCCCTTCAATCCTGAGGGTCCCTGGGGGCGAACTAGCCCACCAGGTACATCCAGAAAGCGCCACAGAGCTGCGTTGCAGAGAGGTGCAAAGGGGCGTGGCCTCTGAACACCTCTCTGCAACGCAGCTCCCTGGCGCATACTGGAGGTACAGGGTGGGCTAGTTGGACCCCAGGGACCCTCATGATTCAAGGGACTTAATCCCCCAACTTAAAACGCGCCACGGGGCGCGTTTGCACAGATGTCACCTCAGGCCCCGCCCCTCCCTTCACCATTGTGCAAATATTCCTCTAAAATCAGCCGAACTACGAATTCCGATTTACTCACCTGTTATCAGGAGAGACCTCAGTGCTGCATCTTTCAGCCCAGTACTGATCCTGAAAAGTAATTTTAACCGTACTTACCAGTAACTTGAATTTCCTTCCATAGGATATCATTGTCTGCTTTTTGCTGAAAAAGTTTCCAAGTGTCGATTTTGAAACATACAAATATTCCTCTAAAATCAGCCGAAATACGAATTCCGATTTACTCACCTGTTATCAGGAGAGACCTCAGTGCTGCATCTTTCAGCCCAGTACTGATCCTGAAAAGTAATTTTAACCGTACTTACCAGTAACTTGAATTTCCTTCCATAGGATATCATTGACTGGTTTCACTTGGAAATTCTTCTAAGTGTGGAGTTTTGGAACTTTATAATATTCCTCTAAAATCAGCCGAAATACGAATTCCGATTTACTCACCTGTTATCAGGAGAGACCTCAGTGCTGCATCTTTCAGCCCAGTACTGATCCTGAAAAGTAATTTTAACTGTACTTACCAGTAACTTGAATTTCCTTCCATAGGATATCATTGCCTGATTTTTGCTGAAAAAGTTTCGTGTCGATTTTTGAAACATACAAATATTCCTCTAAAATCAGCCGAAATACGAATTCCGATTTACTCACCTGTTATCAGGAGAGACCTCAGTGCTGCATCTTTTCAGCCCAGTACTGATCCTGAAAAGTAATTTTAACCGTACTTACCAGTAACTTGAATTTCCTTCCATAGGATATCATTGCCTGCTTTTTGCTGAAAAGTTTCTAAGTGTCGATTTTTGAAACATACAAATATTCCTCTAAAATCAGCCAAAATACGAATTCCGATTTACTCACCTGTTATCAGGAGAGACCTCAGTGCTGCATCTTTCAGCCCAGTACTGATCCTGAAAAGTAATTTTAACCGTACTTACCAGTAACTTATATTTCCTTCCATAGGAATCCATTGTCTGGTTTTCAGCAGAAAAGTTTCAAAGTGTTGATTTTCACAAACTACAAATATTCCTTAAAAATCGCCTGTATGACTTAAACGCATTCTTTCAACTGTTTACAGGAGATGCACCAGTGCTGGATCCAGGATCCACCACTGAGTAAGAAAAAGTAACGATAACACTACTTACCTGCTAAGTGAATTTTCTCCCATAGGATAACATTGGTGATTCTATGTGAAAAAGTTTCGAAATGTCAACTTTTAAAATACAATAATATTCCTTAAAAATCACTACTGTAACCAAAACGCTTTTACTCAACTGTTTACAGGAGATGTCCCAGGACTGAATCTAGGATCCAGTCCTGTGGTTAGAAAAGTAATCCATAAAGTAACTAATTGCATTTAGCTAGAAATTCACATTGAGCTCAATGTTGCATTGTGTTTGAAATTGTGTTGCCCATTGCAACAACTGTAACTACTGTACTTAAAAGTCTATTGCCTATTTGCAAAGTATTTAAACTAAAGTAATTCATTCTGAGAAAGTATATTTTGTAATGTAATGTATAATGTAATTACAATGTAATTTAAAAAATAAAATATCTAAAAATAAATAGTTTAAAAAATGTAGTAAATCAGTATAAAAATAAATAAATATAACAATTAATACATTTAAAAATTGTCATTTACAAAACCTTTGAAATTCACTGAAAAAAACCATAGGTTTCAGACATGTTATAGTTAGGAATTAGCATTTAAAAACCTTTGAAATTCACAGAAAAAACCATAGGTTTCAGGCTTGTTATAGTTAGGAATTAGCATTTTAAAAACCTTTGAAATTCACTGAAAAACCATAGGTTTCAGGCCTGTTATAGTTAGGGTTTAGCATTTAAAAAACCTTTGAATTTCACTGAAAAAACCATAGGTTTTAGGAAAGTTATAGTTAGTTGGACATTGCACTCGTACAAAACCCGTGAAATTCCCCGTTATAGTTAGTTCAGCTAACTATAACTCGCGCCCACGCAATGCACTGCTGATGACGTCACATATTACATCACTCATGACATGGTCAGTGACATCACTGATGACATCACTGATGACATCTCAAATGACATCACTGATGACATCATCCATGTGAGAATTTAATGCATCTTCTCACACCCTAATATAACTTTTGATACACCCACTCTAAATTACAGACTGCCATTCTCAAAACCATACACACTCCAATACCAATAAGTACATACCCACTCACTGATTCTTAGGTCTACACACACACATCTACTCACTCACCCGTACAGTCACTCATACTTACAGTCACTCAGTACAGGACTATCATATGCACTCATACACCTATATAAACACTCACACAACGCAACTCATCCATAGAGGTACTCACACACCTAGTCAGTCATGCAAATAATTAATCACACTCCAATTTACTCACCTATACAGTTATACACACCAGCTCACTTATTCATAAAAATACTAGCACATTCTTACGCTCCTATGCAATCACTGATGCAAGCACACACTCATCCATATAGCCACTCTCACAATCACACACTCTCACTTATAGCCATTTATATACTCCAACACACATATATATACTGCCTTTCACATATGTAGTTACTCACACATGTACCACTGAGATATACATTCAATCACTAACACACCCATACACACACTCACCCACCCATACTGTCCATCACAGACGCACTCTTGAAACCATGCACCCAGTGAATCACCCACTCACACATCTATGCACAGAGTCACACACACCCCACCCACACAAACACTGAGGCACCCATATAGATACTCAGAGAAACAATCCATAACCCATATAGACACTCATTTAGCTAGTCAGAAACCCATGCAGCTGCTTACACAACAACAGACAGACGGATACAGACATTCACACAGTTTAGTCACTCACCCATGCATCCAGTAAGATACATTTAATCACTCACTTATAGACTCAGTCACGCACCTACTAAATCATCCATTCAGACGCTTATACACCCACTCATTCTTCAATACGCCTTTCCCTATATATATTAAACATATTTAAACTTTACAGAAACACACAGTCACTGGATGATGTCAGTGATGTCATCAGTGATGTCACTGACCATGTCATGAGTGATGTAATATGTGACGTCATCAGCAGTGCTTTATGGGTGCGAGTTATAGTTAGCTGAACTAACTATAACGGGGGAATTTCTACGGGTTTTGTACGAGTGCAATGTCCAACTAACTATAACTTTCCCTAAAACCTATGGTTTTTTCAGTGAATTTCAAAGGTTTTTTAAATGCTAAACCCTAACTATAACAGACCTGAAACCTATGGTTTTTTCAGTGAATATATATATATATACATATTGATATATATATATATATTTCTTTTTTTGCCAATATCTTTGGCACTGTTTGACGAATCTTCGCAAATTTTTTAAAACTAATGGCCTGCTCCGGTCAGCTCCTGTCTTGAAAGTTTCGGGGTGATTCGTCAAGTGGGGGCCGAGAAAAAAGGGGGGGTCCCAAAACTTGTTTTCTCAATGTTAATTTCCATAGGAACTTTTGTCGCGGCTACAGCTCAAACTGCTGAACGGAATTACACCAAATTTGGCAGAGAGGTAGCTCTTGGTCCAGAGTGCACTCTTTGCTTTACATGGTGTAAATCCGTTCAGTAGTTCCTGAGAAATATAAAAATAAATAATATAAAAATCTGGTGACCGAGGAGGATTCGCGAACCCTCCCGAGCACAAGCTTGATTCTGATTGGCGGCCAACACTTCAAACCAGGAAGTGTTGGCAGCCATCTTGTGACTCAAAAAGCATTTTATTTTTAAAAACGGCAGGATTCGCGCTGGGTGCGCGAATCCCACCAAGAAAAAAAAAAAAACGAAGCACAGTCTCCCGTGCTTCGTTTTAATGAGCTCCCGGGTGGGCCAGGTCCCGGGGGCAATGTTGATAATGTATGCGGTGCCGTGGGGCCCCCACAGCCCCGGGGACCGCCACCTCCCCGGGCTTTTGAAACAATATGCGGGGGCACACGGTCCCCGCAGCCCCGGGACTGCCACCTCCCCGGGGCATTAATGCTAATTAATGGGCGGGGCCATGTGGGCTCCCCCAAGCCCCATGGACCGCCACCCCCCGGGGTTCAAATTAGATTTGTTAAGTGTGGGGGGGGGGCTCCTGCCCCTCCCCACACTGCTCTGGGGACCACCACCTCCCCGGGGCAATTTTAATTAAGGGTGGGGGTCCGTTGCAGACCCCCGGTCCAAGGGACCACCACCTCCCCGGGGCTTTGCATGTGTTGGGAGGAGGGCCACGCGGCCCCCCTCCTGGAGCCCTCCATGGCCCTGTGGACCACCAACCCCCAGGGCCAGCTCCTGCAATGTCCCGGGGTGCCCACCCCTGGGACATTGCAGTTTACTATGGCAGGGCGGGAGCATGGCTCCCGCCCTGTCATAGCAAACACTGTTTTGCTTCATGGAAGCGAGAGCAGGAAACCTGCTCTTGCTTCCATGAAGCAAAGTAGAATTGCTTTTGGGCAAAGGGAGCTGCATGTCAGCAGCTCCCTTTGCCCAAATTCAATGCCAGCTCCCGCAGGAGACGGGGAGCCGGCAGGGACCGCAGGGGCATTGGTGCTCCCCCTGCGGTCCCCAATGTTGAGGCCAGGCCCCGGGGATGGGGTCCCCGGGGACAGAAGTGGCCCAGGGGAAAAAAGAAAACGAGGCAATGCCCTGGGGAATGGGGTCCCCGGGGCCAATAATGGCCTCAGGAGGGGGGCCGCATGGCCTCCCTCCTCAAAAATAAGTTTAAAAAAAATAATTAAATATGTGGCCATGCCCCGGGGGATGCCCCTTCCTGTTTTTTTATTTTTTTTTAAAATGCTCAGGCCCTGGGGGATGGGGTCCCCAGAGGCCAAAAATGATTAAGGTAAGGGGGGCACAGAGCCCCCCTTCCAAAAACCAAACAAAAAAAAAGCCGGCATCTCGCTGGAGGCCCCGCCCCCTCCCTGCACAACTATGCAAACGCGCCTCCTGGCGCATTCTGGCTTGGGGGATTAAGTCTTCTAGAATATTAAGGGTCCTTAGGGGCCAACTAGACCACCAGGTACCTCCAGTAAGCCCCACACAGTGGGATTGCTGAGAGGTGGTCCGAGGCCACGCCCCTTTTTCGCCAATCTGCAAACACGCCTCTTGTGGCACTGCTGGTGGGGCGATGAGGTCCACATGTGTCTTGAGGACCTCAGGACTAAAGTGGACACTGCTGCTTCTTTCTGCACTTCTCTTGCTTCTTTCTGCAGCTCTCTTGCACATTTCTGCACCCCTTGTGCCTCTGTGTGTACCTCTCTTGCCTCTTTGTGCTCCTCTCTTGCCTGTTTCTGCACCCCTCTTGCCTCTTTCTGCACCTCTTTTGCTTTTTTCTGTACTTCTCTTGCCTCTTTCTGCACCCCTCTTGCCTCTTTTTGCACCTCTATTGGTTCTTTATTCACTGCTCTTGCTTCTGTCAGCTAATCTCTTGCACATTTCTGCACACCTCTTGCCTCTTTCTGGACCTCTGTTGGTTCTTTCTGTACCTCTCCTGCCTCTGTCTGCACCCCTGTTCCCTCTTTGTGCACCTCTTTTGCATGTTTCTGCAACTCTCTTGCCTCTTTCTTCACTTTTCTTGCTTCTTTCTGCACCTCTGTTGCTTCCTTCTGTTATGTTTCATATAGGTACCCTAATATAGGCCCGGGTAACATCATACCCTTTCACCTACATCACCTCCCCTGCATTACACACTAAGGAGCCTTTTAAGGATTGAATGCCTTTTAAGGATTGAACGCCTTTTATGGACTGAACCTTTACCTAGTTCTAGGCCTGGGTGCAGAAGGAGGGTTTTTCCCGAACAATAGTGTTCTATGACTTTATCTTTAGACTGACACTGCATGAATAAAATATTCATGAGGCTACTTGGAAACCAGGCAGGGGCTATACACCACGTTCCTAATTTCTACGCACAAGGTTCATCCCATACGTCATCCTCATACCCAACAATGGTTAAACACAAGAACAAAGGACAAAGGGACTCTATATACTTTTCTGTATAAATACAGCTCCTCTTGCTATCAGTAGTTAGAGGGAACCAAGACTTCCAGGCCGACACACTGACCAGAGACGCTGAGGCTCCTGCATGCAGACGCTCCAGCTGACAGTGGTCTGAACATCCCTTGAGAGGTGTCCAACGCGAGACCAGGAGAGGCTTTTACATTCTCACTTCAGGTAATGGGGTTCGACCAAATCCTAGAGGGATTCTTGGCTGCACACCTACTCACATGCTAGGTACACTTAGGTACATCTAGATAGGCATCGTAGGAGTACGCACTCGCTTTTATCAATGCATTTTATATTCATGTATTTATTCAAGCTTATTGCAAGTTGATAGAACTGTACTATCCTTTTATATTCATAGTACTGCTAATCATATATCTCTGCTCCTGTCTAATGGTTGTTTTAGCTCATATACTTTACACGAGAATAACAACTGTTCAATAAATCCTTATTGAATTGCCCAGACTGTTTATTCTGTGTACCTCTGAGATAAACTAAATAAGCACGAGTGACTGAGAGAAAAGTTGTACATTGTTTCCACGATCTTGAGGTATCAGGGTTGTCATGTTCTAAGGTTGCCAGAAACTAATCTCTCCCCGATAAGAGGAGACACTAGTGGCACTGTGAGCTAGCTTTTGCAAACAGGCTAACATTTCTCGGTGGGGGTGTACAGAATCAGTCTGCCACTAAGCCCACAGTTTATGTTATCCAAACGCGCAGGTCCTGCATGGGTACTATAGGAACTACACGACATGGCGCCACCAACGATGGTTGGGCTCTTATTTAACAGTAGAATCTGAGTAGTTCAGTCGTGCTATTCTCAGAGACCCTACTCACAAAATGCCAGAGTTGTCTGGAGTGGGTGGGCACAAATTCCGCCACAGCTGAGTAGGCTAGAGATCCTATTTATTGGCTGTTGGTTAATCAAGCTTGAAGGACATTTTGTTCCTAAAATTGTGCATAACACCTTATCTTAGTTCCCTTGCACAAAAACTTCTCCTTTTACAAAAATGACTGAGGACGGAGATATCCCGGTGGTGACTCAACGCCTCTCAACAGGAGAAGAAGCTGTGGATGGAATTCTAATTCCACCTAAATTCAGACATACTATCACTCTGAAACTATTAGAAAATGGTTTACAAGCTAAGGGTGGCATAGTAGTTTTCGTGATTGAGGTACAAGAATCAAATAAAACAGAGGTATTCTATTCGTGGGTTACATTCCCAGCAGCAGATGCAAGAGGACATACATTTCACTACCATGTAGAAGGAGATGCACCACGGAATATGGTCCTTGCGAGGACATAGAGATTCCACTCACTTACCAGGAACACCTATACTGGTTTAAAGGCGCCATACACCATATAAGAAACAGAGTAAGATTAGGCCCGCTCGGAGGAGACGGTGCAGCATGGCCAATACTCGCGGCTTACACACCGCATCCTGACATTGACACAATGCCGCAGCCAGACTTACTCTTACAACACAAGGATTTACTTAAAATCTACAGAAACCTGACACAGTTTGTCATGAGGACTTTCACAATCCAACAAACATCAGTTGCAACAAATTGTACTCAGTTACAGGGTACAGCAACTAAAATTACACCACAAACATTACACGCAGTAATGGGCAAAATGCCCACAAAACGTGAACAAATGCCATTCTGGGTAGCTCAGAAAATAACTCAGCTAGAGGCAGTATTTCCGAATACTACCCCATTTGAAAAACACAGAATGTTAACAATCTGCTTGCCCATGGGGATAACACCACAAGTAGAGGACTGCACTTCTTGGGGTACAGTCTTTGCTGCCATATATACCAGGAGTCATGGTATTCCTTCATTAGCAGTAGTACCTGACGTATTAAGACAAATATTATTATTATTTAGCTTATAAAGCGCCTGATTACTCCAACGGAGTGTCCCCGCTCTACAACACCATCAGAACCCCAACAACTGACCTAAGCAAGCAACCTTATTATTAAATACAAAATGAGTACGGAGCAGAACCTACCCTGAACTTAGGGATGAAGTTATTAAATAACTATGACCATGCATCGGCCATAATACTAGCTAATATTAAAGGGGAAACAGCTTCAGTGGCAATCCGCCAACGCCAAAGGGAGTTCAGTCCGTTGGATCAGCAACACAAACTACCCAAAATAATTGAAACTGCGTATGCAGAATTAGGCAGAGGCAGTTTGGGTGGAAAAGCATTAAAACCACAACTGATGGGCAGTCCTGAAAAGGACACTACAAAGCAGACACCTGCTTCTTCTAAAAAGAAGTGGGAAAATAAAAAACAACAAAACTTTAAAAACATATCTCAATCCAGAGGTAGATCTCCTCCACAGGAGCCCTCTGAAAAGAGGTATAACCTCAGGAATAGGGATAATATTAGGAAACCTGACAGGTATCAGGATACTGATACACGTTCCTCTCGTTCCTTTCAGGGCTCGACGAAAAACTCCGAGAGAGAAGGAAGGTCAGAACACAAAGAGGAGCGTACAAAGTCCAGAGACAAGCAGCGCGCTCTGGACTATACTTCCAAAAAAGAAGACAAACCAAAATCAAAACCACAGTTTAAGAAAAAGCAAGTTGCAGGTATAAAGATCAGACATGCCCAGATTTCTGAGGACGCAGCTTCTGAACGGGGAATGGGCTCTGACGATGCTAGACAGTGCAGCAGAAGTAACAATAGCTCGCCAGAACCTGAAGGAATTTCTTTTGACAGCGGACTTGAATGATTACATCACGGTGGAAACGCCAGACACCAGGGTGAGCGTCCCATATAAGTTACACAAAATTAGGGGTGGGCGGAATTTGCATAGTCGCGCTACGCAAAGCTCTGCGAAACGGTAAAAAATCTCTGCGAGCACGCAAAAGTTCCGCGAACATGCGGACTTGCTTGTTCTGCCCGTTCGCGATGCTTTTTTCCTGTTCGCAAACGCTGTTTGCGTGCTCGGGGAGAAATATCTCGCGAACACGCATTTTGAAAGTGCGAACAAGCAAAAAATTACGCAAAGCCGCGGATCGCGGAATTTTTGGTAATTCCGCTGTAGGAGAGTAGGATCTGCTTCACATGGGTATCCCCACTTTTTGCTGATGCTTCACTGTTCTTCTACTTTAGTCTGGCTGGGACCCTGCTAATCAGAACCACAGCCTAGCTGCTTCCTCTCTAAAATGGTTTCCATGTGCCTTAGGCACATCTCTGATTGGAATCTGGAGTGCCCTTATAAGTCCCTAGTATATGGTATACTATGTACCCAGGGCATAGGTACCTTCAGAGGCCTGCCAGGGGCTGAAGCATGTATTATGCCACCCCTGGAAGGCCAGCCAAAATGACACCACAGGCCTGCTACTGCAGCCTGAGTAAGGTGGTGCATGCACCCCTTACAGTGGTATAGGCTACCTATATCACTACCATTGCACACACCTATAAACCTATAAGTCACTCCTATGGCAGGCCTTGACAATCCTGAAGGCAGAGTGCTTGGTTTTTATGTGAGAGGGTGCCCCTGCATGAGCAGAGCCCTCTGCAGCATTCGGAGTACCTCCTCTGATGCTGTTTGCAGTGCAGCCTGACCATATACTCTTAAGTGCATTATATCCTCGCGGTAGAATGCTAACTTTGGACTGGCTGCACCAAAACATGTTGTGTTTGGTGTCAAACATCTTGGAATACTACCCCCCGCCAGTTCTGGCGGCGGGGGTAGCATTCCACCCTTCTAGAGGGAGAGACATGTACCCACCGGCATACCCGGTAACTTCTTTCCAGAGCCCTGGCATCACAAAATGGATGCCGCTGCCACAGACACGAGTCTGGCCTCCTGCTGCTGACCGAAACTCCGGCAGGGGAGGCCTGGACAATAGGTTTCCTGTCCCAGGGAGGTGTAACCACCTCCCCAGACAGGATAGTGTGTATTGGGGCTGGGCGGGAGCACTCTCTGGTGCTTTGAAGTCCTGCACTGGGGGCACACTTGGTGTCCCTGTGCATACCCCAGTTCAAACCGGCTCAGGGCTTGCAGCCCCTGCTCTGGCGCGAAACTGGACAAAGGGAAAGGGGTGGAACCACCCTCTGCCCTGACCCTCCCATAGGTGGGTCCCCAGAGTATGTCCAACCCCCTAACTTGGTATAAGTATGGGACCCCAGTCCTTAGGACTTCAGATTTACCTGGACGAAACTCTGACACAGAATCCTGGACCTTCGACGCTCTACTTTAAGATTAGAGGACTGAAGAATCTCCCTTGGGGTCAAGGAGTGACTCCCCTGCTTGGCAGGCACCAAAGAAGCAATTGTCCGGTCTGCATCGCTGAAGCTCTCGCCGGACGCCGATGTCTTTGCATCACCAGAGGTGGATTTCCAGACTTCCTCGAGGCTGCCCTGAGTCCCCAGCAAAGCTGAGTCCCGTAGCTGTCGTGGGTATGATTTTATATATTAGGGTGTGAGAATTTAATGCATCTTCTCACACCCTAATATAACTTTTGATACACCCACTCTAAATTACAGACTGCCATTCTCAAAACCATACACACTCCAATACCAATAAGTACATACCCACTCACTGATTCTTAGGTCTACACACACACATCTACTCACTCACCCGTACAGTCACTCATACTTACAGTCACTCAGTACAGGACTATCATATGCACTCATACACCTATATAAACACTCACACAACGCAACTCATCCATAGAGGTACTCACACACCTAGTCAGTCATGCAAATAATTAATCACACTCCAATTTACTCACCTATACAGTTATACACACCAGCTCACTTATTCATAAAAATACTAGCACATTCTTACGCTCCTATGCAATCACTGATGCAAGCACACACTCATCCATATAGCCACTCTCACAATCACACACTCTCACTTATAGCCATTTATATACTCCAACACACATATATATACTGCCTTTCACATATGTAGTTACTCACACATGTACCACTGAGATATACATTCAATCACTAACACACCCATACACACACTCACCCACCCATACTGTCCATCACAGACGCACTCTTGAAACCATGCACCCAGTGAATCACCCACTCACACATCTATGCACAGAGTCACACACACCCCACCCACACAAACACTGAGGCACCCATATAGATACTCAGAGAAACAATCCATAACCCATATAGACACTCATTTAGCTAGTCAGAAACCCATGCAGCTGCTTACACAACAACAGACAGACGGATACAGATATTCACACAGTTTAGTCACTCACCCATGCATCCAGTAAGATACGTTTAATCACTCACTTATAGACTCAGTCACGCACCTACTAAATCATCCATTCAGACGCTTATACACCCACTCATTCTTCAATACGCCTTTCCCTATATATATTAAACATATTTAAACTTTACAGAAACACACAGTCACTGGATGATGTCAGTGATGTCATCAGTGATGTCACTGACCATGTCATGAGTGATGTAATATGTGACGTCATCAGCAGTGCATTATGGGTGCGAGTTATAGTTAGCTGAACTAACTATAACGGGGGAATTTCACGGGTTTTGTACGAGTGCAATGTCCAACTAACTATAACTTTCCCTAAAACCTATGGTTTTTTCAGTGAATTTCAAAGGTTTTTTAAATGCTAAACCCTAACTATAACTGACCTGAAACCTATGGTTTTTTCAGTGAATATATATATATATATACATATTGATATATATATATATATTTCTTTTTTTGCCAATATCTTTGGCACTGTTTGACGAATCTTCGCAAATTTTTTAAAACTAATGGCCTGCTCCGGTCAGCTCCTGTCTTGAAAGTTTCGGGTGATTCGTCAAGTGGGGGCTCGAGAAAAAGGGGGTCCCAAAACTTGTTTTCTCAATGTTAATTTCCATAGGAACTTTTGTCGCGGCTACAGCTTCAAACTGCTGAACGGAATTACACCAAATTTGGCAGAGAGGTAGCTCTTGGTCCAGAGTGCACTCTTTGCTTTACATGGTGTAAATCCGTTCAGTAGTTCCTGAGAAATATAAAAATAAATAATATAAAAATCTGGTGACCGAGGAGGATTCGCGAACCCTCCCGAGCACAAGCTTGATTCTGATTGGCGGCCAACACTTCAAACCAGGAAGTGTTGGCAGCCATCTTGTGACTCAAAAGCATTTTATTTTTAAACGGCAGGATTCGCGCTGGAGTGCGCAATCCCACCAAGAAAAAAACGAAGCACAGTCTCCCGTGCTTCGTTTTAATGAGCTCCCGGGTGGTCCAGGTCCCGGGGGCAATGTTGATAATGTATGCGGTGCCGTGGGGGCCCCCACAGCCCCGGGGACCGCCACCTCCCCGGGGCTTTTGAAACAATATGCGGGGGCACACGGTCCCCGCAGCCCCGGGACTGCCACCTCCCCGGGGCATTAATGCTAATTAATGGGCGGGGCCATGTGGGCTCCCCAAGCCCCATGGACCGCCACCCCCGGGGTTCAAATTAGATTTGTTAAGTGTGGGGGGGCTCCTGCCCCTCCCCACACTGCTCTGGGGACCACCACCTCCCGGGGCAATTTTAATTAAGGGTGGGGGTCCGTTGCAGACCCCCGGTCCAAGGGACCACCACCTCCCGGGGCTTTGCATGTGTTGGGAGGAGGGCCACGCGGCCCCCTCCTGGAGTCCTCCATGGCCCTGTGGACCACCAACCCCCAGGGCCAGCTTCCTGCAATGTCCCGGGGTGCCCACCCCTGGGACATTGCAGTTTACTATGGCAGGGCGGGAGCATGGCTCCCGCCCTGTCATAGCAAACACTGTTTTGCTTCATGGAAGCGAGAGCAGAAAACCTGCTCTTGCTTCCATGAAGCAAAGTAGAATTGCTTTTGGGCAAAGGGAGCTGCATGTCAGCAGCTCCCTTTGCCCAAATTCAATGCCAGCTCCCGCAGGAGACGGGGAGCCGGCAGGGACCGCAGGGGCATTGGTGCTCCCCCTGCGGTCCCCAATGTTGAGGCCAGGCCCCGGGGATGGGGTCCCCGGGGACAGAAGTGGCCCAGGGGAAAAAAGAAAACGAGGCAATGCCCTGGGGAATGGGGTCCCCGGGGCCAATATGGCCTCAGGAGGGGGCCGCATGGCCTCCTCCTCAAAAATAAGTTTAAAAAAATAATTAAATATGTGGCCATGCCCCGGGGATGCCCCTTCCTGTTTTTTTATTTTTAAAAAAATGCTCAGGCCCTGGGGATGGGGTCCCCAGAGGCCAAAAATGATTAGGTGAGGGGGCACAGAGCCCCCTTCCAAAAACCAAACAAAAAAAGCCGGCATCTCGCTGGAGGCCCCGCCCTCCCTGCACAACTATGCAAACGCGCCTCCTGGCGCATTCTGGCTTGGGGGATTAAGTCTTCTAGAATATTAAGGGTCCTTAGGGGCCAACTAGACCACCAGGTACCTCCAGTAAGCCCCACACAGTGGGATTGCTGAGAGGTGGTCCGAGGCCACGCCCTTTTTCGCCAATCTGCAAACACGCCTCTTGTGGCACTGCTGGTGGGGCGATGAGGTCCACATGAGTCTTGAGGACCTCAGGACTAAAGTGGACACTGCTGCTTCTTTCTGCACTTCTCTTGCTTCTTTCTGCAGCTCTCTTGCACATTTCTGCACCCCTTGTGCCTCTGTGTGTACCTCTCTTGCCTCTTTGTGCTCCTCTCTTGCCTGTTTCTGCACCCCTCTTGCCTCTTTCTGCACCTCTTTTGCTTTTTTCTGTACTTCTCTTGCCTCTTTCTGCACCCCTCTTGCCTCTTTTTGCACCTCTATTGGTTCTTTATTCACTGCTCTTGCTTCTGTCAGCTAATCTCTTGCACATTTCTGCACACCTCTTGCCTCTTTCTGGACCTCTGTTGGTTCTTTCTGTACCTCTCCTGCCTCTGTCTGCACCCCTGTTCCCTCTTTGTGCACCTCTTTTGCATGTTTCTGCAACTCTCTTGCCTCTTTCTTCACTTTTCTTGCTTCTTTCTGCACCTCTGTTGCTTCCTTCTGTTATGTTTCATATAGGTACCCTAATATAGGCCCGGGTAACATCATACCCTTTCACCTACATCACCTCCCCTGCATTACACACTAAGGAGCCTTTTAAGGATTGAATGCCTTTTAAGGATTGAACGCCTTTTATGGACTGAACCTTTTACCTAGTTCTAGGCCTGGGTGCAGAAGGAGGGTTTTTCCCGAACAATAGTGTTCTATGACTTTATCTTTAGACTGACACTGCATGAATAAAATATTCATGAGGCTACTTGGAAACCAGGCAGGGGCTATACACCACGTTCCTAATTTCTACGCACAAGGTTCATCCCATACGTCATCCTCATACCCAACAATGGTTAAACACAAGAACAAAGGACAAAGGGACTCTATATACTTTTCTGTATAAATACAGCTCCTCTTGCTATCAGTAGTTAGAGGGAACCAAGACTTCCAGGCCGACACACTGACCAGAGACGCTGAGGCTCCTGCATGCAGACGCTCCAGCTGACAGTGGTCTGAACATCCCTTGAGGGGTGTCCAACGCGAGACCAGGAGAGGCTTTTACATTCTCACTTCAGGTAATGGGGTTCGACCAAATCCTAGAGGGATTCTTGGCTGCACACCTACTCACATGCTAGGTACACTTAGGTACATCTAGATAGGCATCGTAGGAGTACGCACTCGCTTTATCAATGCATTTTATATTCATGTATTTATTCAAGCTTATTGCAAGTTGATAGAACTGTACTATCCTTTTATATTCATAGTACTGCTAATCATATATCTCTGCTCCTGTCTAATGGTTGTTTTAGCTCATATACTTTACACTGAGAATAACAACTGTTCAATAAATCCTTATTGAATTGCCCAGACTGTTTATTCTGTGTACCTCTGAGATAAACTAAATAAGCACGAGTGACTGAGAGAAAAGTTGTACATTGTTTCCACGATCTTGAGGTATCAGGGTTGTCATGTTCTAAGGTTGCCAGAAACTAATCTCTCCCCGATAAGAGGAGACACTAGTGGCACTGTGAGCTAGCCTTTGCAAACAGGCTAACATTTCTCGGTGGGGGTGTACAGAATCAGTCTGCCACTAAGCCCACAGTTTATGTTATCCAAACGCGCAGGTCCTGCATGGGTACTATAGGAACTACACGACATGGCGCCACCAACGATGGTTGGGCTCTTATTTAACAGTAGAATCTGAGTAGTTCAGTCGTGCTATTCCTCAGAGACCCTACTCACAAAATGCCAGAGTTGTCTGGAGTGGGTGGGCACAAATTCCGCCACAGCTGAGTAGGCTACAGATCCTATTTATTGGCTGTTGGTTAATCAAGCTTGAAGGACATTTTGCTCCTAAAATTGTGCATAACACCTTATCTTAGTTCCCTTGCACAAAAACTTCTCCTTTTACAAAAATGACTGAGGACGGAGATATCCCGGTGGTGACTCAACGCCTCTCAACAGGAGAAGAAGCTGTGGATGGAATTCTAATTCCACCTAAATTCAGACATACTATCACTCTGAAACTATTAGAAAATGGTTTACAAGCTAAGGGTGGCATAGTAGTTTTCGTGATTGAGGTACACGAATCAAATAAAACAGAGGTATTCTATTCGTGGGTTACATTCCCAGCAGCAGATGCAAGAGGACATACATTTCACTACCATGTAGAAGGAGATGCACCACGGGAATATGGTCCTTGCGAGGACATAGAGATTCCACTCACTTACCAGGAACACCTATACTGGTTTAAAGGCGCCATACACCATATAAGAAACAGAGTAAGATTAGGCCCGCTCGGAGGAGACGGTGCAGCATGGCCAATACTCGCGGCTTACACACCGCATCCTGACATTGACACAATGCCGCAGCCAGACTTACTCTTACAACACAAGGATTTACTTAAAATCTACAGAAACCTGACACAGTTTGTCATGAGGACTTTCACAATCCAACAAACCTCAGTTGCAACAAATTGTACTCAGTTACAGGGTACAGCAACTAAAATTACACCACAAACATTACACGCAGTAATGGGCAAAATGCCCACAAAACGTGAACAAATGCCATTCTGGGTAGCTCAGAAAATAACTCAGCTAGAGGCAGTATTTCCGAATACTACCCCATTTGAAAAACACAGAATGTTAACAATCTGCTTGCCCATGGGGATAACACCACAAGTAGAGGACTGCACTTCTTGGGGTACAGTCTTTGCTGCCATATATACCAGGAGTCATGGTATTCCTTCATTAGCAGTAGTACCTGACGTATTAAGACAAATATTATTATTATTTAGCTTATAAAGCGCCTGATTACTCCAACGGAGTGTCCCCGCTCTACAACACCATCAGAACCCCAACAACTGACCTAAGCAAGCAACCTTATTATTAAATACAAAATGAGTACGGAGCAGAACCTACCCTGAACTTAGGGATGAAGTTATTAAATAACTATGACCATGCATCGGCCATAATACTAGCTAATATTAAAGGGGAAACAGCTTCAGTGGCAATCCGCCAACGCCTAAGGGAGTTCAGTCCGTTGGATCAGCAACACAAACTACCCAAAATAAATTGAAACTGCGTATGCAGAATTAGGCAGAGGCAGTTTGGGTGGAAAAGCATTAAAACCACAACTGATGGGCAGTCCTGAAAAGGACACTACAAAGCAGACACCTGCTTCTTCTAAAAAGAAGTGGGAAAATAAAAAACAACAAAACTTTAAAAACATATCTCAATCCAGAGGTAGATCTCCTCCACAGGAGCCCTCTGAAAAGAGGTATAACCTCAGGAATAGGGATAATATTAGGAAACCTGACAGGTATCAGGATACTGATACACGTTCCTCTCGTTCCTTTCAGGGCTCGACTGAAAAACTCCGAGAGAGAAGGAAGGTCAGAACACAAAGAGGAGCGTACAAAGTCCAGAGACAAGCAGCGCGCTCTGGACTATACTTCCAAAAAAGAAGACAAACCAAAATCAAAACCACAGTTTAAGAAAAAGCAAGTTGCAGGTATAAAGATCAGACATGCCCAGATTTCTGAGGACGCAGCTTCTGAACGGGAATGGGCTCTGACGATGCTAGACAGTGCAGCAGAAGTAACAATAGCTCGCCAGAACCTGAAGGAATTTCTTTTGACAGCGGACTTGAATGATTACATCACGGTGGAAACGCCAGACACCAGGGTGAGCGTCACTCCTATGGCAGGCCTTGACAATCCTGAAGGCAGAGTGCTTGGTTTTTATGTGAGAGGGTGCCCCTGCATGAGCAGAGCCCCTCTGCAGCATTCGGAGTACCTCCTCTGATGCTGTTTGCAGTGCAGCCTGACCATATACTCTTAAGTGCATTATATCCTCGCGGTAGAATGCTAACTTTGGACTGGCTGCACCAAAACATGTCGAGTTTGGTGTCAAACATCTTGGAATACTACCCCCCCCGCCAGTTCTGGCGGCGGGGGTAGCATTCCACCCTTCTAGAGGGAGAGACATGTACCCACCGGCATACCCGGTAACTTCTTTCCAGAGCCCTGGCATCACAAAATGGATGTCGCTGCCACAGACACGAGTCTGGCCTCCTGCTGCTGACCGAAACTCCGGCAGGGGAGGCCTGGACAATAGGTTTCCTGTCCCAGGGAGGTGTAACCACCTCCCCAGACAGGATAGTGTGTATTGGGGCTGGGCGGGAGCACTCTCTGGTGCTTTGAAGTCCTGCACTGGGGGCACACTTGGTGTCCCTGTGCATACCCCAGTTCAAACCGGCTCAGGGGCTTCCAGCCCCTGCTCTGGCGCGAAACTGGACAAAGGGAAAGGGGTGGAACCACCCCTCTGCCCTGACCCTCCCATAGGTGGGTCCCCAGAGTATGTCCAACCCCCTAACTTGGTATAAGTATGGGACCCCAGTCCTTAGGACTTCAGATTTACCTGGACGAAACTCTGACACAGAATCCTGGACCTTCGACGCTCTACTTTAAGATTAGAGGACTGAAGAATCTCCTTAGGGGTCAAGGAGTGACTCCCCTGCTTGGCAGGCACCAAAGAAGCAATTGTCCGGTCTGCATCGCTGAAGCTCTCGCCGGACGCCGATGTCTTTGCATCACCAGAGGTGGATTTCCAGACTTCCTCGAGGCTGCCCTGAGTCCCCAGCAAAGCTGAGTCCCGTAGCTGTCGTGGGTAACATGGAACCGTGACCCCTGGACACCGAGTACTTTTGCAAGTGCATCCTCTTTTGGGTTTCCCACGAAGTTGTGCTTTGGGCTCCAAGTAGCCCCAGCCTCCAGCATTGACTGCACCGAAGATCACTGGCCTCCACTCCACGAGTGTTCTGTGAGCCAGCTCCAAGTGCGTCCACTTGAGGCTCCTTCGCGGTCGCTAGTCTGTTGGCTAGTGGGCCCTCCCGAAGGCAACGCTTCTTTTTCTTGGGCTTCCCTGGTTGCTCCATGCGTGCCCTGACTTACCCTCGCTGGGTGAGTCCCTCAGCCCATGCTGGTCTGCACCACCGTCCTTCTTCTATTTCCACGAGACTTGCCGTTGCCAAGGCTTGTTGGGTCCAATCCGGTCGCCGACACCCCTGCAATCGACAGACATTGTGGGACAGCTCGAATCCAGCTCTCGGCTGTCGTTGACGCCTCCTGGACCTCGTGGCTGAAGAGTCAAGACGACCATCAACCTACCTGAAGCACTCGACATCGGTGGGCATCTGCTCATCGCCTTCCTGGTCACTGGCTAGTGACCCAGACTCTGTCCCCTCTGCTTTCAGGTTCTTCAGATCTCCGATCCACCTTTGGATCCACCCGAACACTTTCGACTTGGCCGCCAGCCGCACTTTGCAGCAGATCGCCATTGAAAACAACGACAAAGCCCGATCCCGAAAGACACCTATGCACCCGGCTCCCCTGGGTGAGGTAACTCGAGTACTCCGGTGCTCCCGTGGGTATTGACACTAGAACAGCCTAGTTCTAAAAGGGTTTGCTCCAAGTCCTCCTCTAAGTGTCCCTTTTCTTTAAAATTCCAACCGCGACTTTCCCCATAGAAGTCAACGGCGATTTGCGGCTGTGTTCTCACACTGCACGCGTCCCCCGTGGGTCCCCTGTGTCACTACCTTGGGTGGTTCCTTGTGGTCCAAGCACTTCTACAGGCTCTAGGCCTTGTGTCTAGCTCAGTCGTGGTTCTTATACCACTTTATTGGTATATGGTTTGGTACGCCCCTAGGGCCCAAATGTGTATTTGTGCTATTACTGTTGATAACTAACTTATAACTTATGTACTTTCGAACTCTAGCCTCATAAAGAGACTAGAGGGGTGTGTTTAGCAATAAATACATATATTTTGAATATATACCTGGTGTGGTCCTCTTTCATTTGGTCACTCAAGAGATTATAGACTGGTAAAACAAGCTGCTTTACATTCCTTCAAGACTTAGCCTGAAGGCTGCTCTCCATAGCTACCACTAGGATAGCTTTCAATAAAGGTTGTCTTTAACCTATCTCCAATAAGGGGTTGTTTGGACTGGTGCAAGGTGCCCACTATAATTAGTGGACAGCATATACCAGGCCAACTTCTCACATTGGTGTGCAGCGAGTGGGATTCCAGCTTGCTATTGTTTTACCAGATAATCTCAATTGAATTGATCAACTGAAAACCACTAAGGGTACCTTAGGTACATATAAATCAAGCTTAGTATACAGTAAGTTCTACTGAACCTAGAGTTGTGTGTTAAGGGATAGCACACCCTTTCTACAACTCAAGGGAGTTTAGTAGGCCACACTAGAGTAGGTAGTGCATACACCACACCTCACTAGTAATGTCTTCAAAGCCAGGACCCAGTGAGTCCTTGCCAGAAGCCAGAGGGCTTCTTCCCTCCAAGTATGATAATCTCCCATTCTTGGAATTGAGAGCATTATGCACTGCTAGGAAGCTGAAGACAGGCAAAAGTGCCAGCACCCAATGCCTCAGGGAGGTGCTTCGGTCAGATGATCTCAGCAGACCCCTAGGGTCTGAAGGGGTAGGCAGAGAGGGTGGGGCAGAACAGGAGGAAGGGGTCAGGGGTGAAGAAACCCAGGCCCCCCCTCTGAAACTGGCCAGGAAGGTGACAATGACCTTGCCCTAGAAAACCCAGCTATTCCTGTGGATGAAGAGGAGGATCAGGATGACCTCACTTTTGTCCCCCCAGGAAGAGTTGAGAGTGTGCCAAGAAGGGCTAGATCTCCTTCTCAGGAGTCTAACCACTCTGACACCTCAATAGGGACCTCTGTCTCTTCTCATAGGAGAGAATCCTGTCATGAGAGGAGCAAGAGACTGATTCAGTATGAGCAAGCCCAGCTTGAGCTCAGAAAACAGCAGTTGGCTATAGACAGGGAGTCCCTAGATCTCTACAAAGAGAGAAAAGATGGGACTAGAGTCCCATGGTGGCAGCAATTTCCCCAGAGATAGGGAAAGGTCTTATGACCATAGAAACCTGAGCAAGATTGTCCCTCCCTACCAGAGTGGGGATGACATCCACAAATGGATAACTGCACTGGAGAGGGCCTGTAAAGTACAGAGGGTCCCTCAGGAGCAGTGGGCAGCAATCTTGTGGCTCTCCTTTGCAGACAAAGGTAGAGATAAGCTCCTCACTGTTAGAGAGGAGGATGCTGATAATTACACAGTCTTAAAGAGTGCTCTGATTGATGGGTTTGGCCTAACCACTGAACAATACAGGTTAAAGTTCAGAGATACCCAAAAGCACAGACTCAAGACTGGGTGGACTTTGTTGATTGTTCTGCCAAGGCTCTGGAAGGTTGGTTATTGGGCAGTAAGGTAGGTGACTTCACAGGATTGTACAATCTTATCATGAGGGAGCAGATTCTTAATAACTGTCAAAATCAGCTGTTGCATCAGCACCTGGTGGACTCTGATCTGACCTCTCCCCAAGAATTGGGAAAGAAGGCAGACAAATGGGTCAGAACCAGGGTGAGGCAGAAGGTACAGAACCAAGGTGGTGACCCTAAGAAGCAAGATTCTAAAAACTCTGATAAGGGTGGGGAGAAGGGTAAAGACCAGAAGTCTTCACAAGGTCCCCAAAATCTTCTTCAGGTGGGGATTCACAGTCTAACAAAGGGAAAGGCCAAAAGAAACCATGGTGCAAGGTCTGTAAGCAAAAGACCCACTGGACCAGTGATTGCACCAAGTCCAAAGACTCTACTCCAGCCCCCACCAATGCCCCTAAGGCACCTGTTCCCCCTAGTGCAGTTACAGTTGGTGGTGGGAATACACAGGCCAAGGGTTTAGTAGGGTTGACCCTGGGTAAAGAGATGAGCTCTGACCTAGTCAGAGAACTCACTCAGGCTGTTCTAGTCTGTGATGGAGGCATGGATGTGACCTCCTCTGTGAGTCCCAGTAATCTGGGCAAGTACAGACAACAGCCATTGAGAAATGGAAAAGAGGCTTTGGCATTTAGGGACACAGGGGCAAGTGTCACCATGGTGACACAAGACCTTGTGGATCCTGGGCAGATTATACTTGGTGAAATGTACCAAGTGACCAATGCTAGCAATGTCAGAACAGACCATACTCTGGCAGTTGTTAACTTCTCCTGGGGAGGGGTAACTGGCCTTAAGAAGGTTGTGGTAAGTGCAGACCTACCGGTTGAATGCTTGCTTGGCAATGATCTGGAAACTTCAGCTTGGGCAGAAGTGGAGCTCAGGACCCATGCAGAAATGCTGGGCATCCCTGCAGATGTGTTTGCTGTGACCAGGTCACAAGCCAAAATGTCTAACACTGAACAGGCCTTGGATTCTGGAATAATGGACCAAGTGCCCTCCAAGAAGAGGAGTAGTAGGGTAAAGGCAGTGCCTTCCCCTTGGCTCAGAAGGAAGATCAGTCTCTTGAGGGGGATGATCTCAGTCCTGAGGAAGGAACTGTCCCAGAGGAGCTTGAACCTGACCAGGTTGAGTTCTTGGGGACAGGGGCCCTTCCAGGGCAGATCTGAGCCAGGAGCAGCAGAGCTGCCCCTCTCTTGAACCCCTCAGACAGCAAGCTGCTGCTGAGGCTGCTGGGAAAGCTAGTGGTCCCCATACAGTGTATTGGGATGATGGACTCTTGTACTCAGAGTGTAGAGACCCCAAGCCTGGTGCCACCAGGAGGTTGGTTATACCTCTGAAGTTCAGGGGCTTCCTATTGACCCTAGCCCATGACATTCCCTTAGCAGGTCACCTGGGCCAGAACAAGACTTGGGACAGGATTGTCCCTCACTTTCACTGGCCCCACATGTCTGAAGACACCAAGGAGTTTTGTCGCTCCTGTGTAACCTGCCAGGCCAGTGGCAAGGCAGGTGGCACTACAAAGGCCCCCCTGATACCACTACCTGTGGTGAGGGTTCCCTTTGAAAGGGTGGGGATTGACATTGTTGGTCCCATGGATCCACAAACAGCATCTGAGCACAGGTTTATCCTGGTGGTAGTGGATCATGCCACCAGGTACCCAGCGGCTATTCCCCTTAGGACCACTACAGCACCTGTGGTGGCAAGAGCCCTCCTGGGAATTTTCTCAAGAGTGGGCTTCCCTAAGGAGGTGGTATCAGACAGGGGTGCAAACTTTATGTCTGGATACTTGAAAGCAATGTGGAAGGAGTGTGGAGTGACTTACAAGTTCACCACACCCTATCACCCACAATGCAATGGTTTAGTTGAGAGATTCAACAAAACCTTGAAGGGCATGATTAAAGGGCTCCCAGAAAAGCTTAGGCGAAGATGGGACATACTCTTGCCCTGCCTTTTATTTGCATACAGGGAGGTGCCTCAAAAGGGGGTTGGCTACAGCCCTTTTGAACTTTTGTTTGGTCACCCTGTCAGGGGTCCATTGTGCTTGGTGAAGGAAGGATGGGAGTTACCCCTAAAGCCCCCAAAGCAAGACATAGTGGACTATGTACTTGGTCTCCGCTCCAGGATTGCTGAGTACATGAAAAAGGCAACTAAAAATCTTGAGGCTAGCCAGGAACTGCAAAAAGCCTGGCATGACCAAAAGGCTGTACTGACTGTTTACCAGCCAGGACAGAAGGTGTGGGGGCTGGAGCCAGTGGCCCCAGCAGCTCTCCAAGACAAATGGAGTGGACCCCATACCATTGTTGAACAGAAGGGTGAGGTTACCTATTTAGTAGACCTAGGAACACCCAGGAGTCCCCACAGGGTTCTCCATGTCAACAGGTTAAAACCATATGTGGACAGGGCAGACATGGGCTTGCTCATGGCTACTGATGAGGGACAGGAGGAAGAGAGTGACCCACTCCCTGACCTGCTCTCACAGAACCCTGATGATGGGTCAGTGGATGGTGCAGCCTTGGCAGGCAGCCTCACTGCCCAGCAGCAAACTGATTGCAGACAGGTGCTCAATCAGTTCAGGCACATATTCTCTCTGACACCCAGTCAGACCACCTGGTGCACTCATGAAGTGGACACTGGGGTCAGTCTGCCTATTAAAAATAAGATTTATAGGCAACCTGACCATGTCAGGGACTGTATCAGGACAGAAGTCCAGAAGATGTTGGATTTGGGAGTTATTGAACCCTCAGATAGCCCTTGGGCTAGTCCAGTGGTCCTTGTGCCAAAACCTCACACCAATGGTGGGAAAAGAGAGATGAGGTTTTGTGTGGACTACAGGGGTCTCAATGCAGTCACTAGGACTGATGCCCATCCAATACCCAGGGCAGATGAGCTAATAGACACTTTGGCCTCAGCCAAATATCTCAGCACATTTGACCTAACAGCTGGCTACTGGCAGATCAGGCTAGCTGATGATGCAAAGCCAAAAACAGCATTTTCAACCCCTAGTGGGCATTATCAATTTGTGGTAATGCCCTTTGGTTTGAAGAATGCACCTGCCACTTTTCAGAGGTTGGTGAATACAGTCCTTACAGGTCTGGAAGCCTATAGTGCAGCATATCTAGATGATATTGCTGTCTTTAGCTCCACCTGGGAGGATCACCTGGTCCACCTCAGAAATGTTTTGCAGGCCCTGCAGAAAGCAGGCCTCACTATAAAGGCTACAAAGTGCCAGATAGGGCAGAGTCAGGTTGTGTACCTGGGCCACCTTGTGGGTGGAGGCCAGGTTCAACCCTTGCAGAGCAAAATCCAGACCATCATGGACTGGACTGCTCCAACTACCCAGGTGAGAGCCTTTTTAGGCCTGACTGGGTACTATAGGAGATTTGTCAAGGGGTATGGATCAATAGTGACAACCCTGAATGACTTAACCTCCAAGAAAATGCCCAAAAAGGTTCAGTGGACAGTTAGCTGTCAAAAGGCATTTGATGACCTGAAGCAGGCCATGTGCACTGCTCCCATTCTACAGAGTCCTGATTACCCCAAGAAGTTCATTGTCCAAACATATGCATCTGAATTGGGGGTAGGGGCTGTACTGTCACAATTGAATGATGAAGGTCAGGATCAGCCAGTAGCTTTTATTAGCAGAAGGCTGACCCCTAGAGAGAAGCGTTGGTCAGCCATAGAGAGGGAGGCCTTTGCTGTGGTTTGGGCTCTGAAGAAGTTGAGGCCATACTTGTTTGGTACTCACTTCCTTGTTCAAACAGACCACAAGCCCCTCCTATGGCTAAAACAAATGAAGGGTGAGAACCCCAAACTGCTTAGGTGGCCCATTTCCCTAAAGGGGATGGACTTTACAGTGGAACATAGACCTGGGAGTAACCATGCCAATGCAGATGGACTCTCTAGGTACTTCCACTTAGAACATGAAGACTCAACTGGTCAAGGTTAGTTTAATGTCCCTACGTTTGGGGGGGGTTGTGTAGGAGAGTAGGATCTGCTCCACATGGGTACCCCCACTGTTTGCTGATGCTTCACTGTTTTTCGACTTTAGTCTGGCTGGGGCCCTGCTAATCAGAACCCCAGCCTAGCTGCTTCCTCTCTAAAATGGTTTCCATGTGCCTTAGGCACATCTCTGATTGGAATCTGGAGTGCCCTTATAAGTCCCTAGTATATGGTATACTATGTACCCAGGGCATAGGTACCTCAGAGGCCTGCCAGGGGCTGCAGCATGTATTATGCCACCCCTGGAAGGCCATCCAAACTGACACCACAGGTCTGCTACTGCAGCCTGGGTAAGGTGGTGCATGCACCCCTTACAGTGGTATAGGCTACCTATATCACTACCATTGCACACACCTATAAACCTATAAGTCACTCCTATGGCAGGCCTTGACAATCCTGAAGGAAGAGTGCTTGGTTTTTATGTGAGAGGGTGCCCCTGCATGAGCAGAGCCCCTCTGCAGCATTCGGAGTACCTCCTCTGATGCTGTTTGCAGTGCAGCCTGACCATATACTCTTAAGTGCATTATATCCTCGCGGTAGAATGCTAACTTTGGACTGGCTGCACCAAAACATGTCGAGTTTGGTGTCAAACATCTTGGAATACTACCCCCCGCCAGTTCTGGCGGCGGGGGTAGCATTCCACCCTTCTAGAGGGAGAGACATGTACCCACCGGCATACCCGGTAACTTCTTTCCAGAGCCCTGGCATCACAAAATGGATGCTGCTGCCACAGACACGAGTCTGGCCTCCTGCTGCTGACCGAAACTCCGGCAGGGGAGGCCTGGACAATAGGTTTCCTGTCCCAGGGAGGTGTAACCACCTCCCCAGACAGGATAGTGTGTATTGGGGCTGGGCGGGAGCACTCTCTGGTGCTTTGAAGTCCTGCACTGGGGGTACACTTGGTGTCCCTGTGCATACCCCAGTTCAAACTGGCTCAGGGGCTTCCAGCCCCTGCTCTGGCGCGAAACTGGACAAAGGGAAAGGGGTGGAACCACCCCTCTGCCCTGACCCTCCCATAGGTGGGTCCCCAGAGTATGTCCAACCCCCTAACTTGGTATAAGTATGGGACCCCAGTCCTTAGGACTTCAGATTTACCTGGACGAAACTCTGACACAGAATCCTGGACCTTCGATGCTCTACTTTAAGATTAGAGGACTGAAGAATCTCCCTTGGGGTCAAGGAGTGACTCCCCTGCTTGGCAGGCACCAAAGAAGCAATTGTCCGGTCTGCATCGCTGAAGCTCCCGCCGGATGCCGATGTCTTTGCATCACCAGAGGTGTATTTCCAGACTTCCCTGAGGCTGCCCTGAGTCCCCAGCAAAGCTGAGGCCCGTAGCTGTCGTGGGTAACGTGGAACCGTGACCCCTAGACACCGAGTACCTTTGCAAGTGCATCCTCTTCTGGGTCTCCCATGAAGTTGTACTTTGGGCTCCGAGTAGCCCCAGCCTCCAGCACTGACTGCACCGAAGATCACTGGCCTCCACTCCACGAGTGTCCTGTGAGCCAGCTCCAAGTGCGTCCACTCGAGGCTCCTTCGCGGTTGCTAGTCCGTTGGCTAGTGGGCCCTCCCGAAGGCAACTCTTCTTTTTCTTGGGCTTCCCTGGTTGCTCCAGGCGTGTCCTGACTTACCCTCGCTGGGTGAGTCCCTCAGACCTTGCTGGTCTGCACCACCATCCTTCTTCTATTTCCACGAGACTTGCCGTTGCCAAGGCTTGTTGGGTCCAATCCGGTCGCCGACACCCCTGCAATCGACAGATGTTGTGGGACAGCTCGAATCCAGCTCCCGGTCATCGTCGACTCCTCCTGGACCTTGTGGCTGAAGAGTCAAGATGACCATCAACCTACCTGAAGCACTCGACATCGGTGGGCATCTGCTCATCGCCTTCCTGGTCACTGGCTAGTGACCCAGACTCTGTCCCCTCTGCTTTCAGGTTCTTCAGATCTCCGATCCACCTTTGGATCCACCCGAACACTTTCGACTTGGCCGCCAGCCGCACTTTGCAGCAGATCGCCATTGAAAACAACGACAAAGCCCGACCCCGAAAGACACCTATGCACCCGGCTCCCCTGGGTGAGGTAACTCGAGTACTCTGGTGCTCCCGTGGGTATTGACACTAGAACAGCCTAGTTCTAAAAGGGTTTGCTCCAAGTCCTCCTCTAAGTGTCCCTTTTCTTTAAAATTCCAACCGCGACTTTCCCCATAGAAGTCAACGGCGATTCGCGGCTGTGTTCTCACACTGCACGCGTCCCCCGTGGGTCCCCTGTGTCACTACCTTGGGTGGTTCCTTGTGGTCCAAGCACTTCTACAGGCTCTAGGCCTTGTGTCTAGCTCAGTCGTGGTTCTTATACCACTTTATTGGTATATGGTTTGGTACGCCCCTAGGGCCCAAACGTGTATTTGTGCTATTACTGTTGATAACTAACTTATAACTTATGTATTTCGAACTCTAGCCTCATAAAGAGACTAGAGGGGTGTGTTTAGCAATAAATACATATATTTTGAATATATACCTGGTGTGGTCCTCTTTCATTTGGTCACTCAAGAGATTATAGACTGGTAAAACAAGCTGCTTTACATTCCTTCAAGACTTAGCCTGAAGGCTGCTCTCCATAGCTACCACTAGGATAGCTTTCAATAAAGGTTGTCTTTAACCTATCTCCAATAAGGGGTTGTTTGGACTGGTGCAAGGTGCCCACTATAATTAGTGGACAGCATATACCAGGCCAACTTCTCACATCCGCGTTCTCCGCGGAACGCGAAATTACCCAAATTCTGCAAATTCAGCGAGCGGAACGGAATTTACCGCCCAGGCCTACACAAAATAACACTCCAAATTGAGGGGGACAAGCCCAGGAAAGTTAAATGTCTCTTTTGGGAACATCTGTCATCTGGTTATGACATCCTATTAGCAGAACAACATTGGCTGCCAACATTCGTCATGGAGTGCCCCAGGGGAGAAAATGTAATTTTTCCATCATTCTCCGACCTCGTTCCCATACATCTTAAACATGCTTATGCACAGGAGTGGGCGGTTGCCCTAGCTCCAGCACTATACAAAAATCATGCTGGTTGGCATGAGGATTCAACCCACCACGTGATCCCGTTAAAAGTTTCACCAAATGCTCAGAGGCAATACCCAATAAAGCAAAAAGCTAAAAAACAAGTCAGGGAGATCTTAGATCAACTTGAATACCAAGGGGTGATTGAAACATGCACCTCACCAATGAAAAATCCTTTGTTTCCAGTATCGAAACCGGACAACATATATTGTCTAGTTTCAGATTACAGACATTTAAACTCATGTACAAAGACATTCACTGTCCAAAATGCACACAGTGCCGCATTAATGAATAACATTGTGCGGAAAAAATACAAAACTACATTAGATATCTCAAATGGATTTTTCTGCCAAAATACAGCGCCTGAAACCAGGTATTTGACCGCATTCTCAGTGTTGGTGTCCCAGCGACAATTTTGTCATCTCCCCCAGGGGTATAAGAACAGCTTGGGGGTCTTCTCAGCGAGAGTAACAGAGTTACTCCATAATTTTGATGAGGAAGCATTGTCCTATGTGGATGATATTTATCTGACGGATGATGACTTAAAAAAGCACTTGACCAGGGTGAGCACCATTATCATGGGATTCGCCTCTGAGGGCTACAAATTTAATTTAAAAAAATCAAAAATAGCCCACCTCAATGTCCTGTTTTTAGGATACGAGCTTTCAAGTGAAGGGAAATGCCTGGCAGCTAACGTTTTAGAAAAGTGTGCGCTGCTCCAGCCTCCAAAATCATTAAAAAATTTACACTCAATACTGAGATTCCTAAATTTCGGCAGAACATACATTTTAGATTACGCAGAAAAAGTAAAACCTTTCTACGACTGAATAAAACTTGACTTTTCATTCAAACATTGGACACAGGAACATTCAAATAGCCTTCGTTCATTAAAAGAAGACATGATTGCTTCCAAACACTTACAGACACGCGTAAACATACGCAACTTGGTGATCCGTGTAATAGCGGGTCAATGCGGGTACACTTACTTAACCTTCAATGAAGGAGAAACCGTACTAATCGCATACAAATCACACCTGTACACAAACGCAGAAATGCGTTTCGCTTCAACTGAAAAAATCCTGACTTCAGTTCAGACCGCTGTAGCAAGAGAAAGAGCACTGGCTCAGGGGAAACGCATAATTGTCGTAACCCCAGTACCAGCTTTAGAAGCTGTTACAAAGGTTAGCATTCCAAATGCAAAAGCTTTACATCTGAGATGGATACAATGGGCTAATTCTCTTACTGCAACGGACATTGAATACAGATTTGACCCAAGTCTAAAAACACCAGCATTTCTGCAATACGAACAAGAATATCCTCTACCTAATGAAATATTGCCTCTCGATCAGTATGAGTATATTATTTACACTGACGGATCTGCTCAACCGGCTGTAGGGAGTAAGCAACAATATAGCGCAGCGTGTGCAATCGTTAAAGGTCGCATGCAGGATGGGAAGTTCCATCCAAGTTGCACCAAAATGCAATCTCTAGGAGACTGCACGGCTCAGTTGGCAGAGTTAAAAGCACTGATACTGGCACTTGTAATTACGGATCACGAATTCCCCACACTAATTGTGTGTGATTCCTTTTACTGTGTGCAGTCATACAATGAGTATCTACATCATTGGGAACTAAACGGGTTTAAGCACGCGAAAGGTGGCACAATTAAGCATAAAATGCTATGGGAACAGGTAGTGGAGTTGAAAAACGACCTACCAAGGGCTCACGTGATACACACACTGAGTCATCAACATGATGGCGTTCACATTGAAGGGAATTCATTGGCTGATGAAGCCGCAAAGGGGGCTGTACGCACAGCGACCGTAGCTGCAATCACTCGTTCAAAAACGAGGATAGACGGTGAGATAATGGTCGCTGTTATTGCTTCAAGCAAAAACAGCGGAGCAGTACCAAAGAAATTTCCACTCAAGTACTCCTACAAGTTAGATGCAAACAACATTCCATATGCTCAGATTCCTGGAGTGGGGGACAGAGTAATACCAAATATTGATCGTAGGCAAGGTTTAATACTAGCAGCACACGAGGGTTTGGGCTCTGCACACACAGGCATTACAGCAACTATTTCATTATTGAAACAGCGCTATTGGTGGCCCGGTCTAACAAAGCAAACTAAAGACTATGTCTTGAAATGCGAGATCTGTCAACAGATGAAAGGCTCCACCAGAGCACGCCCGGTGCAGACACCATTAGTAATATCTGACAAACCTCTCGCATGTGTGTATCTGGACCACTGCGGCCCCTTACAATCTGATGGGGCTTACAAGTATATCATGGTTGAAGTGGATTCCTGCTCAAGATTCCTCTAGGTTTGGCCTCAGCGCTCGGCTGACGCTCGAACTGTTATAAACGATTTGCGAGTCTTTATCGGGACATACGCAGTTGGCATGTTACATTCTGACCGTGGTCCGGCGTTTAGCTCTCGGGCTTACAAAGAGGCCATGAAAAGTATGGGCATTGCACTGCGGTACTCCTCTCCATACCATCCTGAGGGAAATTCGGTTGTGGAGAGGAAAAACCGGGACTTAAAGCAATCTTTAACAGCTAGGGTATTAGGCAAGGGCGGTAGTTGGGTCAGTCACCTTTATGGGGTACAAAGAGAACTAAACAACTAGCCAAGAAATTCTCTAGGGGGTGTCACTCCATATGAGGTCCTATTTGGGACAAGAATGTGGGTAGCTGATCTTGAGTATGAAGGCACAGTGGCGGATGAGAAACCATTTGATATCGATGATTGTTTGGCTATTTTACAGGATCTAAATGAATCCAGGACACAACAAAGCAACTTTGTCCAGAAACAAACCGCCACTGAGGAAGTCAAGGCAAACACGGCAAGACCTGTCTGGATCCCAAAGATTGGGGATCTGGTCAGAGAGAAAATAGCGGACTAGAAAGAATTTGGACCATCATACAGAAAACCTGTACCAGTCCTAGCAATTCAAGGAACACAAACTGTTCTTTTGCCGCCTCTTGCCGGGAAAAAGGAGAAAAGATTTGTCTCAATTGATTTAATCAAACCACACTATGTGGCCAATACAGAACAGTAGGCCTCGTGGACTCCACAGTAGCAGACGCCCTCCTCTCGATACAATCCAAGAAGTTCAAACAGAAAGACTCATCACGTTTGAAGAGCCTCCTGTGAGGAATGAAGGACTAAGCAACAACGCTATGCAACTCGTTCCCCTTGAACCTGAAGTTCATCTACAAAATGAAACTCAAAACAACAATCAAGTTGCAATCAGGCCAAATACAGACGTCTACATCAACATGCCTCGACGAGAGCAAAATGCGATTTCAACAAATCCCGATGCAATTCCAACAATTGATCGAACTGCTTCTGGCTACTTCATGAACTTTGATACGTTTTCCCTGGATCCCAGCAAGCTGGAAACTACGCCAGCCAAAAAATCACGTTAACAGCAAGCTAAAGACTTTCTGAACTTTCTTAAAAAGACTTACCTGGTATCACCTTGGATTGAACTTTGGGTAATTACTGGGATTCTATTTTTTCTTTTCTGGCTAGGCTTAGTAATAACTTTTAGCATGCTTATTAATGGACGATATCTTAAACAGAGCTCTACAGCCCCGAAAGTTAATTTGATTTTAAAACCACATCAATCGTCTCATCGTTAACAGAGAGACTTGTTATCAGTAAACATCACAGCAGTTCCTATACCAGATGGTATAGTTTGGGACAAGGTTGATTTCGAAATATTCGGTCCGACTGAACTTATAAAAATTCCACATGTATTTAAAATTTCATTAAGTGATATCATTACCTCAAGTACATTTTCTGATGATTGGGATACTGAAACTGTTAATAACATGTCTGATTTAGAAAAACTGCTGCATTTCCGAACACTGAAATGTTAGAAAGTAATTCAGACTATGACACTTTGTACTGTTACCAACATTATGGTCATCATTTCCTGCACAAATCTATTTCGCCCAGAAATGTGTTTGAGTACCATCAGTGGGAACATTGCCCTACACCACCCAAGGGTAGTTTGCAGACATTTGCACAGAAATTTTCATATTTTTCAGGTTTTAACATCACTGACCCAACCTCATACTTTTATAAGGTTATACCAACATCAGCACTGAAAATTATATTGACAAATAACAAACAGATTTACTTTGCTTCCTTTATTGCCCAACTGTCTGAACAGGGTTTTGACCTATGGAAGGACACAATAGACTTAAAATCAGTCTGGGGTTCTAGGGACTGGCAAGTCCAGGGAACAGAAGCGCTATTTTGAGCATGCCTCATTCCACAGCAGATGATATTTCTGAACTAAACTGTGCAACAGACATCCTGTCTTGGCTTAGCCAAGGTAAAGGACCTGAACACACCTCGATTTCCAACACCATCACAGATGGGAGGGTGGCAAAATTCGACTTCACAGGAAGGGGCAACAGTAGATGACATTTTAAAGTACAATAGATCAGACCCAAATTGGGAAAAATGGGTGGTTTGGCCCTTAGACACAAACAAATGTCATAAACGATTCTTGGGTATTACTGAAGGGTACAGTATCCACAGGCCAGACCCACGTTATGTACAAAGAGAACATCCAGGGGTAGTGACATCCTACAGTGTTGGGAAGTTGTGCCTTGATTGGCTAGAGACCTCAACACTAACAGAAGTGAAACAACACTTAACCTTACTCTCACAAGACATGGATCTTCGGGATATTTTACAAGGTCCCAGGAAACTACGTCAGAAACGTTTCATATATGCTGGCATCTATGCTACCTATAATGAGTGGAAAATATCACAACAAGAGGCCGCAGAGAGAATACGGGAAATAGACGCATTAACTTAGAAAAATCATTGGCTGTGGTAGACAATGGGTTAACAACTTTGTCCTCCAGAATATATTCTTTGGGCAACATTGTATCTTCTGTGATAGACATCCTAGAACAAGATTTGGCCATACTACAACACAGGCAATTTCAATTACGTTCTATCATGTTATTAAGCTGGACACTGCAATCTTTGCGCGCAGGCTTTGTGCCTTGGAGTTTTATAAACAGTACGTCTCTGTTTTCTGAATATAATCTAACAGATAAACAGGTTGAAATGGCACAAAGGGGAGCTAAATATACAATGTTGCGTATTGAAAAACTGGACCGACTACCATTTAAGTGGCGGAAGCGCCGTCTACTGAATGGCTGATCCATGGCCACATAACTCTACCGGTCACTACTTTTCAGTTTCAATATTGCCTTGAACAACGGCAGGCGGGCAAATATGAAAAGATGGGTAAGGGGTACATTAGGGAATCCTGGGAATTACCGTATAGATTTCAATGCCAGAGTGGGGATCGAGAAGTGTTTCTAAGTGGTACTAACTGCAAGAACGCTTTGAGCGGTTCTCTCATGTGCCGGGACATTACATTGCACGGAGAATTTAATGGTTCGATAGAAAACTTGTCCTGCCACATGAAAGGGACTCCAGCTGCCGTGATTAAGCAGGTATTCGAGCTGCTCTCGAACGGGAGTTACTTGATGCTGAATGATCAAGGTTGCTGTGGTATGCTTCCGGGCATTGCCTATCTTGTCACTGTGAACTCCAGGGTTACTTGCTGTATGCAAGTATTGTTTCCCCCAACAAGTACAGTCAGGGAGGCGCCGTTATGGCCTTCGTTGAATGTTTCCTTTATACAAATTGATACTTTAAGCAGACTGAAAGCCATGCTTTTACAGCAGACCGTACCCTTAACCTCCGCTCGAGAGACCTTTGAACTTCAAATCGCAAGGACCTCGAGTGAGATTCAGGCACTTATACGTACAAACTGCCCCATTCATTTCGCAGAAATGGTGGGTCGTATCTTTAATATGTCTGATACGAGTGGTATTGTACACCTATTTAAGACCATAGGGTCAGGACTTCTTAGCACCTTTCAGACAATCCTCGGAGTTATCCCGAACTTTATACACTCCGTATTTGGAAGCATTTTCGGAGGTCTACCTCTGATCCTGCTATAAATAGCAGGAGTCCTGTTTGTCATTTACCTACTACGCAACGGAAGGCCCAATATACCAATGAGATGGCAAAAGCGCTCCTGGAGGGGAAATACCGTGAACGCATGGTACAACATCTGGGCACACCTTGCCTAAGGGAACTAAGCACCTCTTGGTTCCTATCGTTCAGACCAGTCTGGATGGACTGCATCTTACCTGTTCTTCGATGCCTGTTTTGCGGTGAAGAATGCGTGTTGGACCTCTGTCTGACACTTGCAATGGACACGCCTGTGGATTTGAATACCCGGCTGGAACCCTTAAGGGCCCACGCTCGGCAATGTCCCCAGCGCATTCTGATCTTGCTGGCCGCATTCCTCGAGAATCCGCAGGTGCCTTTTACAACTAGGCAATCATTTGGTGGGTGTTACCAGGGTTCACACACAATTAGTCAGGACCCAATTTGGATTGTAGCACAAACCAAAACGGTGGTTTCACCCAGATACCACCTGTTCCAAAGTAATAATGTTAGTGAGTGGTTCTGTGCTTTGTTTCTTATTCCTGTACTTTATAGGGTGAATGAATCCCCCAATCTTATGTTGGACATCATACGAACAACAAAGGGTTGAATCTTTGTTTGCAGTGGTCTTTTGATTATTAGACAGGTGTTCTCTCTGCTCAAATATCTACATGTTGATGTCTCACATATTCCTTTTGACACTTCACGTTACTCCTACATTTCTTTTTCCCCGCCTTCAACTTCGGATGACGTATTTGTTGATCTTTTTCCCATGACTATTCTGTTTCATTCCTCTGTACTCTTAAATCAGCCTTGAAGAAGCCCTGGCCTGCTGGCCTCTGGGCGAAACACGTGTCGGCTGTTCCCTTGTTCTCCACACCTGTCTAATAATAAAAAGACCACTGCAAACAAAGATTCAACCCTTTGTTGTTCGTATGACGTCCAACATAAGATTGGGGGATTCATTCACCCTATAAAGTACAGGAATAAGAAACAAAGCACAGAACCACTCACTAACATTATGCCTTCTACAACTGAGTTAAGCTTTAGCTCCACCATTAGCACCGAGGTATCGACCGAGGTATCAACCGAGGTATCGAAGGCAGCACCGGCTGCCTCTACACCAGCCATTGGCAGTACTGAATATCATCTGTGCTCCATTGATGTGCTCTGCGAGGTGTTACAAGGACCGTCCCCTGCAGCAGCAAGCAGCGATGATGTTTCGTCTCCCAGCCAGGACATTTAATCTGTAATTGGCTCATCGTGTGCTGGGAAAGAATTCGGATTTTCATTTTTCTCCAAAATTAACTAAATTTGGAACACTTCCTGAAAATTGACACTCTCTCGCTGAAAAGCATGGCTTTTTGACGCTTGTAGACATTCAACTTATACAAACAAACTCAATTAGGACTGTGGCTTAAATGACAATTCCAAAACAACTAATTTTCAAAGCAAAAATTTTAAATTTTTACCTTTTTAAACGGTTTTTTAAATTGATTTTAAAACAGGATTTTAATGAAGCTCATTGAAAAATGTTCTATGCAATACTATCTAGTAAAAAGAATAGTCCACTAGCATTTTTATCATTGTTGACTGTTCGGAAGAGGAGTGGGTGTTATGTTTCATATACGTACCCTAATATAGGCCCGGGTAACATCATACCCTTTCACCTACATCACCTCCCCTACATTACACACTAACGAGCCTTTTAAGGACTGAACGCCTTTTAAGTATTGAATGCCTTTTATGGACTGAACCTTTTACCTAGTTCTAAGCCTGGGTGCAGAAGGAGGGTTTTTCCTGAACAATAGTGTTCTATGACTTCATCTTTAGACTGACACTGCATAAATAAAATATTCATGAGGCTACTTGGAAACCAGGCAGGGGCTATACACCACCTTCCTAATATCTACGCACAAGGTTCATCCCATACGTCATCCTCATACCCAACAATGGTTAAACACAAGAACAAGGGACAAGGGGACTCCATATACTTTTCTGTATAAATACAGCACCTCTTGCTATCAGTAGTTAGAGGGAACCGAGACTTCCAGGCCGACACACTGACCAGAGACACTGAGGCTCCTGCATGCAGATGCTCCAGCTGACAGTGGTCTGAACATCCCTTGCGGGGTGTCCAACTCGAGACCAGGAGAGGCTCCTACATTCTCACTTCATTTAATGGGGTTCGACCAAATCCTAGAGGGATTCTTGGCTGCACACCTACTCACATGCTAGGTACACTTAGGTACATCTAGATAGGCATCATAGGAGTACGCACTCGCTTTTATCAATGCATTTATATTCATGAATTTATTTATGCTTATTGCAAGATGATAGAACTGTACTATCCTTTTATATTCATAGTACTGCTAATCATATATCTCTGCTACTGTCTAATGGTTGTTTTAGCTCATATACTTTACACGAGAATAACAACTGTTCAATAAATCCTTATTGAAACGCCCAGACTGTTTATTCTGTGTACCTCTGAGATAAACTAAATAAGCATGAGTGACTGAGCGAAAAGTAGTACATTGTTTCCACGATCTTGAGGGATCAGGGTTGTCATGTTCTAAGGTTGCCAGAAACTAAACTCTCCCCGATAAGAGGAGACACTAGTGGCACTGTGAGCTAGCTTTTGCAAACAGGCTAATATTCTCGGTGGGGGTGTATAGAATCAGTCTGCCACCAAGCCCACAGTTTATGTTATCGAAATGCGCAGGTCCTGCACGGGTACTATAGGAACTACACAACACTTCTGCACTTCTCTTGCCTCTGTCTGCACCCCTTTTGCCTCCTTCTGCACCTCTGTTGCTTCTTTCTGCCCTTCTCTTGCTTCTTTCTACACCTCTCTTGCTTCTTTCTGCACCCCTCTTGCCTCTTTCTGCACCCTTCTTCCCTCTTTGTGCACCTCTCTTGCCTCTTTCTGCACCTCTCTTGCCTCTTTCTACAATTCTCTTGCCTCTTTCTGTACCTCTTTTGCTTCTTTCTGCACCTCCCTTGCTTCTTTCTGTACCTCTCTTGCAAATTTCTGCACCCCTCTTGCCTCTTTCTGCATCCCTCTTCCCTTTTTCTGCACCTCTCTTGCCTCTGCCTGCACCCCATCTTGCCTCTTTCTGCACCCATCTTCCCTTATCCTGCAGCTTTCTTGCATCTTTCTGAAGTTCTCTTGCCTCTTTCTGTACCCCTCTTGCCTCCTTCTGCACCTCTGTTGTTTCTTACTGCACTGCTATTGCTTCTTTCTGCACCTCTCTTGTAAATTTCTGCACCCCTCTTGCCTCTTTCTGCACCCCTCTTGCCTCCTTCTGCACCTCTGCTCTGTTGGTTCTTTCTGCACTGCTCTTGCTTCTTTCTGCACCTCTTTTGCCTGTTTCTGCAACTCTCTTGCCTCTTTCTGCACTTCTCCTGCCTCCTTCTGCATCTCTTTTGCTTCTTTCTGAACTTCTCTTACCTCTTTCTACATCCCTCTTGCCTCTTTCTGCACCTCTATTGCCTCTTTCTGCACCTCTGTTGCTTCTTTCTGCACCCCTCTTGCCTCTTTATGCACCCCTTTTGCCTCTTTATCCACCCCTCTTCCCTCTTTCTGCACCTATCTTGCCTCTTTCAGCACCCCTCTTCCCTTTTTCTGCACCTCTCTTGCCTGTTTCTACACCTGTCTTCCCTCTTTCTGCACCTCTCCTGCCTTTTTCTGCACCCCAATTCCGTCTTTCTGCACATCTCTTGCCTGTTTCTGTAACTCTCTTGCCTCTTTCTACAGTTCTCTTGCCTCTTTCTGTACCTCTGTTGCTTCTGTCCGCACCATTCTTGCTTCTTTTTGCACCTCTGTTGCTTCTTTCTGCACTTCTCTTGCTTCTTACTGCACCTCTCTTGCAAATTTATGCACCCTTCATGCCTCTGTGTGCACCTTTCTTGCCTCTTTGTGCTCCTCTGTTACTTCTTTCTGCACTTCTCTTGCTTCTTTCTGCACCCCTCTTGCCTCTTTCTGCACATCTCTTGGCTGTTTCTGTACTGCTCTTGTGTCTTTCTGCACCTGTCTTGCAAATTTCTGCACCCCTCTTGCCTCTTTCTCCACCCCTCGTCCCTCTTTCTGCACCTCTCTTGCCTCTTTCTACACCCCTTTTGCCTCTTTCTGCACCTCTTTTGCTTTTTTCTGTACTTCTCTTGCCTCTTTCTGCACCCCTCTTGCCTCTTTCTGCACCTCTGTTGGGTCTTTATGCACTGCTCTTGCTTCTGTCTGCACCTCTGTTTCCACTTTGTGCACCTCTTTTGCCTGTTTCTGCAACTCTCTTACCTCTTTCTGCACTTTTCTTGCCTCTTTCTGCACCTCTGATGCTTCCTTCTGCACTTCTCTTGCTTCTTTCTACACCTCTCTTGCTTCTTTCTGCATCCCTCTTGCCTCTTTCTGCACCCTTCTTCCCTCTTTCTGTACCATTTTGCCTCTTTCTACACCTCTCTTGCCTCTTTCTGCACCCCTCCTGCCTCTTTCCTCACCTCTTTTGCTTATTTCTGCACTTCTTTGACTCTTTCTGTACCCCTCTCGCCTCCTTCTGCACCTCTGTTGTTTCTTTCTGCACTGCTCTTGCTTCTTTCTGCACCTCTCTTGCAAATTTCTACACCCCTCTTGCCTATTTCTGCACCCCTCTTGCCTCCTTCTGCACCTCTGTTGGTTCTTTCTGCACTGCTCTTGCTTCTTTCTACACCTCCTTTGCCTGTTTCTGCAACTCTCTTGCCTCTTTCTGCACTTCTCTTTCCTCCTTCTGCACCTCTGTTGCTTCTTTCTGCACTTCTCTTGCCTCTTCCTGCACCCCTTTTGCGTCTTTTTGCACATCTGTTGCTTCTTTCTGCACTTCTCTTGCTTCTTTCTGCACTTCAGTTGCTTATTTCTGCACCCCTCTTGCCTCTTTCTGCACCCTTCTTTCCTCTTTCTGCACCTCTCTTGCCACATTCTGCACTCCTATTCTCTTTTTCTGCACCTCTCTTCCCTGTTTCTGCAACTCTCTTGCCTCTTTCTGCAGTTCTCTTGCCTCCTTCTGCCTCTCTGTTGCTTCTTTCTGCACTTCTCTTGCCTCTTTCTGCAGCCCTCTTGTCTGTTTCTGCATCTCTTTTGCTTCTTTCTGCACTTCTCTTACCTCTTTCTATACCCCTCTTGCCACTTTCTGCACCTCTCTTGCCTCTTTCTGCACCCCTCTTCACTCTTTCTGCACCTCTCTTGCCTCTTTCTGCACTCCTCTTCCCTTTTTCTGCACCTATCTTGCCTGTTTCTACACCTCTCTTCCCTCTTTCTGCACCTCTCCTGCCTCTTTCTGCACCCCTGTTCCCTCTTTCTGCACATCCCTTGCCTGTTTCTGCAACTCTCTTGCCTCTTTCTACAGTTCTCTTGCCTCTTTCTGCACCTCTGTTGCTTCTTTCTGCACTTCTCTTGCTTCTTTCTGCACCCCTCTTGCCTCTTTCTGCACATCACTTGGCTGTTTCTGTACTGCTCTTGTTTCTTTCTGCACCCCTCTTGCCTCTTTCTGCACCCCTCTTGCATCTTTCTGCACCCCTCTTGCCTCTTTCTGCACCTCTGTTGCTTCTATCTGCACTTTTCTTGCTTCTTTCTGCACCCCGCTTGCCTCTTTCTGCACCTCTGTTGCTTCTTTCTGCACTTCTCTTGCTTCTTTCTGCACCACTCTTGCAAATTTATGCATCCCTCATGCCTCTGTGTGCACCTCTCTTGCCTCTTTGTGCTCCTCTTTTGCTTTTTTCTGTACTTCTCTTGCCTCTTTCTGCACCCCTCTTGCCTCTTTCTGCACCTCTGTTGGATCTTTCTGCACTGCTTTTGCTTCTGTCTGCACCCCTGTTCCCACTTTGGCACCTCTTTTGCCTGTTGCTGCAACTCTCTTGCCTCTTTCTGCACTTTTCTTGCCTCTTTCTGCACCTCTGTTGCTTCCTTGTGCACTTCTCTTGCCTCTTTCTGCACCCCTCTTGCCTCACTCTGCACCTCTGTTGCTTCTTTCTGCACTTCTCTTGCTTCTTTCTACACCTCTCTTGCTTCTTTCTGCATCCCTCTTGCCTCTTTCTGCACCCTTCTTTCCTCTTTCTACACCTTTCTTGCCTCTTTCTGCACCTCACTTGCCTCTTTCTGCACCCCTCCTGCCTCTTTCCGCACCTCTTTTGCTTATTTCTGCACTTCTTTTGCCTCTTTCTGTACCCCTCTTGCCTCCTTCTGCACCTCTGTTGTTTCTTTCTGCACTGCTCTTGCTTCTTTCTGCACCTCTCTTGCAAATTTCTACACCCCTCTTGCCTCTTTCTGCACCCCTCTTGCCTCCTTCTGCACCTCTGTTGGTTCTTTCTGCACTGCTCTTGCTTCTTTCTGATCCAGCGCGATATTAGCAAACAGCATTCATACACTAAATACTCACTTGGGCCCATACATTCACACTACGCTAATACTTACGCTGGGGTTATCAGTTGTACTCTTTATCAAAATCCCTGCTACCAATTACCTTCCGATTGAAGAGTAATGACTTACCAATGAATCCTTTGCTAATTGGGAAGTTTAAAATGAGTGACATTCATTAGAGTACATAATCCTGAAAATAACCACTGAGTCAGGAAGTTTAAAATGTTTATCTAAAGATTTTTAGCAGAGTAAATTACAGAACCACATGGTACTTAATCGTATCTCAAGGATGAAGCACAGAATAATAATTATTGATTAATGACGGTCCCTCAGAAAGGAGAAGATAGAGACAGCAGCGCAACTAAAGGTTGCAAGTATATTTACCTAAGTGCGAGAACCAAACCCCTTGGCCAAGGAGTTGGAAAAGAATAGGACCCAGGAAGGATGAAGAGCTAAGACCTCCTCCAGGATCAGGACAGGACCGGTGACCTCTCTACACCGACGCCTGCGTCGTTCCCCTCTCTGATACTCGACTTCTCCTCGATTCTCCCATGCCTTTCTTCTAATGGACTCCGCCGCCCCCTCCTCAGGACCTCTCTGGACAGCGATTCAGTCTGCAAGCAATCAGCTTAGCGGTCTGGAGCTAGAAGCTTCTACACTTGTTCTCTCTGGTCCTCTGCTCTCTTGCAGCATCTCCTTCTTTTGTCAGCATCTAGTCTCGTTCCTCTAGCCTCCTTAATTAACTAATGCTATATTCTATTATACCCTTCTACGCCCATGTACCTCCCCTTAATGTTGCCAAAATATGGGACCACTACTTCTTATTGGACAGGGACAGGGAGTTGATCCTCACACCATATTGATTTGGTTCGAATTCTGAAGACCTTTGTCTTTAAACTACCGCCCATCAATTTTAATACATTGGCTTTATTTCCCACTCATCTCACGACAAAGTTTATTCATTTTCCATATACATAGTTGCAAGTTTGGCAAGAACACATGAATATATCAATATCGGCCATTAGGTCGTGGCCTTGGACGACGTCCAGGTTGACTTCATCTTTATTCTTTGGCAGCCAAGCAGGACACATGCGCAGAATCATTGTCTCTCGAGTTTCAGATCACCAACCCCAGGCCCAAGTTTACAAACTAATAAAAGTCAAAGAAGAAAATATTAAAATCTCAAATAATATGTTTCACTGTATACC
Source organism: Calotriton arnoldi (assembly GCA_963921515.1). Taxonomy (NCBI): domain Eukaryota; kingdom Metazoa; phylum Chordata; class Amphibia; order Caudata; family Salamandridae; genus Calotriton; species Calotriton arnoldi. The sequence goes on along the minus strand of CAWUFW010019137.1, from coordinate 39,211 downwards.
CACTCTTTCTACTCTATCCCCATTTACTTATAAATCTATCCCGCATCAGTAGCGTTAAGAAAACGACAATTTAATAATAACACAAGAGCAAGCTGAAGCATGTGAAAACATCAAGCAGCCATTTTAATGCACACTGCGCAGAAGCAGAAATTTCCCACCAAGCAAAGAAAGACGTCACACCATGTGATATGGATGAGACATGCGCAGTAAGGTTCCTGCGCTTTAGCGGCCATTTTAGAAAAAGACAAGCGTTACTTGTTAGTTAGAACACATAGGCAAGCTTCCTTGCTATTCATGTAGTGTATGCAAAGTTAATATACACAATACAAAATTAATAAATTAATACTGTGAGGAGATTGCATCCGAGCAAGTCTCATTTGTGAGTCCTTGCTCCATCATTTCTACATCTCTTTTGCCTGTTTCTGGAACTCTCTTGCCTCTTTCTGCACTTCTCTTGCCTCCTTCTGCACCTCTGTTGCTTCTTTCTGCACTTCTCTTGCTTCTTTCTGCACTTCAGTTGCTTCTTTCTGCACACCTCTTGCCTCTTTCTGCACCCTTCTTCCCTCTTTCTGCACCTCACTTGCCACTTTCTGAACTCCTATCCTCTTTTTCTGCACCTCTCTTGCCTGTTTCTGCAACTCTCTTGCCTCTTTCTGCAGTTCTCTTGCCTCCTTCTGCACCTCTGTTGCTTCTTTCTGCACTTCTCTTGCCTCTTTCTGCACCCCTCTTGTCTGTTTCTGCACCTATGTTGGTTCTTTCTGCACTGCTCTTGCTTCTTTCTGGACCTCTCTTGCCTGTTTCTGCAACTCTCTTGCCTCTTTCTTCAATATTCTTGCCTCTTTCTGCACCTCTGTTGCTTCTTTCTGTACTTCTCTTGCATCTTTCTGCACCCGTCTTGTCTGTTTCTGCACCTCTGTTGGTTCTTTCAGCACTGCTCTTGCTTCTTTCTACACCTCTTTTGCCTGTTTCTGCAACTCACTTGCCTCTTTCTGCACTTCTCTTGCCTCCTTCTGCACCTCTGTTGCTTCTTTCTGCACTTCTCTTGCCTCATTCTGCACCCCTTTTCCCTTTTTCTGCACCTCTCTTGCCTCTGTCCGCACCCCTCTTGCCTCTTTCTGCACCTCTGTTGCTTCTTTCTGCACTTCTCTTGCTTCTTTCTGCACCACTCTTGCAAATTTATGCACCCTTGATGCCTCTGTGTGCACCTCTCTTGACTCTTTGTGCTCCTCTGTTACTTCTTTCTGCACTTCTCTTGCTTCTTTCTGCACCCCTCTTGCCTCTTTCTGCACATCTCTTGGCTGTTTCTGTACTGCTCGTGTGTCTTTCTGCACCTGTCTTGCAAATTTCTACACCCCTCTTGCCTCTTTCTGCACCCCTCTTCCCTCTTTCTGCACCTCTCTTGCCTCTTTCTACACCCCTCTTGCCTCTTTCTGCACCTCTTTTGCTTCTTTCTGCATCCCTCTTGCCTCTTTCTGCACCCTTCTCCCCTCTTTCTGCACCATTTTGCCTCTGTGTACACATCTCTTGCCTCTTTGTGCTCCTCTCTTGCCTCTTTCTGCACCCCTCTTGCCTCTTTCTGCACCTCTTTTGCTTTTTTCTGTACTTCTCTTGCCTCTTTCTGCACCCCTCTTGCCTCTTTCTGCACCTCTGTTGGATCTTTCTGCACTGCTTTTGCTTCTGTCTGCACCCCTGTTCCCGCTTTGTGCACCTATTTTGCCTGTTTCTGCAACTCTCTTGCCTCTTTCTGCACTTTTCTTGCCTCTTTCTGCACCTCTGTTGCTTCCTTGTGCACTTCCTCTGCCTCTTTCTGCACCCCTCTTGCCTCTTTCTGCACCTCTGTTGCTTCTTTCTGCACTTCTCTTGCTTCTTTCTACACCTCTCTTGCTTCTTTCTGCATCCCTCTTGCCTCTTTCTGCACCCTTCTTCCCTCTTTCTGTACCTCTCTTGCCTCTTTCTGCACCTTACTTGCCTCTTTCTGCACCCCTCCTGCTTCTTTCCGCACCTCTTTTGCTTATTTCTGCACTTCTTTTGCCTCTTTCTGTACCCCTCTTGCCTCCTTCTGCACCTCTGTTGTTTCTTTCTGCACTGCTCTTGCTTCTTTCTGCACCTCTCTTGCAAATTTCTACACCCCTCTTGACTCTTTCTGCACCCCTCTTGCCTCCTTCTGCACCTTTGTTGGTTCCTTCTGCACTGCTCTTGCTTCTTTCTACACCTCTTTTGCCTGTTTCTGCAACTCTCTTGCCTCTTTCTGCACTTCTCTTGCCTCCTTCTGCACCTCTGTTGCTTCTTTCTGCACTTCAGTTGCTTCTTTCTGCACACCTCTTGCCTCTTTCTGCACCCTTCTTCCCTCTTTCTGCACCTCACTTGCCACTTTCTGCACTCCTATTCTCTTTTTCTGCACCTCCCTTGCCTGTTTCTGCAACTCTCTTGCCTCTTTCTGCAGTTCTCTTGCCTCCTTCTTCACTTCTGTTGCTTCTTTCTGCACTTCTCTGGCCTCTTTCTGCACCCCTCTTGTCTGTTTCTGCACCTCTGTTGGTTCTTTATGCACTGCTCATGCTTCTTTCTGGAGCTCTCTTGCCTGTTTCTGCAACTCTCTTGCCTCTTTCTTCAATTCTCTTGCCTCTTTCTGCACCTCTGTTGCTTCTTTCTGTACTTCTCTTGCATCTTTCTGTACCCGTCTTGTCTGTTTCTGCACCTCTGTTGGTTCTTTCTGCACTGCTCTTGCTTCTTTCTACACCTCTTTTGCCTGTTTCTGCAACTCTCTTGCCTCTTTCTGCACTTCTCTTGCCTCCTTCTGCACCTCTGTTGCTTCTTTCTGCACTTCAGTTGCTTCTTTCTGCACACCTCTTGCCTCTTTCTGCACCCTTCTTCCCTCTTTCTGCACCTCACTTGCCACTTTCTGCACTCCTATTCTCTTTTTCTGCACCTCCCTTGCCTGTTTCTGCAACTCTCTTGCCTCTTTCTGCAGTTCTCTTGCCTCCTTCTGCCTCTCTGTTTCTTTTTTCTGCACTTCTCTTGCCTCTTTCTGCACCCCTCTTGTCTGTTTCTGCACCTCTTTTGCTTCTTTCTGCACTTCTCTTACCTCTTTCTACAGCCCTCTTGCCTCTTTCTGCACCTCTCTTGCCTCTTTCTGCACTCCTCTTCCCTTTTTCTGCACCTATCTTGCCTGTTTCTACACCTCTCTTCCCTCTTTCTGCACCTCTCCTGCCTCTTTCTGCACCCCTGTTCCCTCTTTCTGCACATCTCTTGCATGTTTCTAAAACTCTCTTGCCTCTTTCTACAGTTCTCTTGCCTCTTTCTGCACCTCTGTTGCCTCTTTCTGCACTTCTCTTGCTTCTTTCTGCACCCCTCTTGCCTCTTTATGCACATCACTTGGCTGTTTCTGTACTGCTCTTGTTTCTTTCTGCACCTGTTTTGCAAATTTCTGCACCCCTCTTGCCTCTTTCTGCACCCCTCTTCCCTCTTTCTGCACCTCTCTTGCCTCTGTCTGCACCCCTCTTGCCTCTTTATGCACCTCTGTTGCTTCTTTCTGCATTTCTCCTGCTTCTTTCTGCACCCCGCTTGCCTCTTTCTGCACCTCTGTTGCTTCTTTCTGCACTTCTCTTGCTTCTTTCTGCACTTCTCTTGCAAATGTATGCACCCCTCATGCCTCTGTGTACACATCTCTTGCCTCTTTGTGCTCCTCTCTTGCCTCTTTCTGCACCCCTCTTGCCTCTTTCTGCACCTCTTTTGCTTTTTTCTGTACTTCTCTTGCCTCTTTCTGCACCCCTCTTGCCTCTTTCTGCACCTCTGTTGGAACTTTCTGCACTGCTTTTGCTTCTGTCTGCACCCCTGTTCCCGCTTTGTGCACCTATTTTGCCTGTTTCTGCAACTCTCTTGCCTCTTTCTGCACTTTTCTTGCCTCTTTCTGCACCTCTGTTGCTTCCTTGTGCACTTCCTCTGCCTCTTTCTGCACCCCTCTTGCCTCTTTCTGCACCTCTGTTGCTTCTTTCTGCACTTCTCTTGCTTCTTTCTACACCTCTCTTGCTTCTTTCTGCATCCCTCTTGCCTCTTTCTGCACCCTTCTTCCCTCTTTCTGTACCTCTCTTGCCTCTTTCTGCACTTTACTTGCCTCTTTCTGCACCCCTCCTGCTTCTTTCCGCACCTCTTTTGCTTATTTCTGCACTTCTTTTGCCTCTTTCTGTACCCCTCTTGCCTCCTTCTGCACCTCTGTTGTTTCTTTCTGCACTGCTCTTGCTTCTTTCTGCACCTCTCTTGCAAATTTCTACACCCCTCTTGACTCTTTCTGCACCCCTCTTGCCTCCTTCTGCACCTTTGTTGGTTCCTTCTGCACTGCTCTTGCTTCTTTCAACACCTCTTTTGCCTGTTTCTGCAACTCTCTTGCCTCTTTCTGCACTTCTCTTGCCTCCTTCTGCACCTCTGTTGCTTCTTTCTGCACTTCTCTTGCTTCTTTCTGCACCTCTCTTGCAAATGTATGCACCCCTCATGCCTCTGTGTACACATCTCTTGCCTCTTTGTGCTCCTCTCTTGCCTCTTTCTGCACCCCTCTTGCCTCTTTCTGCACCTCTTTTGCTTTTTTCTGTACTTCTCTTGCCTCTTTCTGCACCCCTCTTGCCTCTTTCTGCACCTCTGTTGGATCTTTCTGCACTGCTTTTGCTTCTGTCTGCACCCCTGTTCCCGCTTTGTGCACCTATTTTGCCTGTTTCTGCAACTCTCTTGCCTCTTTCTGCACTTTTCTTGCCTCTTTCTGCACCTCTGTTGCTTCCTTGTGCACTTCCTCTGCCTCTTTCTGCACCCCTCTTGCCTCTTTCTGCACCTCTGTTGCTTCTTTCTGCACTTCTCTTGCTTCTTTCTATACCTCTCTTGCTTCTTTCTGCATCCCTCTTGCCTCTTTCTGCACCCTTCTTCCCTCTTTCTGTACCTCTCTTGCCTCTTTCTGCACCTTACTTGCCTCTTTCTGCACCCCTCCTGCTTCTTTCCGCACCTCTTTTGCTTATTTCTGCACTTCTTTTGCCTCTTTCTGTACCCCTCTTGCCTCCTTCTGCACATCTGTTGCTTCTTTCTACACTTCTCTTGCTTCTTTCTACACTTCAGTTGCTTCTTTCTGCACCCCTCTTGCCTATTTCTGCACTTCTCTTGCCTCTTCCTGCACCCCTCTTGCCTCTTTTTGCACATCTGTTGCTTCTTTCTACACTTCTCTTGCTTCTTTCTACACTTCAGTTGCTTCTTTCTGCACCCCTCTTGCCTCTTTCTGCACCCTTCTTCCCTCTTTCTGCACCTCTCTTGCCACTTTCTGCACTCCTATTCTCTTTTTCTGCACCTCTCTTGCCTGTTTCTGCAACTCTCTTGCCTCTTTCTGCAGTTCTCTTGCCTCCTTCTGCCTCTCTGTTTCTTTTTTCTGCACTTCTCTTGCCTCTTTCTGCACCCCTCTTGTCTGTTTCTGCACCTCTTTTGCTTCTTTCTGCACTTCTCTTACCTCTTTCTACAGCCCTCTTGCCTCTTTCTGCACCTCTCTTGCCTCTTTCTGCACTCCTCTTCCCTTTTTCTGCACCTATCTTGCCTGTTTCTACACCTCTCTTCCCTCTTTCTGCACCTCTCCTGCCTCTTTCTGCACCCCTGTTCCCTCTTTCTGCACATCTCTTGCCTGTTTCTAAAACTCTCTTGCCTCTTTCTACAGTTCTCTTGCCTCTTTCTGCACCTCTGTTGCCTCTTTCTGCACTTCTCTTGCTTCTTTCTGCACCCCTCTTGCCTCTTTCTGCACATCACTTGGCTGTTTCTGTACTGCTCTTGTTTCTTTCTGCACCTGTTTTGCAAATTTCTGCACCCCTCTTGCCTCTTTCTGCACCCCTCTTCCCTCTTTCTGCACCTCTCTTGCCTCTGTCTGCACCCCTCCTGCCTCTTTATGCACCTCTGTTGCTTCTTTCTGCATTTCTCCTGCTTCTTTCTGCACCCCGCTTGCCTCTTTCTGCACCTCTGTTGCTTCTTTCTGCACTTCTCTTGTTTCTTTCTGCACTTCTCTTGCAAATGTATGCACCCCTCATGCCTCTGTGTACACATCTCTTGCCTCTTTGTGCTCCTCTCTTGCCTCTTTCTGCACCCCTCTTGCCTCTTTCTGCACCTCTTTTGCTTTTTTCTGTACTTCTCTTGCCTCTTTCTGCACCCCTCTTGCCTCTTTCTGCACCTCTGTTGGATCTTTCTGCACTGCTTTTGCTTCTGTCTGCACCCCTGTTCCCGCTTTGTGCACCTATTTTGCCTGTTTCTGCAACTCTCTTGCCTCTTTCTGCACTTTTCTTGCCTCTTTCTGCACCTCTGTTGCTTCCTTGTGCACTTCCTCTGCCTCTTTCTGCACCCCTCTTGCCTCTTTCTGCACCTCTGTTGCTTCTTTCTGCACTTCTCTTGCTTCTTTCTACACCTCTCTTGCTTCTTTCTGCATCCCTCTTGCCTCTTTCTGCACCCTTCTTCCCTCTTTCTGTACCTCTCTTGCCTCTTTCTGCACCTTACTTGCCTCTTTCTGCACCCCTCCTGCTTCTTTCCGCACCTCTTTTGCTTATTTCTGCACTTCTTTTGCCTCTTTCTGTACCCCTCTTGCCTCCTTCTGCACCTCTGTTGTTTCTTTCTGCACTGCTCTTGCTTCTTTCTGCACCTCTCTTGCAAATTTCTACACCCCTCTTGACTCTTTCTGCACCCCTCTTGCCTCCTTCTGCACCTTTGTTGGTTCCTTCTGCACTGCTCTTGCTTCTTTCTACACCTCTTTTGCCTGTTTCTGCAACTCTCTTGCCTCTTTCTGCACTTCTCTTGCCTCCTTCTGCACCTCTGTTGCTTCTTTCTGCACTTCAGTTGCTTCTTTCTACACACCTCTTGCCTCTTTCTGCACCCTTCTTCCCTCTTTCTGCACCTCACTTACCACTTTCTGCACTCCTATTCTCTTTTTCTGCACCTCCCTTGCCTGTTTCTGCAACTCTCTTGCCTCTTTCTGCAGTTCTCTTGCCTCCTTCTTCACTTCTGTTGCTTCTTTCTGCACTTCTCTGGCCTCTTTCTGCACCCCTCTTGTCTGTTTCTGCACCTCTGTTGGTTCTTTATGCACTACTCATGCTTCTTTCTGGAGCTCTCTTGCCTGTTTCTGCAACTCTCTTGCCTCTTTCTTCAATTCTCTTGCCTCTTTCTGCATCTCTGTTGCTTCTTTCTGTACTTCTCTTGCATCTTTCGGTACCCGTCTTGTCTGTTTCTGCACCTCTGTTGGTTCTTTCTGCACTGCTCTTGCTTCTTTCTACACCTCTTTTGCCTGTTTCTGCAACTCTCTTGCCTCTTTCTGCACTTCTCTTGCCTCCTTCTGCACCTCTGTTGGTTCTTTCTGCACTTCAGTTGCTTCTTTCTGCACACCTCTTGCCTCTTTCTGCACCCTTCTTCCCTCTTTCTGCACCTCACTTGCCACTTTCTGCACTCCTATTCTCCTTTTCTGCACCTCCCTTGCCTGTTTCTGCAACTCTCTTGCCTCTTTCTGCAGTTCTCTTGCCTCCTTCTGCCTCTCTGTTTCTTTCTTCTGCACTTCTCTTGCCTCTTTCTGCACCCCTCTTGTCTGTTTCTGCACCTCTTTTGCTTCTTTCTGCACTTCTCTTACCTCTTTCTACAGCCCTCTTGCCTCTTTCTGCACCTCTCTTGCCTCTTTCTGCACTCCTCTTCCCTTTTTCTGCACCTATCTTGCCTGTTTCTACACCTCTCTTCCCTCTTTCTGCACCTCTCCTGCCTCTTTCTGCACCCCTGTTCCCTCTTTCTGCACATCTCTTGCCTGTTTCTAAAACTCTCTTGCCTCTTTCTACAGTTCTCTTGACTCTTTCTGCACCTCTGTTGCCTCTTTCTGCACCTCTGTTGCCTCTTTCTGCACTTCTCTTGCTTCTTTCTGCACCCCTCTTGCCTCTTTCTGCACATCACTTGGCTGTTTCTGTACTGCTCTTGTTTCTTTCTGCACCTGTTTTGCAAATTTCTGCACCCCTCTTGCCTCTTTCTGCACCCCTCTTCCCTCTTTCTGCACCTCTCTTGCCTCTGTCTGCACCCCTCTTGCCTCTTTATGCACCTCTGTTGCTTCTTTCTGCATTTCTCCTGCTTCTTTCTGCACCCCGCTTGCCTCTTTCTGCACCTCTGTTGCTTCTTTCTGCACTTCTCTTGCTTCTTTCTGCACCTCTCTTGCAAATGTATGCACCCCTCATGCCTCTGTGTACACATCTCTTGCCTCTTTGTGCTCCTCTCTTGCCTCATTCTGCACCCCTCTTGCCTCTTTCTGCACCTCTTTTGCTTTTTTCTGTACTTCTCTTGCCTCTTTCTGCACCCTCTTGCCTCTTTCTGCACCTCTGTTGGATCTTTCTGCACTGCTTTTGCTTCTGTCTGCACCCCTGTTCCCGCTTTGTGCACCTATTTTGCCTGTTTCTGCAACTCTCTTGCCTCTTTCTGCACTTTTCTTGCCTCTTTCTGCACCTCTGTTGCTTCCTTGTGCACTTCCTCTGCCTCTTTCTGCACCCCTCTTGCCTCTTTCTGCACCTCTGTTGCTTCTTTCTGCACTTCTCTTGCTTCTTTCTACACCTCTCTTGCTTCTTTCTGCATCCCTCTTGCCTCTTTCTGCACCCTTCTTCCCTCTTTCTGTACCTCTCTTGCCTCTTTCTGCACCTTACTTGCCTCTTTCTGCACCCCTCCTGCTTCTTTCCGCACCTCTTTTGCTTATTTCTGCACTTCTTTTGCCTCTTTCTGTACCCCTCTTGCCTCCTTCTGCACCTCTGTTGTTTCTTTCTGCACTGCTCTTGCTTCTTTCTGCACCTCTCTTGCAAATTTCTACACCCCTCTTGACTCTTTCTGCACCCCTCTTGCCTCCTTCTGCACCTTTGTTGGTTCCTTCTGCACTGCTCTTGCTTCTTTCTACACCTCTTTTGCCTGTTTCTGCAACTCTCTTGCCTCTTTCTGCACTTCTCTTGCCTCCTTCTGCACCTCTGTTGCTTCTTTCTGCACTTCAGTTGCTTCTTTCTACACACCTCTTGCCTCTTTCTGCACCCTTCTTCCCTCTTTCTGCACCTCACTTGCCACTTTCTGCACTCCTATTCTCTTTTTCTGCACCTCCCTTGCCTGTTTCTGCAACTCTCTTGCCTCTTTCTGCAGTTCTCTTGCCTCCTTCTTCACTTCTGTTGCTTCTTTCTGCACTTCTCTGGCCTCTTTCTGCACCCCTCTTGTCTGTTTCTGCACCTCTGTTGGTTCTTTATGCACTACTCATGCTTCTTTCTGGAGCTCTCTTGCCTGTTTCTGCAACTCTCTTGCCTCTTTCTTCAATTCTCTTGCCTCTTTCTGCATCTCTGTTGCTTCTTTCTGTACTTCTCTTGCATCTTTCGGTACCCGTCTTGTCTGTTTCTGCACCTCTGTTGGTTCTTTCTGCACTGCTCTTGCTTCTTTCTACACCTCTTTTGCCTGTTTCTGCAACTCTCTTGCCTCTTTCTGCACTTCTCTTGCCTCCTTCTGCACCTCTGTTGGTTCTTTCTGCACTTCAGTTGCTTCTTTCTGCACACCTCTTGCCTCTTTCTGCACCCTTCTTCCCTCTTTCTGCACCTCACTTGCCACTTTCTGCACTCCTATTCTCTTTTTCTGCACCTCCCTTGCCTGTTTCTGCAACTCTCTTGCCTCTTTCTGCAGTTCTCTTGCCTCCTTCTGCCTCTCTGTTTCTTTCTTCTGCACTTCTCTTGCCTCTTTCTGCACCCCTCTTGTCTGTTTCTGCACCTCTTTTGCTTCTTTCTGCACTTCTCTTACCTCTTTCTACAGCCCTCTTGCCTCTTTCTGCACCTCTCTTGCCTCTTTCTGCACTCCTCTTCCCTTTTTCTGCACCTATCTTGCCTGTTTCTACACCTCTCTTCCCTCTTTCTGCACCTCTCCTGCCTCTTTCTGCACCCCTGTTCCCTCTTTCTGCACATCTCTTGCCTGTTTCTAAAACTCTCTTGCCTCTTTCTACAGTTCTCTTGACTCTTTCTGCACCTCTGTTGCCTCTTTCTGCACCTCTGTTGCCTCTTTCTGCACTTCTCTTGCTTCTTTCTGCACCCCTCTTGCCTCTTTCTGCACATCACTTGGCTGTTTCTGTACTGCTCTTGTTTCTTTCTGCACCTGTTTTGCAAATTTCTGCACCCCTCTTGCCTCTTTCTGCACCCCTCTTCCCTCTTTCTGCACCTCTCTTGCCTCTGTCTGCACCCCTCTTGCCTCTTTATGCACCTCTGTTGCTTCTTTCTGCATTTCTCCTGCTTCTTTCTGCACCCCGCTTGCCTCTTTCTGCACCTCTGTTGCTTCTTTCTGCACTTCTCTTGCTTCTTTCTGCACTTCTCTTGCAAATGTATGCACCCCTCATGCCTCTGTGTACACATCTCTTGCCTCTTTGTGCTCCTCTCTTGCCTCTTTCTGCACCCCTCTTGCCTCTTTCTGCACCTCTTTTGCTTTTTTCTGTACTTCTCTTGCCTCTTTCTGCACCCTCTTGCCTCTTTCTGCACCTCTGTTGGATCTTTCTGCACTGCTTTTGCTTCTGTCTGCACCCCTGTTCCCGCTTTGTGCACCTATTTTGCCTGTTTCTGCAACTCTCTTGCCTCTTTCTGCACTTTTCTTGCCTCTTTCCTGCACCTCTGTTGCTTCCTTGTGCACTTCCTCTGCCTCTTTCTGCACCCCTCTTGCCTCTTTCTGCACCTCTGTTGGCTTCTTTCTGCACTTCTCTTGCTTCTTTCTACACCTCTCTTGCTTCTTTCTGCATCCCTCTTGCCTCTTTCTGCACCCTTCTTCCCTCTTTCTGTACCTCTCTTGCCTCTTTCTGCACCTTACTTGCCTCTTTCTGCACCCCTCCTGCTTCTTTCCGCACCTCTTTTGCTTATTTCTGCACTTCTTTTGCCTCTTTCTGTACCCCTATTGCCTCCTTCTGCACCTCTGTTGTTTCTTTCTGCACTGCTCTTGCTTCTTTCTGCACCTCTCTTGCAAATTTCTACACCCCTCTTGACTCTTTCTGCACCCCTCTTGCCTCCTTCTGCACCTTTGTTGGTTCCTTCTGCACTGCTCTTGCTTCTTTCTACACCTCTTTTGCCTGTTTCTGCAACTCTCTTGCCTCTTTCTGCACTTCTCTTGCCTCCTTCTGCACCTCTGTTGCTTCTTTCTGCACTTCAGTTGCTTCTTTCTACACACCTCTTGCCTCTTTCTGCACCCTTCTTCCCTCTTTCTGCACCTCACTTGCCACTTTCTGCACTCCTATTCTCTTTTTCTGCACCTCCCTTGCCTGTTTCTGCAACTCTCTTGCCTCTTTCTGCAGTTCTCTTGCCTCCTTCTTCACTTCTGTTGCTTCTTTCTGCACTTCTCTGGCCTCTTTCTGCACCCCTCTTGTCTGTTTCTGCACCTCTGTTGGTTCTTTATGCACTACTCATGCTTCTTTCTGAGCTCTCTTGCCTGTTTCTGCAACTCTCTTGCCTCTTTCTTCAATTCTCTTGCCTCTTTCTGCATCTCTGTTGCTTCTTTCTGTACTTCTCTTGCATCTTTCGGTACCCGTCTTGTCTGTTTCTGCACCTCTGTTGGTTCTTTCTGCACTGCTCTTGCTTCTTTCTACACCTCTTTTGCCTGTTTCTGCAACTCTCTTGCCTCTTTCTGCACTTCTCTTGCCTCCTTCTGCACCTCTGTTGGTTCTTTCTGCACTTCAGTTGCTTCTTTCTGCACACCTCTTGCCTCTTTCTGCACCCTTCTTCCCTCTTTCTGCACCTCACTTGCCACTTTCTGCACTCCTATTCTCTTTTTCTGCACCTCCCTTGCCTGTTTCTGCAACTCTCTTGCCTCTTTCTGCAGTTCTCTTGCCTCCTTCTGCCTCTCTGTTTCTTTCTTCTGCACTTCTCTTGCCTCTTTCTGCACCCCTCTTGTCTGTTTCTGCACCTCTTTTGCTTCTTTCTGCACTTCTCTTACCTCTTTCTACAGCCCTCTTGCCTCTTTCTGTACCTCTCTTGCCTCTTTCTGCACTCCTCTTCCCTTTTTCTGCACCTATCTTGCCTGTTTCTACACCTCTCTTCCCTCTTTCTGCACCTCTCCTGCCTCTTTCTGCACCCCTGTTCCCTCTTTCTGCACATCTCTTGCCTGTTTCTAAAACTCTCTTGCCTCTTTCTACAGTTCTCTTGCCTCTTTCTGCACCTCTGTTGCCTCTTTCTGCACTTCTCTTGCTTCTTTCTGCACCCCTCTTGCCTCTTTCTGCACATCACTTGGCTGTTTCTGTACTGCTCTTGTTTCTTTCTGCACCTGTTTTGCAAATTTCTGCACCCCTCTTGCCTCTTTCTGCACCCCTCTTCCCTCTTTCTGCACCTCTCTTGCCTCTGTCTGCACCCCTCTTGCCTCTTTATGCACCTCTGTTGCTTCTTTCTGCATTTCTCCTGCTTCTTTCTGCACCCCGCTTGCCTCTTTCTGCACCTCTGTTGCTTCTTTCTGCACTTCTCTTGCTTCTTTCTGCACTTCTCTTGCAAATGTATGCACCCCTCATGCCTCTGTGTACACATCTCTTGCCTCTTTGTGCTCCTCTCTTGCCTCTTTCTGCACCCCTCTTGCCTCTTTCTGCACCTCTTTTGCTTTTTTCTGTACTTCTCTTGCCTCTTTCTGCACCCTCTTGCCTCTTTCTGCACCTCTGTTGGATCTTTCTGCACTGCTTTTGCCTCTTTCTGCACCCTTCTTCCCTCTTTCTGTACCTCTCTTGCCTCTTTCTGCACCTTACTTGCCTCTTTCTGCACCCCTCCTGCTTCTTTCCGCACCTCTTTGCTTATTTCTGCACTTCTTTTGCCTCTTTCTGTACCCCTCATTGCCTCCTTCTGCACCTCTGTTGTTTCTTTCTGCACTGCTCTTGCTTCTTTCTGCACCTCTCTTGCAAATTTCTACACCCCTCTTGACTCTTTCTGCACCCCTCTTGCCTCCTTCTGCACCTTTGTTGGTTCCTTCTGCACTGCTCTTGCTTCTTTCTATACCTCTTTTACCTGTTTCTGCAACTCTCTTGCCTCTTTCTGCACTTCTCTTGCCTCCTTCTGCACCTCTGTTGCTTCTTTCTGCACTTCAGTTGCTTCTTTCTACACACCTCTTGCCTCTTTCTGCACCCTTCTTCCCTCTTTCTGCACCTCACTTGCCACTTTCTGCACTCCTATTCTCTTTTTCTGCACCTCCCTTGCCTGTTTCTGCAACTCTCTTGCCTCTTTCTGCACTTCTCTTGCCTCCTTCTTCACTTCTGTTGCTTCTTTCTGCACTTCTCTGGCCTCTTTCTGCACCCCTCTTGTCTGTTTCTGCACCTCTGTTGGTTCTTTATGCACTGCTCATGCTTCTTTCTGGCGCTCTCTTGCCTGTTTCTGCAACTCTCTTGCCTCTTTCTTCAATTCTCTTGCCTCTTTCTGCACCTCTGTTGCTTCTTTCTGTACTTCTCTTGCATCTTTCTGTACCCGTCTTGTCTGTTTCTGCACCTCTGTTGGTTCTTTCTGCACTGCTCTTGCTTCTTTCTACACCTCTTTTGCCTGTTTCTGCAACTCTCTTGCCTCTTTCTGCACTTCTCTTGCCTCCTTCTGCACCTCTCTTGCTTCTTTCTGCACTTCAGTTGCTTCTTTCTGCACACCTCTTGCCTCTTTCTGCACCCTTCTTCCCTCTTTCTGCACCTCTCTTGCCACTTTCTGCACTCCTATTCTCTTTTTCTGCACCTCTCTTGCCTGTTTCTGCAACTCTCTTGCCTCTTTCTGCAGTTCTCTTGCCTCCTTCTGCACCTCTGTTGCTTCTTTCTGCACATCTCTTGCCTCTTTCTGCACCCCTCTTGTCTGTTTCTTCACCTCTGTTGGTTCTTTCTGCACTGCTCTTACTACTTTCTGCACCTCTCTTGCCTGTTTCTGTAACTCTCTTGCCTCATTCTTCACTCCTCTTGCCTCTTTCTGCACCTCTGTTGCTTCTTTCTGTACTTCTCTTGCATCTTTCTGCAACCGTCTCTGTCTGTTTCTGCACCCCTGTTGGTTCTTTCTGCACTGCTCTTGCTTCTTTCACACCTCTCTTGCCTGTTTCTGCAAACTCTCTTGCCTCTTTCTGCACTTCTCTTGACTCCTTCTGCACCTCTGTTGCCTCTTTCTGCACTTCTCTTGCTTCTTTCTGCACCCTCTTGCCTCTTTCTGCACATCTGCTTGGCTTCTTTCTGTACTGCTCTTGCTTCTTTCTGCACCTGTCTTCCAACTTTCTGCACCTCTCTTGCCTCTTTCTGCACCCCTCTTCTCTTTTTCTGCACCTCTCTTGCCTGTTTCTGCAACTCTTTGCCTCTTTCTGTAGTTCTCTTGCCTCCTTCTGCACTCTCTGTTGCTTCTTTCTGCACTTCTCCTGCCTCTTTCTGCACCCCTCTTACCTCTTTCTGCACCTCTGTTGCTTCTTTCTTGCACTTCTCTTGCCTCTTTCTACACCTCTCTTGCCTACTTTCTGCACCTCTCTTGCCTCTGTGCTGCACATCTCTTGCCTCTTTGTGCTCCTCTCTTGCCTCATTCTGCACCCCTCTTGCCTCTTTCTGCACCTCTCTTGCTTCTTTCTGCACTTCTCTTGCCTCTTTCTGCACTCCTCTTGCCTCTTTCTGCACCTCTCTTGCCTGCATCTTTCTGCACTGCTCTCTTGCTTCTGTCTGCACCCCTGTTCCCTCTTTCTGCACCTATTTTGCCTGTTTCTGCAACTCTCTTGCCTCTTTCTGCACTTTTCTTGCCTCTTTCTGCACCTCTGTTGCTTCTTTGCTGCACTTCCTCTTGCCTCTTTCTGCACCCCTCTTGCCTCTTTCTGCACATTCTGTTGCTTCTTTCTGCACTGCTCTTGCTTCTTTCTGCACCTCTCTTGCTACTTTCTGCATCCCTCTTGCCTCTTTCTGCACCCTTCTTCCCTCTTTCTGTACCTCTCTTGCCTCTTTCTGCACCTTACTTGCCTCTTTCTGCACCCTCCTGCCTCTTTCTGCACCTCTGTTGCTTCTTTCTGCACTTCTCTTGCTTCTTTCTGCACCCTCTTGCCTCTTTCTGCACCTCTGTTGTTTCTTTCTGCACTTCTCTTGCTTCTTTCTGCACCTCTCTTTGCAAATTTCTGCACCCCTCTTGACTCTTTCTGCACCCTCTCTTGCCTCTTTCTGCACCTCTCTTGGCTCTTTCTGCATCTGCTCTTGCCTGTTTCTGTACCTCTTTTGCCTGTTTCTGCAACTCTCTTGCCTCTTTCTGCACCTCTCTTGCCTCTTTCTGCACCTCTGTTGGTTCTTTCTGCACTTCAGTTGCTTCTTTCTTGCACACCTCTTGCCTCTTTCTGCACCTCTTCTTCCCTCTTTCTGCACCTCACTTGCCACTTTCTGCACTCCTATTCTCTTTTTCTGCACCTCCCCTTGCCTGTTTCTGCAACTCTCTTGCCTCTTTCTGCACTTCTCTTGCCTCCTTCTTCACTTCTGTTGCTTCTTTCTGCACTTCTCTGGCCTCTTTCTGCACCCCTCTTGTCTGTTTCTGCACCTCTGTTGGTTCTTTATGCACTGCTCATGCTTCTTTCTAGCGCTCTCTTGCCTGTTTCTGCAACTCTCTTGCCTCTTTCTTCAATTCTCTTGCCTCTTTCTGCACCTCTGTTGCTTCTTTCTGTACTTCTCTTGCATCTTTCTGTACCCGTCTTGTCTGTTTCTGCACCTCTGTTGGTTCTTTCTGCACTGCTCTTGCTTCTTTCTACACCTCTTTGCCTGTTTCTGCAACTCTCTTGCCTCTTTCTGCACTTCTCTTGCCTCCTTCTGCACCTCTGGTTGCTTCTTTCTGCACTTCAGTTGCTTCTTTCTGCACACCTCTTGCCTCTTTCTGCACCCTTCTTCCCTCTTTCTGCACCTCACTTTGCCACTTTCTGCACTCCTATTCTCTTTTTCTGCACCTCCCTTGCCTGTTTCTGCAACTTCTCTTGCCTCTTTCTGCAGTTCTCTTGCCTCCTTTCGTCACCTCTGTTGCTTCTTTCTGCACTTCTCTTGCCTCTTTCTGCACCCCTCTTGTCTGTTTCTGCACCTCTGTTGGTTCTTTCTGCACTGCTCATGCTTCTTTCTGGAGCTCTCTTGCCTGTTTCTGCAACTCTCTTGCCTCTTTCTTCAATTCTCTTGCCTCTTTCTGCACCTCTGTTGCTTCTTTCTGTACTTCTCTTGCATCTTTCTGTACCCGTCTTGTCTGTTTCTGCACCTCTGTTGGTTCTTTCTGCACTGCTCTTGCTTCTTTCTACACCTCTTTTGCCTGTTTCTGCAACTCTCTTGCCTCTTTTTGCACTTCTCTTGCCTCCTTCTGCACCTCTCTTGCTTCTTTCTGCACTTCTCTTGCCTCTTCCTGCACCCCTCTTGCCTCTTTTTGCACATCTGTTGCTTCTTTCTGCACCCCTCTTGCCTCTTTCTGCACCCTTCTTCCCTCTTTCTGCACCTCTCTTGCCACTTTCTGCACTCCTATTCTCTTTTTCTGTACCTCTCTTGCCTGTTTCTGCAACTCTTTTGCCTCTTTCTGTAGTTCTCTTGCCTCCTTCTGCCTCTCTGTTGCTTCTTTCTGCACTTCTCTTGCCTCTTTCTGCACCCCTCTTATCTGTTTCTGCACCTCTTTTGCTTCTTTCTTCACTTCTCTTACCTCTTTCTACACCCCTCTTGCCTCTTTCTGCACCTCTCTTGCCTCTTTCTGCACCTCTGTTGCTTCTTTCTGTACCCCTCTTGCCTCTTTATGCACCCCTCTTGCCTCTTTCTGCACCCTCTTCCCTCTATCTGCACCTCTCTTGCCTCTTTCTGCGCTCCTCTTCCCTTTTTCTGCACCTCTCTTGCCTGTTTCTATACCTCTCTTCCCTCTCTCTTGCCTCTCTCTTGCCTCTTTCTGCACCCCTGTTCCCTCTTTCTGCACATCTTTTGCCTGTTTCTGCAACTCTCTTGCCTCTTTCTACAGTTTTCTTGCCTCTTTCCGCACCTCTGTTGCTTCTTTCTGCACTTCTCTTGCTTCTTTCTGCACCCCTCTGGCCTCTTTCTGCACATATCTTGGCTGTTTCTGTACTGCTCTTGTTTCTTTCTGCACCTGTCTTGCAAATTTCTGCACCCCTCTTGCCTCTTTCTGCACCCCTCTTCCCTCTTTCTGCACCTCTCTTGCCTCTGTCTGCACCCTCTTGCCTCTTTCTGCACCTCTGTTGCTTCTTTCTGTACTTTTCTTGCTTCTTTCTGCACCTCGCTTATTCTTTTCTGCACCTCTGTTTGCTTCTTTCTGCACTTCTTCTTGCTTCTTTCTGCACTCACTCTTGCAAATTTATGCATCCCTCATGCCTCTGTGTGCACCTCTCTTGCCTCTTTGTGCTCCTCTCTTGCCTCTTTCTGCATCCCTCTTGCCTGTTTCTGCACCTCTTTTGCTTTTTTCTGTAATTCTCTTGCCTCTTTTTGCACCCCTCTTGCCTCTTTCTGCACCTCTGTTGGATCTTTCTGCACTGTTCTTGCTTCTGTCTGCACCCCTGTTCCCACTTTGTGCACCTCTTTTACCTGTTTCTGCAACTCTCTTGCCTCTTTTTGCACTTTTCTTGCCTCTTTCTTCACCTCTGTTGCTTCCTTCTTGTAGGAGAGTAGGATCTGCTTCACATGGGTACCCCCACTTTTTGCTGATGCTTCACTGTTTTTCGACATTAGTCTGGCTGGGGCCCTGCTAATCAGAACCCCAGCCTAGCTGCTTCCTCTCTAAAATGGTTTCCATGTGCCTTAGGCACATCACTGATTGGGATCTGGAGTGCCCTTATAAGTCCCTAGTATATGGTATACTATGTACCAAGGGCATAGGTACCTCAGAGGCCTGCCAGGGGCTGCAGCATGTATTATGCCACCCCTGGAAGGCCATCCAAACTGACACCACAGGTCTGCTACTGCAGCCTGGGTAAGGTGGTGCATGCACCCCTTACTGTGATATAGGTTACCTATATCACTAAATACATACACACATATAAACCTATAAGTCACTCCTAAGGCAGGCCTTATCAATCCTAAAGGCAGAGTGCATGGTTCCTATGTGAGAGGGTGCCCCTGCATGAGCAGGGCCCCTCTGCAGCGTTCGGAGACCATCTCTGATGCTGTTTGTAGTGCAGCCTGACCATATACTCTTAAGCGCATTATATCCTCGCGGTAAAATGCTAACTTTGGAATGGCTGCACCTAAACATGTCGTGTTTGGTGTCAAACATCTTGGAATACTACCCCCCGCCAATCCTGGCGGCGGGGGTAGCATTCCACCCTTCTAGAGGGAAAGACATGTTAACTCTGACTAGTCCGGTAACTTCTTTCCAGAGCCCTGGCATCACAAAATGGATGCTGCTGCCACAGACACGAGTCTGGCCTCCTGCTGCTGGACGAAACTCCGGCAGGGGAGGCCTGGACAACAGGTTTCCTGTCCCAGGGAGGTGTGACCACCTCCCCAGACAGGATAATGTGTATTGGGGCTGGGCGGGAGCACTTTCGGGTGCTTTGAAGTCCTGCACTGGGGGCACATTTGGTGTCCCTGTGCATACCCCAGTTCAAACCGGATCAGGGCTTGCAGCCCCTGCTTTGGCGCGAACTGGACAAAGGGAAAGGGGTGTAGCCACCCCTCTGCCCTGACCCACCCATAGGTGGGGCCACAGAGTAGTCCAACCCCTATCTTTAGTATAAAGGTAGGAACCCAGTCCTTAGGACTTTAGATTATCCCTGGACGAAACTCTGAAACTGAATCCTGGACCTTCGACGCTCTACTCACGATTAGAGGACAGAAGAATCTCCCTTGGGGTCAAGGAGTGACTCCCCTGCTTGGCAGGCACCAAAGAAGCATCTGTCCGGTTCGCATTTCTGAAGCTCCCGTCGGACGCCGAAGTCATCGCATCACCAGAGGTGGATTCTCAGACTTCCCCGAGGCTACCCTGAGTCCCCAGCAAAGCTGAGGCCCGTGGCTATCGTGGGTGACTTGAGACCGTGACCCCTGGACACCGAGCACATTTGCAAGTGCATCCTCTTCTGGGTCTCCCAAGAAGTCGTGCTTTGGGCTCCGAGTAGCCCTAGCCTCCAGCACCACCTGCACCGAAGATCACTGGCCCCCACTCCACGAGTGTCCTGTAAGCCAGATCCACGTGCGGCGTCACGAGGCTCCTTCGCGGTCGCTAGCCCGTTGGCTAGTAGCCCTTAACGAAGGCCAATCCTTTTCTAACTTGGCATCCTGGTTGCTCCAGGCCTGCCCTCACTTACCCTCGCTGGGTGAGTTCCACAGACCTTGCTGGTCTGCACCATCGACGATCTACATCTTCACCGAGACTTGCCGTTGCCAAGGCTTGTTGGGTCCAATCCGGTCGCCGACACCTCAGCACTCGACAGACATCGTGTACCAGCCCGAATCCTGCTCCTGGTCGCCGACAACGCCTCCTGGACCTCGTGGCTGAAGAGTCAAGACGACTGTCAACGCACCTGAAGCACTCGACATCGGTGGGCATCTGTCCATCGCCTTCCTGGTCACTGGCTAGTGACCCAGACTCTGTCCCCTCTGCTTTCAGGTTCTTCAGAACTCCGATCCACTCTTGGATCCACCCGGACACTTTTCTCTTGGTCGCCAGCAGCACTTTGCAGCAGATCGCCATTCGAATCGACGACGAAACCCGACCCCGAAAGGCACCTATGCACCCGGCTTCCCTGGGTGAGGTAACACGAGTACTCCGGTGCTCCCGTGGGTAGAGACTCTTCAAAGTCCTAGATCTCAAAGGGTTTTGTCCAAGTCCTCTTTTAAGTGTCCCTTTTCTCTAATTTCCCGATCCCGACTTTCTCCATAGAAGTCAACGGCGTATCGCGGTTGTGTATTTACACTGCACGCGTCTCCCGTGGGTCCCCTGTGTCACTACCTTGGGTGGTTCCTTGTGGTCCAAGCACTTCTAGAGGCTCTAGGCCTAGTGTCTAGTTCAGTCGTGGTTCGCATACCACTTTATTGGTATATGGTTTGGTACGCCCCTAGGGCCCAAACGTGTATTTGTGCTATTACTGTGATTTAAATAACTTCTAACTTATGTACTTCGAACTCTAGCCTCATAAAGAGACTAGAGGGGTGTGTTTAGCAATAAATACATATATTTTGAATATATACCTGGTGTGGTGCTCTTTCATTTGGTCACTCAAGAGATTATAGACTGGTAAAACAAGCTGCTTTACATTCCTTCAAGACTTAGCCTGAAGGCTGCTCTCCATAGCTACCACTAGGATAGCTTTCAATAAGGTTGTCTTTAACCTATCTCCAATAAGGGGTTGTTTGGACTGGTGCAAGGTGCCCACTATAATTAGTGGACAGCATATGCCAGGCCAACTTCTCACATTGGTGTGCAGCGTGTGGGATTCCAGCTTGCTATTGTTTTACCAGATAATCTCAATTGAATTGATCAACTGAAAACCACTAAAGGTACCTAAGGTACATATAATTTAAGCTTAGAATACAGTAAGTTCTACTGAACTTAGAGTTGTGTGTTAAGGGATAGCACAACCCTTTCTACAACTCAAGAGAGTTTAGTAGGCCACACTAGAGTAGGTAGTGCATACACCACACCACACTAGTAATGTCTTTAAGGGTAGGATCTAAAGAATCCTTGCAGGAAGCCATTGAGCTTCCACCCTCCAAGTATGATACACTCCCATTCTTGGAATTGAGAGCTTTATGCAACTTGAGAAAACTAAGGACAGGCCAAAGCCCCACCACCCAACACCTCAAGGAGTTGTTGGTGGCTTATGACCTTAGTAAGCCCTTGGGGACTGAAGGGGTAGGAGCTGAGGGTGGGGCAGAGGAAGAGGAGGAGGCCAGGGGTACCAATACCCCCAGCCCCCCTCTGAAACTGGCCAGGAGGGTGACAATGACCCTGACCTGGATAACCCAATCCCTCCTGTGGAAGATGATGAGGATGATCAGAATGATCCCCACTTTGTCCCCCCAGGAAGGATTAAGAGTGTGCCCAGAAAGTCTAGATCTCCTTCTCAGGAGTCTAACCACTCTGGCACCTCCATAGGGAGCTCTATCTCCTCTCACAGGAGGGAATCCTCTCATGAGAGAAGAGACAGACTGGTCCAGTATGAGGAAACTCAGCTGGAAATCAGAAAAAAGCAATTGGCTTTAGATAGGGAATCCCTAGATCTCCTTAGAGAGAGAAGAAAGTTGGGACTAGAGTCCCATGGTGGCAGCCATGTCCCTAGAGACAGGGAAAGGTCCTATGACCATAGGAACCTGAGCAAGATTGTCCCTCCCTACCAGAGTGGGGATGACATCCACAAATGGATAACTGCATTAGAGAGGGCCTGTAAGGTACAGAAGGTCCCTCAGGAGCAGTGGGCAGCAATCTTGTGGCTCTCCTTTGCTGACAAAGGTAGAGATAAGCTCCTCACTGTTAGAGAGGAGGATGCTGATAATTACAAGGTCTTGAAGAGTGCTCTTATTGATGGGTTTGGCCTAACCACTGAACAGTACAGGTTGAAGTTCAGAGACACCCAAAAAGCACAGACTCAAGACTGGGTAGACTATGTGGATTGTTCTGCCAAGGCTCTGGAAGGCTGGTTGATGGGCAGTAAGGTGTGTGACTTCTCAGGATTGTACAATCTGATAATGAGGGAGCAGATTCTTAATAACTGTCAAAATCAGCTGTTGCATCAATACCTGGTAGACTCTGATCTGACCTCTCCCCAAGAATTGGGAAAGAAGGCAGACAAATGGGTCAGAACCAGGGTGAAGCAGAAGGTACAGAACCAAGGTGGGGAAACCAAGAAGCAAGATGCTAAGAACTCTGAAAAGGGTGGGGAGAAGGGTAAAGATCAAAAGTCTTCATCAGGCCCCCAAAAATCTTCTTCTGGTGGGGATTCACAGTCTACCAAAGGGAAAGGCCAAAGAAAACCATGGTGCAAGGTCTGTAAGCAAAAGACCCACTGGACCAGTGATTGCACCAAGTCCAAAGACTCCAGTCCAGCACCCACCAATGCCCCTAAGGCACCTGTTCCCCCTAGTACAGTTGGTGGGAGTGCTCCAGCCAAGGGTTTAGTAGGGTTCACCCTGGGAACTGAGTTGGGCTCTGACCTAGTCAGAGAACTGACTCAGGCTGTGTTAGTCTGTGATGGAGGCATGGATGTGACCTCCACTGTGAGTCCCAGTAATCTGGGCAAGTACAGACAACAGCCTTTAATCAATGGACGTGAGGCTTTGGCATTTAGGGACACAGGGGCAAGTGTCACAATGGTGACACAAGACCTTGTGAATCCTGGGCAAGTTATACTTGGTGAGATGTACCAAGTGACCAATGCTAGCAATGTCAGAACAGACCATACTCTGGCAGTTGTTAACTTCTCCTGGGGAGGGGTAACTGGCCTTAAGAAGGTTGTGGTAAGTGCAAACCTACCAGTCGAATGCTTGCTTGGCAATGACTTAGAGACTTCTGCTTGGGCAGAAGTGGAGCTCAGGACCCATGCAGAAATGCTGGGGATCCCTGCAGATGTGTTTGCTGTGACCAGGTCACAAGCCAAAATGTCTAGCACTGAACAGGCCTTGGATTCTGGAAGAATGGACCAAGTGCCTTCCAAGAGGAGGAGTAGTAGGGTTAAGGCAGTGCCTTCCCCTTGGCTCAGGAGGAAGATCAGTCCCTTGAGGGGGATGATCTCAGCCCTGAAGAAGGAACTGTCCCAGAGGAACTTGAACCTGACCAGGTTGAGTTCTTGGGGACAGGGGGACCTTCTAGGGCAGATCTGAGCCAGGAGCAGCAGAGCTGCCCCTCCCTTGAACCCCTCAGACAGCAAGCTGCTGCTGAGGCTGCTGGGAAAGCTAGTGGTCCCCATACAGTGTATTGGGATGATGGACTCCTGTACTCAGAGAGTAGAGACCCCAAGCCTGGTGCTACCAGGAGGTTGGTTATACCTCTGAAGTTCAGGGGCTTCCTATTGACCCTAGCCCATGATATTCCCTTAGCAGGTCACCTGGGCCAGAACAAGACTTGGGACAGAATTGTCCCTCACTTTCACTGGCCCCACATGTCTGAAGACAGTAAGGAGTTTTGTCGCTCCTGTGTAACCTGCCAAGCCAGTGGCAAGGCAGGTGGCACTACAAAGGCCCCCCTGATACCACTACCTGTGGTGGGGGTGCCCTTTGAAAGGGTAGGGATTGACATTGTTGGTCCCATGGATCCCCAAACAGCCTCTGGGCACAGGTTTATCCTGGTGGTAGTGGATCATGCCACCAGGTACCCAGAAGCTATTCCCCTCAGGACCACTACAGCACCTGTGGTGGCAAGGGCCCTCCTGGGAATCTTCTCAAGAGTGGGCTTTCCTAAGGAGGTAGTATCAGACAGGGGTGCTAACTTCATGTCTGGGTACTTAAAAGCAATGTGGAAGGAGTGTGGAGTGACTTATAAGTTCACCACACCCTATCACCCACAATGCAATGGTTTAGTTGAGAGATTCAACAAAACCTTGAAGGGCATGATTAAAGGGCTCCCAGAAAAGCTTAGGCGTAGATGGGACATACTCTTGCCCTGCCTTTTATTCGCATATAGGGAGGTGCCTCAGAAGGGGGTTGGTTACAGCCCTTTTGAACTTCTGTTTGGCCACCCTGTGAGGGGTCCACTGTGCTTGGTGAAGGAAGGATGGGAGTTACCTCTCAAGCCCCCAAAGCAAGATATAGTGGACTATGTACTTGGTCTCCGCTCCAGGATGGCTGAGTACATGAAAAAGGCAACCAAAAACCTTGAGGCTAGCCAGGAACTTCAAAAGGCCTGGCATGACCAAAAGGCTGTTCTGACTGTTTACCAGCCAGGACAGAAGGTGTGGGTGTTGGAGCCAGTGGCCCCAGCAGCTCTCCAAGATAAATGGAGTGGACCCCACACTATTGTTGAGCAGAAGGGTGAGGTCACTTATTTAGTAGACCTAGGAACACCCAGGAGTCCCCACAGGGTTCTCCATGTCAACAGGTTAAAACCATATGTGGACAGGGCAGACATGGGCTTGCTCATGGCTACTGATGAAGGGCAGGAGGAAGAGAGTGACCCACTCCCTGACCTGCTCTCACAGAACCCTGACGATGGGTCAGTTGATGGTGTAGCCTTGGCAGGCAGCCTCACTACCCAGCAACAAACTGATTGCAGGCAAGTCCTCAATCAGTTTAGACATATGTTTTCACTGACACCCAGTCAGACCACCTGGTGCACTCATGAAGTGGACACTGGGGACAGTCTGCCTATTAAAAACAAGATTTATAGGCAACCTGACCATGTCAGGGACTGTATCAGGACTGAAGTCCAGAAAATGTTGGAATTGGGAGTTATTGAACCCTCAGATAGCCCTTGGGCTAGTCCAGTGGTCCTTGTACCAAAACCTCACACCAGTGGTGGAAAAAGAGAGATGAGGTTTTGTGTGGACTACAGGGGTCTCAATGCAGTCACTAGGACTGATGCCCATCCAATACCCAGGGCAGATGAGCTCATAGATACTTTGGCCTCTGCCAAATATCTCAGCACATTTGACCTAACAGCTGGCTACTGGCAGATCAGACTAGCTGATACTGCAAAGCCCAAAACAGCATTCTCAACCCCTAGTGGGCATTATCAATTTGTGGTAATGCCCTTTGGTCTGAAGAATGCACCTGCCACTTTCCAGAGGTTGGTGAATACAGTTCTCACAGGACTGGAAGCCTATAGTGCAGCATATCTAGATGATATTGCTGTCTTTAGCTCCACCTGGGAGGATCACCTGGTCCACCTCAGGAATGTTTTACAGGCCCTGCAAAAGGCAGGCCTGACTATCAAGGCCACTAAGTGCCAGATAGGGCAGAGTCAGGTTGTGTACCTGGGCCACCTTGTGGGTGGAGGCCAGGTTCAACCTTTGCAGAGCAAGATCCAGACCATCATGGACTGGACTGCTCCCACTACCCAGACTCAGGTGAGAGCCTTCTTAGGCCTGACTGGGTACTATAGGAGATTTGTCAAGGGGTATGGATCAATAGTGACACCCCTGAATGACTTAACTTCTAAGAAAATGCCCAAAAAGGTTCAGTGGACAGTTAGCTGTCAAAAGGCATTTGATGACCTGAAGCAGGCCATGTGCACTGCTCCAATTCTGCAGAGTCCTGATTACTCCAAGAAGTTCATTGTTCAAACTGATGCATCTGAATTGGGGGTAGGGGCTGTACTGTCACAATTGAATGAAGAAGGTCAGGATCAGCCAGTAGCTTTCATTAGCAGAAGGCTGACCCCTAGAGAGAAACGTTGGTCAGCCATAGAGAGGGAGGCCTTTGCTGTGGTCTGGGCTCTGAAGAAGTTGAGGCCATACTTGTTTGGTACACACTTCCTGGTTCAGACAGACCATAAGCCCCTCTTATGGCTAAAACAAATGAAGGGTGAAAACCCCAAACTGCTTAGGTGGTCCATTTCCCTACAGGGGATGGACTTTACAGTGGAACATAGGCCTGGGAGTAACCATGCGAATGCAGATGGACTCTCTAGGTATTTCCACTTAGAACATGAAGACTTAACTGGGCAAGGTTAGTTTAATGTCCCTACGTTTGGGGGGGGTTGTGTAGGAGAGTAGGATCTGCTTCACATGGGTACCCCCACTTTTTGCTGATGCTTCACTGTTTTTCGACATTAGTCTGGCTGGGGCCCTGCTAATCAGAACCCCAGCCTAGCTGCTTCCTCTCTAAAATGGTTTCCATGTGCCTTAGGCACATCACTGATTGGGATCTGGAGTGCCCTTATAAGTCCCTAGTATATGGTATACTATGTACCAAGGGCATAGGTACCTCAGAGGCCTGCCAGGGGCTGCAGCATGTATTATGCCACCCCTGGAAGGCCATCCAAACTGACACCACAGGTCTGCTACTGCAGCCTGGGTAAGGTGGTGCATGCACCCCTTACTGTGATATAGGTTACCTATATCACTAAATACATACACACATATAAACCTATAAGTCACTCCTAAGGCAGGCCTTATCAATCCTAAAGGCAGAGTGCATGGTTCCTATGTGAGAGGGTGCCCCTGCATGAGCAGGGCCCCTCTGCAGCGTTCGGAGACCATCTCTGATGCTGTTTGTAGTGCAGCCTGACCATATACTCTTAAGCGCATTATATCCTCGCGGTAAAATGCTAACTTTGGAATGGCTGCACCTAAACATGTCGTGTTTGGTGTCAAACATCTTGGAATACTACCCCCCGCCAATCCTGGCGGCGGGGGTAGCATTCCACCCTTCTAGAGGGAAAGACATGTTAACTCTGACTAGTCCGGTAACTTCTTTCCAGAGCCCTGGCATCACAAAATGGATGCTGCTGCCACAGACACGAGTCTGGCCTCCTGCTGCTGGACGAAACTCCGGCAGGGGAGGCCTGGACAACAGGTTTCCTGTCCCAGGGAGGTGTGACCACCTCCCCAGACAGGATAATGTGTATTGGGGCTGGGCGGGAGCACTTTCGGGTGCTTTGAAGTCCTGCACTGGGGGCACATTTGGTGTCCCTGTGCATACCCCAGTTCAAACCGGATCAGGGGCTTGCAGCCCCTGCTTTGGCGCGAACTGGACAAAGGGAAAGGGGTGTAGCCACCCCTCTGCCCTGACCCACCCATAGGTGGGGCCACAGAGTAGTCCAACCCCTATCTTTAGTATAAAGGTAGGAACCCAGTCCTTAGGACTTTAGATTATCCCTGGACGAAACTCTGTAACTGAATCCTGGACCTTCGACGCTCTACTCACGATTAGAGGACAGAAGAATCTCCCTTGGGGTCAAGGAGTGACTCCCCTGCTTGGCAGGCACCAAAGAAGCATCTGTCCGGTTCGCATTTCTGAAGCTCCCGTCGGACGCCGAAGTCATCGCATCACCAGAGGTGGATTCTCAGACTTCCCCGAGGCTACCCTGAGTCCCCAGCAAAGCTGAGGCCCGTGGCTATCGTGGGTGACTTGAGACCGTGACCCCTGGACACCGAGCACATTTGCAAGTGCATCCTCTTCTGGGTCTCCCAAGAAGTCGTGCTTTGGGCTCCGAGTAGCCCTAGCCTCCAGCACCACCTGCACCGAAGATCACTGGCCCCCACTCCACGAGTGTCCTGTAAGCCAGATCCACGTGCGGCGTCACGAGGCTCCTTCGCGGTCGCTAGCCCGTTGGCTAGTAGCCCTTAACGAAGGCCAATCCTTTTCTAACTTGGCATCCTGGTTGCTCCAGGCCTGCCCTCACTTACCCTCGCTGGGTGAGTTCCACAGACCTTGCTGGTCTGCACCATCGACGATCTACATCTTCACCGAGACTTGCCGTTGCCAAGGCTTGTTGGGTCCAATCCGGTCGCCGACACCTCAGCACTCGACAGACATCGTGTACCAGCCCGAATCCTGCTCCTGGTCGCCGACAACGCCTCCTGGACCTCGTGGCTGAAGAGTCAAGACGACCGTCAACGCACCTGAAGCACTCGACATCGGTGGGCATCTGTCCATCGCCTTCCTGGTCACTGGCTAGTGACCCAGACTCTGTCCCCTCTGCTTTCAGGTTCTTCAGAACTCCGATCCACTCTTGGATCCACCCGGACACTTTTCTCTTGGCCGCCAGCAGCACTTTGCAGCAGATCGCCATTCGAATCGACGACGAAACCCGACCCCGAAAGGCACCTATGCACCCGGCTTCCCTGGGTGAGGTAACACGAGTACTCCGGTGCTCCCGTGGGTAGAGACTCTTCAAAGTCCTAGATCTCAAAGGGTTTTGTCCAAGTCCTCTTTTAAGTGTCCCTTTTCTCTAATTTCCCGATCCCGACTTTCTCCATAGAAGTCAACGGCGTATCGCGGTTGTGTATTTACACTGCACGCGTCTCCCGTGGGTCCCCTGTGTCACTACCTTGGGTGGTTCCTTGTGGTCCAAGCACTTCTAGAGGCTCTAGGCCTAGTGTCTAGTTCAGTCGTGGTTCGCATACCACTTTATTGGTATATGGTTTGGTACGCCCCTAGGGCCCAAACGTGTATTTGTGCTATTACTGTGATTTAAATAACTTCTAACTTATGTATTTCGAACTCTAGCCTCATAAAGAGACTAGAGGGGTGTGTTTAGCAATAAATACATATATTTTGAATATATACCTGGTGTGGTGCTCTTTCATTTGGTCACTCAAGAGATTATAGACTGGTAAAACAAGCTGCTTTACATTCCTTCAAGACTTAGCCTGAAGGCTGCTCTCCATAGCTACCACTAGGATAGCTTTCAATAAGGTTGTCTTTAACCTATCTCCAATAAGGGGTTGTTTGGACTGGTGCAAGGTGCCCACTATAATTAGTGGACAGCATATGCCAGGCCAACTTCTCACATTGGTGTGCAGCGTGTGGGATTCCAGCTTGCTATTGTTTTACCAGATAATCTCAATTGAATTGATCAACTGAAAACCACTAAAGGTACCTAAGGTACATATAATTTAAGCTTAGAATACAGTAAGTTCTACTGAACTTAGAGTTGTGTGTTAAGGGATAGCACAACCCTTTCTACAACTCAAGAGAGTTTAGTAGGCCACACTAGAGTAGGTAGTGCATACACCACACCACACTAGTAATGTCTTTAAGGGTAGGATCTAAAGAATCCTTGCAGGAAGCCATTGAGCTTCCACCCTCCAAGTATGATACACTCCCATTCTTGGAATTGAGAGCTTTATGCAACTTGAGAAAACTAAGGACAGGCCAAAGCCCCACCACCCAACACCTCAAGGAGTTGTTGGTGGCTTATGACCTTAGTAAGCCCTTGGGGACTGAAGGGGTAGGAGCTGAGGGTGGGGCAGAGGAAGAGGAGGAGGCCAGGGGTACCAATACCCCCAGCCCCCCTCTGAAACTGGCCAGGAGGGTGACAATGACCCTGACCTGGATAACCCAATCCCTCCTGTGGAAGATGATGAGGATGATCAGAATGATCCCCACTTTGTCCCCCCAGGAAGGATTAAGAGTGTGCCCAGAAAGTCTAGATCTCCTTCTCAGGAGTCTAACCACTCTGGCACCTCCATAGGGAGCTCTATCTCCTCTCACAGGAGGGAATCCTCTCATGAGAGAAGAGACAGACTGGTCCAGTATGAGGAAACTCAGCTGGAAATCAGAAAAAAGCAATTGGCTTTAGATAGGGAATCCCTAGATCTCCTTAGAGAGAGAAGAAAGTTGGGACTAGAGTCCCATGGTGGCAGCCATGTCCCTAGAGACAGGGAAAGGTCCTATGACCATAGGAACCTGAGCAAGATTGTCCCTCCCTACCAGAGTGGGGATGACATCCACAAATGGATAACTGCATTAGAGAGGGCCTGTAAGGTACAGAAGGTCCCTCAGGAGCAGTGGGCAGCAATCTTGTGGCTCTCCTTTGCTGACAAAGGTAGAGATAAGCTCCTCACTGTTAGAGAGGAGGATGCTGATAATTACAAGGTCTTGAAGAGTGCTCTTATTGATGGGTTTGGCCTAACCACTGAACAGTACAGGTTGAAGTTCAGAGACACCCAAAAAGCACAGACTCAAGACTGGGTAGACTATGTGGATTGTTCTGCCAAGGCTCTGGAAGGCTGGTTGATGGGCAGTAAGGTGTGTGACTTCTCAGGATTGTACAATCTGATAATGAGGGAGCAGATTCTTAATAACTGTCAAAATCAGCTGTTGCATCAATACCTGGTAGACTCTGATCTGACCTCTCCCCAAGAATTGGGAAAGAAGGCAGACAAATGGGTCAGAACCAGGGTGAAGCAGAAGGTACAGAACCAAGGTGGGGAAACCAAGAAGCAAGATGCTAAGAACTCTGAAAAGGGTGGGGAGAAGGGTAAAGATCAAAAGTCTTCATCAGGCCCCCAAAAATCTTCTTCTGGTGGGGATTCACAGTCTACCAAAGGGAAAGGCCAAAGAAAACCATGGTGCAAGGTCTGTAAGCAAAAGACCCACTGGACCAGTGATTGCACCAAGTCCAAAGACTCCAGTCCAGCACCCACCAATGCCCCTAAGGCACCTGTTCCCCCTAGTACAGTTGGTGGGAGTGCTCCAGCCAAGGGTTTAGTAGGGTTCACCCTGGGAACTGAGTTGGGCTCTGACCTAGTCAGAGAACTGACTCAGGCTGTGTTAGTCTGTGATGGAGGCATGGATGTGACCTCCACTGTGAGTCCCAGTAATCTGGGCAAGTACAGACAACAGCCTTTAATCAATGGACGTGAGGCTTTGGCATTTAGGGACACAGGGGCAAGTGTCACAATGGTGACACAAGACCTTGTGAATCCTGGGCAAGTTATACTTGGTGAGATGTACCAAGTGACCAATGCTAGCAATGTCAGAACAGACCATACTCTGGCAGTTGTTAACTTCTCCTGGGGAGGGGTAACTGGCCTTAAGAAGGTTGTGGTAAGTGCAAACCTACCAGTCGAATGCTTGCTTGGCAATGACTTAGAGACTTCTGCTTGGGCAGAAGTGGAGCTCAGGACCCATGCAGAAATGCTGGGGATCCCTGCAGATGTGTTTGCTGTGACCAGGTCACAAGCCAAAATGTCTAGCACTGAACAGGCCTTGGATTCTGGAAGAATGGACCAAGTGCCTTCCAAGAGGAGGAGTAGTAGGGTTAAGGCAGTGCCTTCCCCTTGGCTCAGGAGGAAGATCAGTCCCTTGAGGGGGATGATCTCAGCCCTGAAGAAGGAACTGTCCCAGAGGAACTTGAACCTGACCAGGTTGAGTTCTTGGGGACAGGGGGACCTTCTAGGGCAGATCTGAGCCAGGAGCAGCAGAGCTGCCCCTCCCTTGAACCCCTCAGACAGCAAGCTGCTGCTGAGGCTGCTGGGAAAGCTAGTGGTCCCCATACAGTGTATTGGGATGATGGACTCCTGTACTCAGAGAGTAGAGACCCCAAGCCTGGTGCTACCAGGAGGTTGGTTATACCTCTGAAGTTCAGGGGCTTCCTATTGACCCTAGCCCATGATATTCCCTTAGCAGGTCACCTGGGCCAGAACAAGACTTGGGACAGAATTGTCCCTCACTTTCACTGGCCCCACATGTCTGAAGACAGTAAGGAGTTTTGTCGCTCCTGTGTAACCTGCCAAGCCAGTGGCAAGGCAGGTGGCACTACAAAGGCCCCCTGATACCACTACCTGTGGTGGGGGTGCCCTTTGAAAGGGTAGGGATTGACATTGTTGGTCCCATGGATCCCCAAACAGCCTCTGGGCACAGGTTTATCCTGGTGGTAGTGGATCATGCCACCAGGTACCCAGAAGCTATTCCCCTCAGGACCACTACAGCACCTGTGGTGGCAAGGGCCCTCCTGGGAATCTTCTCAAGAGTGGGCTTTCCTAAGGAGGTAGTATCAGACAGGGGTGCTAACTTCATGTCTGGGTACTTAAAAGCAATGTGGAAGGAGTGTGGAGTGACTTATAAGTTCACCACACCCTATCACCCACAATGCAATGGTTTAGTTGAGAGATTCAACAAAACCTTGAAGGGCATGATTAAAGGGCTCCCAGAAAAGCTTAGGCGTAGATGGGACATACTCTTGCCCTGCCTTTTATTCGCATATAGGGAGGTGCCTCAGAAGGGGGTTGGTTACAGCCCTTTTGAACTTCTGTTTGGCCACCCTGTGAGGGGTCCACTGTGCTTGGTGAAGGAAGGATGGGAGTTACCTCTCAAGCCCCCAAAGCAAGATATAGTGGACTATGTACTTGGTCTCCGCTCCAGGATGGCTGAGTACATGAAAAAGGCAACCAAAAACCTTGAGGCTAGCCAGGAACTTCAAAAGGCCTGGCATGACCAAAAGGCTGTTCTGACTGTTTACCAGCCAGGACAGAAGGTGTGGGTGTTGGAGCCAGTGGCCCCAGCAGCTCTCCAAGATAAATGGAGTGGACCCCACACTATTGTTGAGCAGAAGGGTGAGGTCACTTATTTAGTAGACCTAGGAACACCCAGGAGTCCCCACAGGGTTCTCCATGTCAACAGGTTAAAACCATATGTGGACAGGGCAGACATGGGCTTGCTCATGGCTACTGATGAAGGGCAGGAGGAAGAGAGTGACCCACTCCCTGACCTGCTCTCACAGAACCCTGACGATGGGTCAGTTGATGGTGCAGCCTTGGCAGGCAGCCTCACTACCCAGCAACAAACTGATTGCAGGCAAGTCCTCAATCAGTTTAGACATATGTTTTCACTGACACCCAGTCAGACCACCTGGTGCACTCATGAAGTGGACACTGGGGACAGTCTGCCTATTAAAAACAAGATTTATAGGCAACCTGACCATGTCAGGGACTGTATCAGGACTGAAGTCCAGAAAATGTTGGAATTGGGAGTTATTGAACCCTCAGATAGCCCTTGGGCTAGTCCAGTGGTCCTTGTACCAAAACCTCACACCAGTGGTGGAAAAAGAGAGATGAGGTTTTGTGTGGACTACAGGGGTCTCAATGCAGTCACTAGGACTGATGCCCATCCAATACCCAGGGCAGATGAGCTCATAGATACTTTGGCCTCTGCCAAATATCTCAGCACATTTGACCTAACAGCTGGCTACTGGCAGATCAGACTAGCTGATACTGCAAAGCCCAAAACAGCATTCTCAACCCCTAGTGGGCATTATCAATTTGTGGTAATGCCCTTTGGTCTGAAGAATGCACCTGCCACTTTCCAGAGGTTGGTGAATACAGTTCTCACAGGACTGAAGCCTATAGTGCAGCATATCTAGATGATATTGCTGTCTTTAGCTCCACCTGGGAGGATCACCTGGTCCACCTCAGGAATGTTTTACAGGCCCTGCAAAAGGCAGGCCTGACTATCAAGGCCACTAAGTGCCAGATAGGGCAGAGTCAGGTTGTGTACCTGGGCCACCTTGTGGGTGGAGGCCAGGTTCAACCTTTGCAGAGCAAGATCCAGACCATCATGGACTGGACTGCTCCCACTACCCAGACTCAGGTGAGAGCCTTCTTAGGCCTGACTGGGTACTATAGGAGATTTGTCAAGGGGTATGGATCAATAGTGACACCCCTGAATGACTTAACTTCTAAGAAAATGCCCAAAAAGGTTCAGTGGACAGTTAGCTGTCAAAAGGCATTTGATGACCTGAAGCAGGCCATGTGCACTGCTCCAATTCTGCAGAGTCCTGATTACTCCAAGAAGTTCATTGTTCAAACTGATGCATCTGAATTGGGGGTAGGGGCTGTACTGTCACAATTGAATGAAGAAGGTCAGGATCAGCCAGTAGCTTTCATTAGCAGAAGGCTGACCCCTAGAGAGAAACGTTGGTCAGCCATAGAGAGGGAGGCCTTTGCTGTGGTCTGGGCTCTGAAGAAGTTGAGGCCATACTTGTTTGGTACACACTTCCTGGTTCAGACAGACCATAAGCCCCTCTTATGGCTAAAACAAATGAAGGGTGAAAACCCCAAACTGCTTAGGTGGTCCATTTCCCTACAGGGGATGGACTTTACAGTGGAACATAGGCCTGGGAGTAACCATGCGAATGCAGATGGACTCTCTAGGTATTTCCACTTAGAACATGAAGACTTAACTGGGCAAGGTTAGTTTAATGTCCCTACGTTTGGGGGGGGTTGTGTAGGAGAGTAGGATCTGCTTCACATGGGTACCCCCACTTTTTGCTGATGCTTCACTGTTTTTCGACATTAGTCTGGCTGGGGCCCTGCTAATCAGAACCCCAGCCTAGCTGCTTCCTCTCTAAAATGGTTTCCATGTGCCTTAGGCACATCACTGATTGGGATCTGGAGTGCCCTTATAAGTCCCTAGTATATGGTATACTATGTACCAAGGGCATAGGTACCTCAGAGGCCTGCCAGGGGCTGCAGCATGTATTATGCCACCCCTGGAAGGCCATCCAAACTGACACCACAGGTCTGCTACTGCAGCCTGGGTAAGGTGGTGCATGCACCCCTTACTGTGATATAGGTTACCTATATCACTAAATACATACACACATATAAACCTATAAGTCACTCCTAAGGCAGGCCTTATCAATCCTAAAGGCAGAGTGCATGGTTCCT
Source organism: Calotriton arnoldi (assembly GCA_963921515.1). NCBI lineage: Eukaryota > Metazoa > Chordata > Amphibia > Caudata > Salamandridae > Calotriton > Calotriton arnoldi. Next base: position 5,242 of record CAWUFW010019137.1, on the reverse strand, counting down.
ATGTGAGAGGGTGCCCCTGCATGAGCAGGGCCCCTCTGCAGCGTTCGGAGACCATCTCTGATGCTGTTTGTAGTGCAGCCTGACCATATACTCTTAAGCGCATTATATCCTCGCGGTAAAATGCTAACTTTGGAATGGCTGCACCTAAACATGTCGTGTTTGGTGTCAAACATCTTGGAATACTACCCCCCCGCCAATCCTGGCGGCGGGGGTAGCATTCCACCCTTCTAGAGGGAAAGACATGTTAACTCTGACTAGTCCGGTAACTTCTTTCCAGAGCCCTGGCATCACAAAATGGATGCTGCTGCCACAGACACGAGTCTGGCCTCCTGCTGCTGGACGAAACTCCGGCAGGGGAGGCCTGGACACAGGTTTCCTGTCCCAGGGAGGTGTGACCACCTCCCCAGACAGGATAATGTGTATTGGGGCTGGGCGGGAGCACTTTCGGGTGCTTTGAAGTCCTGCACTGGGGGCACATTTGGTGTCCCTAGTGCATACCCCAGTTCAAACCGGATCAGGGGCTTGCAGCCCCTGCTTTGGCGCGAACTGGACAAAGGGAAAGGGGTGTAGCCACCCCTCTGCCCTGACCCACCCATAGGTGGGGCCACAGAGTAGTCCAACCCCTATCTTTAGTATAAAGATAGGAACCCAGTCCTTAGGACTTTAGATTATCCCTGGACGAAACTCTGTAACTGAATCCTGGACCTTCGACGCTCTACTCACGATTAGAGGACAGAAGAATCTCCCTTGGGGTCAAGGAGTGACTCCCCTGCTTGGCAGGCACCAAAGAAGCATCTGTCCGGTTCGCATTTCTGAAGCTCCCGTCGGACGCCGAAGTCATCGCATCACCAGAGGTGGATTCTCAGACTTCCCCGAGGCTACCCTGAGTCCCCAGCAAAGCTGAGGCCCGTGGCTATCGTGGGTGACTTGAGACCGTGACCCCTGGACACCGAGCACATTTGCAAGTGCATCCTCTTCTGGGTCTCCCAAGAAGTCGTGCTTTGGGCTCCGAGTAGCCCTAGCCTCCAGCACCACCTGCACTGAAGATCACTGGCCCCCACTCCACGAGTGTCCTGTAAGCCAGATCCACGTGCGGCGTCACGAGGCTCCTTCGCGGTCGCTAGCCCGTTGGCTAGTAGCCCTTAACGAAGGCCAATCCTTTTCTAACTTGGCATCCTGGTTGCTCCAGGCCTGCCCTCACTTACCCTCGCTGGGTGAGTTCCACAGACCTTGCTGGTCTGCACCATCGACGATCTACATCTTCACCGAGACTTGCCGTTGCCAAGGCTTGTTGGGTCCAATCCGGTCGCCGACACCTCAGCACTCGACAGACATCGTGTACCAGCCCGAATCCTGCTCCTGGTCGCCGACAACGCCTCCTGGACCTCGTGGCTGAAGAGTCAAGACGACCGTCAACGCACCTGAAGCACTCGACATCGGTGGGCATCTGTCCATCGCCTTCCTGGTCACTGGCTAGTGACCCAGACTCTGTCCCCTCTGCTTTCAGGTTCTTCAGAACTCCGATCCACTCTTGGATCCACCCGGACACTTTTCTCTTGGTCGCCAGCAGCACTTTGCAGCAGATCGCCATTCGAATCGACGACGAAACCCGACCCCGAAAGGCACCTATGCACCCGGCTTCCCTGGGTGAGGTAACACGAGTACTCCGGTGCTCCCGTGGGTAGAGACTCTTCAAAGTCCTAGATCTCAAAGGGTTTTGTCCAAGTCCTCTTTTAAGTGTCCCTTTTCTCTAATTTCCCGATCCCGACTTTCTCCATAGAAGTCAACGGCGTATCGCGGTTGTGTATTTACACTGCACGCGTCTCCCGTGGGTCCCCTGTGTCACTACCTTGGGTGGTTCCTTGTGGTCCAAGCACTTCTAGAGGCTCTAGGCCTAGTGTCTAGTTCAGTCGTGGTTCGCATACCACTTTATTGGTATATGGTTTGGTACGCCCCTAGGGCCCAAACGTGTATTTGTGCTATTACTGTGTTTAAATAACTTCTAACTTATGTACTTCGAACTCTAGCCTCATAAAGAGACTAGAGGGGTGTGTTTAGCAATAAATACATATATTTTGAATATATACCTGGTGTGGTGCTCTTTCATTTGATCACTCAAGAGATTATAGACTGGTAAAACAAGCTGCTTTACATTCCTTCAAGACTTAGCCTGAAGGCTGCTCTCCATAGCTACCACTAGGATAGCTTTCAATAAGGTTGTCTTTAACCTATCTCCAATAAGGGGTTGTTTGGACTGGTGCAAGGTGCCCACTATAATTAGTGGATGGTCAACCATGGGACTCACACCCCTCCTGCCCTTGCACCCATCTGTCTGGAGCCTGTCTGATGGTAAGACCCCAGTGTGGACACATGCACCACCTACACAGTTGTTGGACATTGCAGGGAACACAGTGAAGTATGTGAACATGCACACATCACATCTCTTGCCACTGAGTCAGTGCAGGTGTCCGGAGAAAGGGATGGCCAGAGTCTAAATAGAAATGCATGTGATGCATACCAGCACCAGACACCATGATGCACCCATGTCCGGATAGTCCATGCCACAATGGGGTGCATGTTGCACTGTCACTCCCTGCAGGATCACTCTTAGGAAGTTTAATGCCATGACACAGGCATGCGTGCAAAGTCATACATCACTGTCTCCAGTCACATGGCCATGGCAGCCTGCCAACAACAGTCTGCACTGTGTCACAATCCTAGGACATGGGAATGCAAGTTATGTAACTGACAAGTGCACATGTCCATCCCCCACACACTACATCATCTGAACTAGTATTTGTCCACGTCATGCCAATTGGACATATGGGGGACATGAAATCACAACTCCCAGAACCTGAGCACCTCACAGTGTGCTGTGAATGAATAACAGCTGCCTGAAAGTCACAGTCGCATACACCTGTGTGCACAGTCAAGTGATCAAACATCTATAAGTCAAGCAGAAGTATCGCCACATGGTCACATCTCAGATGGCAAGCTGAACTCCTAACCGACAAACATCCCAGTAGTCCTGGACAACGGCTGCTCACAGCACTACTGACACACACAGAGGCAGACAACCTGAGGGAACATGTCACTGATCACAACATGTCAGGATGATCCACGGAGTGGGAGTACAGAGTCTATTGTATGCCCCGAGTAGTACAGGCATGACTGTCCAGCTCCACCTGGTAAGAGGGATGAGTCCTGACAGCAGGCAGTGTCTGGCCACGTGTGACACACTTGATATACATAATTCTGAGGCCCAAAACGTTGTTCCCACCCACAGTAGGCAGGTGTCTACATGTGTGACACACTGATATACATACTCCCAGAGGCCCAAACATTGTTCCCACCCACAGCATGGGGGGGTGCCAACATCTCGGGGACACGTGGTGGAATCAGATCAGCAAGTGGACCACATATCAAAGTTACACCCAGATTACATGTCAGGATTCTTGGGCATTGCGTGAGCAACTGACCCACCCATGAATCCCACAACAACATAGTCACCAGAACAAATGCTGTCCCCCACCTTGAGCAAAGCAAAATGCAAAGACCCAGTCCCTGCATGACACAATTCTGACTCAGAAGGGCTACACATATGCGTATCAGATGAGGGTAGTGGGTGACGTCACAATAGAGGGACATGGGGTCCTGGACCACAAGACTGATGTACTGTGGAAGCTTAACCAGGCCAGAGGAGGGCACATAGCATGTCAGACAAAGTGCACAGTGCTGTGCATGGACTCACCCCCTCCTTGCTGCTGTCTGGCCTTCAGCTGCCCATCCAGGTCACTGTGGAAGACCACCGCCAGGGATCCTGAGCATGTGGGGGTCAGGGTCCGGTGTCCGCCCCTCCTGCGAGGAGGCTTGTACAGCTTCAGCTGGACTCCTTGCGATCCCCTCCGGGTCCAGCCCCTCGAAGGTCCTGCCACCTCTTCTGGCAGTTGCGGATCCGGCGCTTGTAGTCCCCATGGATCTTACTGCCCGGGCGATGGTCAGCCAGATTTCCTGCTACTGGTGGGCATCAACCTGTGAGGATGACAAAGTGAAAATGCCATTACTACACATGCAACATATCCGTGCATCACACAGTTGGATATACATGTCTCAATCACTGGGGAACATGATGTACACAGGCAGTGCAACGATGGCTATGAACAGTTTGCCAGCAGTTACTACATGGTATCATTGCATGGGAAGTAAACCTTGTTGGAATGGTCCGGCCGGCACACCGATCGGTCCATTGCTGTACAACGCTCACCCGCTCACAACAGATGCAATGGGCCGGCCGGGCACACCGATCGGTCCATTGCTGTACAACGCGTATTTCGGGATACAACGCGTACCCGCTCACCAACAGATGCAATGGGCCGGCCGGGCACACCGATCGGTCCATTGCTGTACACGCCGCCACAACAGATGCAATGGGCCGGCCGGGCACACCGATCGGTCCATTGCTGTACAGCGTACCCGCTCACAACAGATGCAATGGGCCGGTCGGGCAGACCGATCGGTCCATTGCTGTACAACGCGTACCTGTACAGGTCAGTCGCATATGTCACCATGCTTGTCACTGGTGAACGTATGCCAGCCACATATACCTGCCAGAGACCCAGGGGCACACCTACAACACCACACCCAGTCCACACTGTTTCCTAAGGCATGTAAAGCTGCATTACCTTTTCTGTGTATGGGGGTTAACATGTGGTTTCTGTGGTGGCACTTGTGGGCAGCCACACCCAGGCTGTGCATGTGTTCATGGGGGACAGGGTCCTTCGTGTGTTGTGCACATGACCACTGTGACAGTGCAACAAGTTCATTTCGGAGCATGTGGCATGGTCACATTTCCAGGTTGTGTGCGTGTGTGACATGTCACATACTCCCCAGGGTCCCATGGGAAGGGCATGTACGCCACAGGGTGACCCACTGCCACAATAGTGATGTCCCTCCACAGTCTGGTGCATGCAGTCTCATGTCTCTGATTCCATGTGACGATGGGAGATAGTCTCCACATCAACGTTGTTTGCTGCATGGACTTTGATGTTGTGCGTCACTGGCGCCGCGTCCCATCCCGTGCGAGGCGACAGTGGGACACTACCTGTGGGAGTCATGTTTGTTTTTCTGACGTGTAGCATGATAACGCCATGCCATGCCAGTAGTCCATGTGGCAAGACAGGGTCACTGGGAATCTACCTGTCAATGAGCTGTGATGCCTGTGGCGATCTGTCCAGACATGTCA
>CAWUFW010019136.1:0-196794 GCA_963921515.1 Calotriton arnoldi | reverse complement strand
GCCTGCCACTGCAGTGCCCTGCGCGCAGTTTGCTAAACTGCCATGTTGTCCTGACAAGTGCACCCACTTGCCAGGCCTTACCCGTTCCTTTTTATGCACATCAGACACTCCTATGGTAGGCCCAAGGTGCCCCCTGGGCAGGGTGCAGTGTATGTGAAAGGTAGGACATGTACTAAGGTGTGTACCATCTCCTAACAGTGAAAAACTGCCAAATTCGTTTTTCACTGTTGCAAGGCCATCTTGCCCATAGGACGGAATGGGGGAGGCTGTGTAATATGTTTCCAGCCTATCTTCCCATATGTTTAAGATGGAGAGGTGAAGTTTAGTGTGCCTGAGCTCACAATTTAATAACTCATCTTTTTGTGAAGGTGGTTTTTGAATTGTGTGTTTAGAAACCACGCTTTTAGAAGTGGCTGTTTTTTTTGTTCTAACAATTCTGGGGCCGATTCCGATCTCGGCCGGTAGGGCTCCGAATCGGATTTGGCTTTACCGGATCCGATTCGGAGCCCTATTTCCCGACCGAATCGTACGTGCGTCCGGGCGAGCGAGTACGATGCGTGCGCTCGCGAAATCTCTGACCGACTCGTACGCAGGACCCGACCGCTCTGACCGACTCGCACGGGGACGACTCGCACCGCGCTATGGAGACGTTCCCCGGCCGGGTAAGTACGATGCGCACCTCGACCGCTCCGACCGACTCGCGCAGTCCGGCTCCAAGGAGCTGTCGGAGCCGCACTTTGGGGGTCCGTGTCGGACCCCCCTGGAAGCGTAGGCACGCGAGTCGCACACAGGGGGGAGCCATGGGTCCCCCTACACGTGCATGTGCGGTGCGACCCGCATCGACGCGAACACGCTGTAGGGTGCGCCCTTGTTCGCGTCGTGCCCATTGAGTCAATGGGAGCCCGTGTACGCGTCGTACGACTGGCTCCCATTGACTTCAATGGGAGTCCGACCGAATCGAGTCCGATAGCATACGTGCGCATCGTACTCGTTCGGTCGGACTGCTAGGGTCCGATTCGGTCGGAAATCTCTCCGAGTCCGGCTCGGTCGGAGAGATTTCCGGCCCGAATCGGAATCGGCCCCTATGTGTGTCTCTGCCTGGTTGTGGATTGACTGTCTGGATTTGAATGTGATAGGATCTGGGAAATGTCTTGACCCAGGGGAGGAGTAGGTGAGACAGCCACAGTTGACCTGCATCTGGAGTGTAGGGGGGAGGAGTAGCCCCTGGAGGTGAAGAGGCCTGGGCTGCTGCCATAAAACAAAGGCTCCATCTCCTGCTGAGTGATTGAAGATCCAGACCCCCACTATCAAAGGAAGAAGGTGTCACTGACAGGGAGAAACCCAGAACTGGTTTGGACAGGGGTCAGTGCCCCCTGAACACAAAGACTTCAAAGACATTTAGGGGTATAACTATGAGAACTGAAACCCCTGGACTTTGGACTGATCAAGACTGAAAAGGATTGAAACTACTTTGCGGTCAAGAGGAACCTCTGCCAAGGAAGAACAGCTGAAGAGAAGGACTGACCCTTGCTGTGTGTTCTGGGGCTGGCCTGCAGTTTGCTGATTTAACTAAGGAGAGGCTAAGGGACTTTGCTGTGTGCTGTGTCCCCCTGCTTGAAAGGACTTTGCTGTGTGCTGTGTCCCGAAGTAACGTGTCTTCAAGGGCCTGAGGAGAGCTGGCTCCCTGTTGTGGAAACTCAGGAACAAAAAAGTTTCCAAGCGTGTCTCAGCGACGCTGTGTGTGTGTGCTTTTTGCAGCCTGAGACCTTCGTAATAACTGCCCCGTGATCGTGTGCCCCCGGAGTCCAAGTGAGTCTCAGCGACGCTGTGTGCGTGTGCTTCGTGCAGCCTGAGACCTACGTGAGGATTGCCCTGTGATCATGTGCACCCGGAGTCCAAGTGATTCTCAGTGACGCTGTGTGCGTGTGCTTCGTGCAGTCTGGGACCTTCGTGAGGATTGCCCTGTGACCTTCGTAAGAACTGCCCCATGATCGTGTGCACCCGGAGTCCAAGTCAGTCTCAGCATGAGACCTTCATGAGAAATTGCTCCGTGACTGTGTGTCCCGGAGCAGTCTTGTTCTCTGCTTCGATCGACAGAGTGGCCAGAACTGCTGCGATCGTCATTGCCATCGGCCCGGACCGGCATCCCAAGAGGAGCTGTGAGAATTCACCGCCGCCGGCCCGAGCCTGCCTTTGCCAAGGAGAGACCTCGAACCATCACCGTCGGGGGTCCGAGTTCCACTGCCCAAGATCTACGAAGTCGCACCGGAGGCCCAAGCCGCGAGGAGAGGAGAGTGAGATCGCATCCCCCAGGTAACGCTCAGCGAGCGTGCGTGTGTCGCCGCCTGGGTCGGGGTGCGGGCTACGAGAGAAACGCTCTCGGCCTTCGCCATCTTTGCAGCGCGAGCCCCCGCTCAAGTCCGTATCGCGGCCCGTACTTCCAGAGGACTGGCAGTACCGGGGCCGGAGTGTGGAGCTGCACGTTGTTTTCCATCATAACAGTGTTGGGGCATATTTTGGCAGTAGCTGACCGCGAGTCAGTAAGACTGGCATAGAGACCGTCCAGGGCACCGCGATCGGTGCCGAAGTACATTATTTTTGCATTACGAACTGCCTGATTGTTGCATTACGAATTGCATTATTTTTGCATTACGAACTGCCTGATTGTTGCATTACAAATTGCATCATTTTTGCATTATGAACTGCTGATTGTTGCATTACGAATTGCATTATTTTTACATTACGAAGTGCCTGATTCTTGCATTACGAACTGCATAGCATTACATTGGGACTGCATTGGATGATCGAGAATTGCTCATTAATACTGCAAGAACCTACCAGTGCTTGCTGGCCGAATAACCGGCAAGGTGAAATATTACAAGTACGCATATGTTTAATTTTTGTCGTGTGGTCTCATCGTATATCTTTTTTTTCTAAACATATAATTGTTTTTTATGAAACTCGTGTGGAGTCCATTTGTGGTGTTATCACTGTGTCACTGAGAGCGTGGTTGCAAATACTTTACACATTTGCCTTGGAGATAAGCCTGGCTGCTCTTGCCAAGCTACCGAGGGGGTGAGCAGGGACTATCTGAGAAGGTGTCCTTCCTTTCCCTGACTTAGAAGCAAGGGTCCCTATTTGGACTAATGTACCTACCTCAGCCAACTAGAGACCCCCAGGTCTAACAAACCTGCTCTAAGTTATAGGTAAAAGAGTAGCAAGAGTATTTTGTCAGTGGGATGATACATTTGTCATATGTCTTTAAACCCCACCCTGCTCTACAATGTTTTGTTTTTTCAAAAATATTTTTCTTTTTATATTGCATCATTAACAAGGGAAAATACCGCGCAGTGTACCAGGTGAATAACCACAATATAATCAAAATATTAACATTGAACATCAAACCCCCTCCACCCACCTCCCCCTCCCTGGACCTCAGTCAGCCGGTACATTCTTAAAAAGGAAAGAAAGCAGAGAGTCAATAGCAGCAGTTCATGTGCAATTATCACATATATATATATATTACAACACCCGTAGTTGGGTGATTGCGGTATCCTGGCTCTGTGCCGCACCTTCTCTCATTATCTCCAGTGAATAGTATCTAATCCATTTGCCCCATGCTTTGCAGAACTTTCGAGGGCAACCCCTACTGGCATTGGTGACTTTCTCTGCCGCCATGTACATATCCATGACCTGTCTCCACTCCTGCATCGTAGAGTTTTCACTCACCCCCCCCACCCCACCCCAGTACCGGGCTATGTCTCTCTGCACTACCACATGGCCTAGGCCGCAAAATAGTCTCTGTCTATCGTAGTAGACTCTGTAGAATTTTAAATTAGATCAATCGTAACCTTGATTTTATTGCCACCTTTCTCAGGTGCATCAGGGCCACCCAATCGATATGTTCCATGTCTCCTACATTGCCCACCCATTTCTCTTGCAGCCTGTTTAGGTTGTCGGGCATGTTGTTATTCAATGTTTTGTAGGTTAGAGAGATCGCTCCCTTTTCCAGGACCTCTGTCAACAACCACCCTTCCAATGGAGCGTACTCTTGGATGCCCTCCCCAGGTAGCTCCTTGGCCTGTCAAGCATGCCGTATCTGTGCGTACTTCAGGAATTGGTTGGTATTCATCCCACACTCATGTTGCAGCGAGGATAATGGCATACTGTCTCCATTCTCTAGCATATCCCCAATCTTGGAGATCCTGATAAGATCACAGGCTTCAAATCCCTGCAACTTCTGCATCTCCGGGAGCCAGTTCCCCTCCCATAGCAATGTTTCCCGCAAGGATCTAAGGTACCAGTCCAGACATTTTGTGGCTTTTCCCCATGCTGCTATGGCTACTTGGGTGGCTGGGAGAAGATGTTGCGCTCCTTTGCCCCCCATATAACTAATGTATGCATGACTTTTTCCCCATTTCGTCCATTCTAGTCTAAAAGTGGAGTGATCTAGTGTGGCAAATATCCAGTCATTAACTTTAATTAGAGGGATACCCAGTAGTAAGCTTCCAGGTTGGGTAAAGCTATTCCCCCGTTGTATGGGTTACGTTGTAGTGTCTTCAGGTAAATTCTGGGGTGTCCCCCGTTCCACGGCAAGGTTAGCATGTCGCCCTCCAACCTGCCAAAGACCTCTGTAGGAATGCAGTAAAATGTGTTCTACAGAACCAATAGCAGCTTAGGGAGCAAAATCATTTTAAATGACAAAGACCTCTGTAGGAGTCCGGTAAAATGTGTTCTGCAGAACATATAGCAGCTTAGGGAGAAAAATCATTTTAAACATGGCTGCTTGTCCCAACAATGTAAGCGGCAGCCCTCTCCACCTCTTACTAAAAAGCTTTCGCCACCCTCCCCGCAGAGCTCACTCTCCAGCGTAAAAAAAAAAGCTGTCTTCCACGCTCGTCAAGTGGCGCAGGAGCAAGGATGTGTCTATCCCACCCCATGGAAGGTATAGCACCTACTTGTCCCAATTAATCCTATAGCCAGAGTAACTCCAATACTCCTCAAACAGATGGAAGATTAGTAGGAGAGTCATGGTCGGCTCAGTAATATATAGGAGGACATCATCTGCATAAAGCGAGATTTTCCCTTCGTCCTCGTCCACTTCTGAGATTTTTAATCCATGGACCACAGGGTGATCCTGTGAGAGCTAATAGGAGTGGGGACAGGTAGCACCCCTGCCTGGTGCCTCTACCAATGGGGAAATATGAGGAAAGAGTTCCAATAACCCTTACTGCGGCAATCGGGTTCTGATACAATACCCCCACCCACTTCCGGTATTGGGGACCGAAACCAAGTTTCAATAGTGCATGTTCCAAAACCGGCCAATGCACTGCATCAAATGCCTTCTCTGCGTCCAATGCGTGAAAGACGTGTGCCTTTGGCCAGTCCTTTACTTCATTCATCCAATTGGGTGCCCTCCTTATGTTATATTGTTGACCTGCCAGGCATGATGCCCGACTGATCCCTATGGATCAGAGGTGTGATAACCTGTAGGAGCCTAGATGCCAGCATCGTGGCCAAGATATTGGCCTCAATATTGAGTAATGAAATTGAGCAGTATTAGTTGCAGTGTTCTTTTGGTTTACTGTCCTTATGGATCACTACTATAATGGCTCGCCTGAGGTCTGCCGGAAGAGTGCCCTGCTTACCGGCCCCTTGAAACACATTCAGTAGGTGGGGCCGGAGCAATCCGGCATATCGCTTAAAAAATTCTGCGTTGATCCCGTGGGTCCAGGGGAGTCGGATTTCAGCTTTGCCATGGCGACCTGAACCTCCGCTAATGTGATTTCAGCTTCCAGTGCATCTCAGTTCTCCGTATCTAACACAGGAGTGGTTATGGACTCCAAATACTGCACAATATGCGGTGCATCGTGCAGTGGTCTAGCCTTGTAGAACCACTCATAATATCGAGTGAAGGCCCTGTGATGGTCTCATCAGTATCATAACATTCAACCTCTGGCCCCACTAACTGTTGCACCCATCTGGCTTCTGCTTCCCTCCTACCTAGCCATGCCAGGGGTTTTCTAGCCTTATCCCCAGTGTCATATAACCTATGTAGTGTGGCGAGCATTTGCTTCTTTGCCCCATCCTATGCCAGGTCGTGGCATTCAGCTCTCAGGAGTTCCAACTGCCTGAGCCTGGGGGAATCTAGCTCCGATCTTGAGTTGCCCTCCAGCACCAGAAGCCGGCTCTCAAGCTGTTCCAGGGTCCCTATCGCCTTCCTCTTCTTTTGAACTATCAAGTTTTGGGCACTGTCGCAGAGAACCATCTTATATGCTTCCCACAACACCACTTTGGACCTAACTGAGCCTTTATTTTCTTCAAAGTACAGCTTAGAATCTTCTTGTAGCCCCATGGCGACATCTCGGTCTCACAGATCCGACACGTGGAGTTTCCATCCCTACCCTCGCCACTATTCCGTCTACCCAATCCCACTAGCAAAGGGGAGTGGTCAGAGAGCCCCCAGGCCAAGTATTCTGTATGTTGTATGGCTCCCACCTCCCCAGCTGGGGTAAAGAGACAATCCAACCTGGAAAATTCCCTGTGGGCCCCGGAACAGTATGAGCATCTTCTATCGGTGGGGTGCACGTGCCACCACAGGTCCGAGAGGCCCAGTGTAGCAGCTAAACATGAGAGCGGGGTGGCCAGTGTGACCATCCCTGTTGTCCCAGTTCTATCTAAATCCACTGCCATAACATCATTGAAGTCACCTCCCATAATGTGAAACGAGGAGTTTTCTTCCTGCATTATCTCAGTGAGTTCACCATTGTAGATGCTTGTAGCCTTGAGGGTGCATATACACTGACCATGGTGATGTTGGTTCGTCCCCAGTACCCTTTCACTCCTACATACCTGCCATACGGGTCTATCCACTGTTTCAATACTCGGAAAGAGGGGACTTTTTAACCAGTATGGCCATCCCCCTTGGTCTGGTTTTGTATCCAGCATGTGCCAGTGTGGTGTATGCCCCTCTTCACAGAAATCTATAGTCTGTCCCCTGGAGATGGGTTTCTTGTAGGAGGACAACCTCTGGCTGCAGCTGTTTGATGTAGTGTGCCACCAAACCTCTCTTAACTTTGTCTCACAGCCCATTAACATTCCAAGATAGGACCGTGAATGTCTTGGTGTCTAAGGGTCGGTTGCATGCCATTGCTCTATATACAGGCACATGTTGTGTGCATGGCCCCTGCTTGAGCCACAGTGCGGCTGATGTTTCTGTAACTCCCCCATGAACGAAGAAGATCATAAACCCCAAATGCTGTTCCCAACCCAATCCACAAAGACCCCTGCGAGTATGCGCCCCATAACTCAACTAAAACTACTCGGCAGGAGAGACTGAGAGGTCTGTCGCCCACCACCCCCACCCACTAACTCAGTCCCTCAAACTATTTGGACACTACCCTAGCCTTCCGCCCCTGTATGCGATGGCCATTTTCTGCTCAGGCACCCTGAGCTGTCCATGAAGGGGCGTGGAGATACTTGTACGATCGCCATTTTTGTTATTATGCTTCTGCATTTAGTCCTAATATTGTGGCATTTGATGGATTAGTCTCTGGTTCACGCCCTAGGTTGTCGATAGCCACTGCAATAGGATGTGGGTTATCAGACTCAGATTCCTGGTCCTCCCCGGTTGAACCATGGAGGGTATCTTCTCCCAGATCTCTTCTGCTCCTTTTAGTTGTCACCATCTGTCCTCCCTCCGCTTCTCAGTTCGTTCTCCACGCCATGGAGTCCCTGTTCCCCTCTGTGAAGCCCACCTGCCTCTTACCTGAATCCGCTGCCTTTCTTTCAGCCGGGCTCCCTCTCCACTGTGGGAACGCAAGCCAGTCTCCTGATTTCTTCTGCCCGTCATCCTGGGGCACTCCTCGTTCCATGCACAGGCTTCTTCTGGCGTTTGGAAGAAGAGTGACTTCCCTTGGGATATGATCTTGAGCTTAGCTGGAAATAGGAGCATATATTGCAGTTGGAGGCCCCACAATTTGGCTTTCACTGAGTCAAAGGTGCTTCGTTGCCTTTGGACTTCACGAGTATAGTCAGGGAAAATAAGGATTTTAGCATTCTGATGGTGAGCCTTCCCTAGTCAGCGCACTTTGGAAGAGAACGTGTCTTTGGGGAGAAGTTGTCACAGCAAGTTGTCTAGAAAATGCACCATGTTGGGGCCGTCGACCCCCTCGGGGAACCCCACAAACCTCAGATTATTCCTCTGGGCACATTTTTCTGCGTCCTCTAGCCGCTTCAGTCACCCCCATGCAGGGCCATTGGACCATACCTTCCAACTATAAGATTCTGGTGTCGGCTGCAGTTCCCCTTTCCGCCATGTTGCCGAGGTCTTGGCGCAGGAGGAAGACCTCAGAGTGTAGCTCCCCCACCCTCCCCTCCAGGGCCTCTCAGGAGATTTGGATTGCCAGGAGGAGGGCGGCATTGCCTGGCATGGCTTGTGAAATTTCCTCAATCTGGGTGGTGACCACTTTTGTGTAGTGGTCCATTTCCCCTGGCGAGGGGGCTTGGGCTCTTTGTCCTTGGCCATCCACTCGGTGCAGCACAGTGCAGGGGCTTTATTTAAGTACGGATGTCACAATCAGCATCGCTAGGAAGTTGCAAGTACTTTAATGCAGTTCCCACAGCTGCACAACATGGCGATGTGTAAGTGTGTAGATCTCCAAGGGGGGCAGGAGGGAGTCGGGGGCCCTCTCAGGTACCCAGGCCGGTCAGGCCAGTTTGTGGCATGCCAATCATTCCTGGTGGGACAGCTGTCTCCTCATATGGCTGCTATGACCAACTTCCAATTGAGGGGGGCCCAGGGACTCACCCTCCTCCAGGGCCACAAGGGTCAGGGTTCCTTGGGTCCACCCAACAACCCCACACCATGAACAGGGCTACAGCCCTGCAGCACAGGTACCCAAGCAATGTGGGTGTTGCAGATTTCCTTGAAGGGGTCGCTGGGGCAGGCTTTATTCATGGGGCCCAAAATTCGGTGTGCTGCACCGGCCCTCCGCTGCTCTAATCGTGGACCTCTTGGGGGAATGTCTTGCCCCTTCACCGCCACAGCATCTCGCCCTTCCCTGGTGAAGCAGAGGGTTCCGTTAGCTCTTCCCCACTATACTGTCAGGCAGTTTGATGTTAAGGAGGCCTCGGGGCACTCCCTCCTCTGGGCGGCTGTGGGCCCCTAGTCAGAGTGTCCGTGGGAGGGCAGGCCTCGGGTATGCCTCATCCAGCATGACCTCACCGGAGAGGTTGGGGCAGGTTCTCTACCCCTCTGCCCAGCCTCCACTCGTATGGGGGTTTCCGCCCCAGGAATCAGGCAAAGCACACTCCCACCGGGCAGCTTGCTCCTTACTGTCACACCCTTTTCTTGGACCCCGTTACAGTTGCAGCTCGGTGATTGGAGCAATGTGTGGCCAGTCCCCGGGGTGTGCCTTTGCCTCTGGTTTGGTCCCACCAGCAATGTGGGCGTTTCCTTAGATATCAGGCCTCCTGCGGCTCTCACTGATCTCGGGAGCCCACACTCCTTCAGGTTTTGGTCTCAGGGAAAGGAAGGGGGAATCTCCAGCCTGGTTCCGGTTACCTGCCGGGCCTCTCGCCAGTCACCCAGGCGTCTGTGAGAACCTCCTTATATTTTCCGGGGCCCGGCCGATCTCGAGGCTTGTATTGTACTGCTTCAGAGGCACTCCTTGTGTAGACCCGTCTTGGGTCGCGGTCAGTGGGAGTGGTATCGGCACTGCTGCATGGGTCTTCCAGCCCTCCGCTGTGGGCCCCCATCACCGTGGGATGAGGGCAGGCAATTCAGGGCGGCAGCGATGGTAATGGCGAGGATTCTACAGGGTTACATTAGAGGCCTGGCGCGGTGCTCACTCAGCAAGCATCCAATGTGATTGCCACATTCCTGCTCAACAGTGTTTGCAATGCAATTGCCATGTCTGGCATCGATGTATCTTTGGGGGGTTTCCTATCCATTCTGCCATTCAGTTCACACCTCCTTCCCATGCCTAGGAACATCTATGTATTCTATGTACTCTAAATAGGTTTCGAAAGTAAAGCTTGTTTTGAATGTTAGGAGCATACACAATAATAAAACATATTTTCCCACCATTCAACAGACCGTAGAGCAACATAAACCTCCACTTGGTGTCCACCCCTTTCCTGTGCCCCGAAACGGAATCCCCGGTACCACCGATGCTGTCACTCCTCCTGCAAACACCGATTATACCACTGAGAATGACTGTCCCGACCATCTTTTATACAGTTTCCCTGCCTCCTCTGCCATTAGGAGTGGCTCCTGCAGGAGTGCTATGCCAAATGTTTGCCTTTTAGGTGAGAAAATACTCTATATCTTTTTGGCTAATTTTTCAGCCCCAGACATTCCATGTTAAAACATTTATTCGGCTCCCCATTTCTGTGTCAACCATTAATAGGCTGCTCTGGCCATTATCCTCTTTCCTTGTACCAGCCTGTGTTTTCTGCTCCAGCTGTTTATCTCAGTACCCTGTCAGACCTCTCATTGTATTGACTTCTAATTCCAAGGACAGGTTCTAAAAGGGTAAACAACAACAACACTACTCTTTGAAAAAGAATGTGCTTTGTTTGGCACCATTGCGGTCTCAGGCTGGTCTGCCAGCTCCTTCTATCTGTTATTTCATTACTCCTCACACCTGATTATCCTTAGCATCTCTGTCCACCTCCAGCACACAGTCCATTTGCGATTCTGTCCCTGCAAGGGCGCCATTGTCTGCTACAGCTATTCTTTGTGTTTTCGCTTGGCTGCTAACGCTTGACTCATGCCTGCGATTCGAGATGTCTTCGTCATCTCATTGGCGGGTTCAGCTGCCTTATGCTTGTTTTGCTTTGGTCTTGTCATTTTCTGGCTACACTGTACCTCTAGTCAATCACAGACACTTTATGGTTTGTTAAAATGTGTGCCTTTCCCTCATGTCTGACCTGGGGTAGGATGAGTGTAAGAGAATATATGTCAAGTTGAGCACCTGCAGCCTTTGCTTTTCTGCTTTCAAAGACTTGCAAAGCGTCTGCACCTTTTGTATGTGTTCCGGGAAGATTTTCATAATCTTGGTGGGCCTTCTCTTCGAGCATGCTGTATCATGGCATCCCTGTCTCTACAATTTGGAACCCATGCGCTCCCAGCTCTTAGTGGGGCCGGTGCTCTCACCGCCAGTGTCCTGTGTGCTCGCTACACCCAGAGAAACAGTGACAGACCCTTGGTTTTAGGAGCGCGTTGGATCCATTTGTCTAAGGGGAGTTCTGCTGACACCTCCTCCTGCGGGCGGTGAAATGTGTGATCCAGCGAGCACCATATAACATAACATAACGTGTATTTGTAAACAGCACCTTGTACTTTGGCGCTGAATAACAGATGTTTATTGCTACCCAACTCAATGGTACTCATTTTATCGACCTCGGAAGGATGAAAGGCTGAGTGGACCCGGCATTAGAACCTGTGACCATGAGGTCGAACATGGGCTCCTACAGTGGACGCACACGCTACTGACATTGGTATTTGGTCCCTGCTCTCTTTCATAACAAGCATTGGCATAGCCAATAGGTCTCGCCTTTGGGGCCTTATAAGTGTTTAGCCAGAGCTATTGACTTTGCCAATGTCTTCAAGCTGTGCTGTAGAGAAGTGTGGCTGCTGTGCAGCATGCTGAAAAGTTATAATAAAAAAGTGTCAGGAGCATTTTTGTTACTTTATATATGACCAAGAAGGCATTATGTAAAACTGAACGACCATATTAAAAAAGTATTTACAATAAAAAATGTCCTCAGATTTCTTTTGTTCTTGCAATGCTGGCAACTTGTTTCTGCCTATTGCAATGGTTGTTTGTTAAAGCTTTTTTTTTGAGGGGGCATAAACAATCGGAGGGTGAAGGTTGGGAACTAGTACCTGTATTATAACACTAGCAGCGGCCAGACGCTAGGGGAGAATCAACAGATGCCAGATTCCGAGAGCAGGCTGAGGTGGTGCTGAGTGATGCTGAGGTGGTAGTGGTGGTGGTGGTGACTGTTGCGGAGACGATGCTGAGGTGATGCTGAATGATACTCAGGTGTTACTGAGTGATACTGCTGTGGTGCTGAGTGATGCTGTGGTGGTGCTGAGTGATATTGTCTTGGCGCTGAGTGATGCTGTGGTGGTGCTGAGTGATATTGTCTTGGCGCTGAGTGATGCTGTGGCGGCGCTGAGCGATGCTGTGGTGGCCCTGAGTGATGCTGTGGTGGTGGTGAGCGATGCTGTGGCGGTGCTGAGCGATGCGGTGGCGGTGCTGAGCGATGCTGTGGTGGTGCTGAGCGATGCTGTGGCGGTGCTGAGCGATGCTGTGGCGGCGCTGAGCGATGCTGTGGTGGCGCTGAGCGATGCTGTGGTGGCGCTGAGTGATGCTGTGGTGGCGCTGAGCGATGCTGTGGTGGTGCTGAGCGATGCTGTGGTGGTGCTGAGTCATCCTGTGGTGGTGCTGAGTCATTCTGTGGTGGTGCTGAGTCATCCTGTGGTGGTGCTGAGTCATCCTGTGGTGGTGCTGAGTGATGCAGTGTTGGCCCTGAGTGATGATGTGGTGTCGCTGAGTAAAGCTATGGTGGTGCTGAGTGATGCTGTGGTGGTGCTGAGTGATGCTGTGGTGGCGCGGAGTGATGTGGTGGCGCTGAGTGATGCTGTTGTGGCGCTAAGTGATGCTGTGGTTAAGCTGAGTAATGCTGTGGTTGCACTGAGTGATGCTGTGGTTGCACTGAGTGATGCTGTGATGGCGTTGAGTGATGCTGTGATGGCGTTGAGAGATGTTGTGTTGGTGCTGAGTGATGCTGTGCTGGCTCTGATTGATGCTGTGGTTGCGCTGAGTGATGCTGTGGTGTTGCCGAGTGAGAGATAGAGTGAAGATATAATGCCCAATTAGAGAGGGTGGTGAGAGAGAAAGAGAGAGAAAGGGTGTACATAGAATAAAGAGTGGAGCGGGATAGAGAGAGAGAAAGAAGGGGAGAGAGAGTGAATGAAGGAGTTTGAAAGAGAAACAGATAAAGGGGTGAGAGAGAATGAAAGGCTAAAAAAGATAGAGAGGGGAGAGTTAATTAAGTAGAGAGAGACTGTAGTCCAGGGCCCTCAGTTGGTAATGTGAGCTGCTGCTGCGATTGAAACATCAGAGTCCAGAGAGTTAATGAGCCATGACGAGGAAATGAGGAAGAGATAGGAAACCCAGATGGCAGCTGCGCGTGCACGCCATCGTGAACTCAAGCTGGTCGCCAGCCGAAAGCCAGTGTTTGCACTTCCAAAACCCGCTTACTAAAACTCTCGGCCAGACCTGCGCAAGCGCTGGTGCAGGCCGAGACCTAAAAATGGCAAAGACCATGTCGGTTGATACGTGGCTGGCTGGGGGCTGCGAGACACTGGGCGACCTCTACTCAAATGGTTGATTCCTCCCCAGGGAGGAGGCTATTGAATCCTCTGCACTGGGTACGGGGCAATATCTGCAATATGCAAAACTCTTGGCCACTGCACGCGAGGTATGGCCGTGCTTCCGGGAGTTGCCCCCTCCATCGCAGACGCTATCAGTGCTGTTGGAAATGGCGGGAGGACGGCGTTTGATATCAATAGTGTATAGGGTGTTGCGAGAGGACCGGCTGGCGCCGCTGCTTAGAATACAGGGTCAGTGGGAAGAGGCGACGGCACATACTATTTCTGCTACAGAATGGGAGACGATACATGGAGGGGTGCAGATGATGTCTTTTAATGCTCGTTTCAAATTGACACAATGCAACCATATACATCAGGTATCCCTTACGCACAAAACCCTACACGTCATTTATCCATCTCATGCAGCAATCTGAACCCGGTGTTGGGGAGATGAGGCAGGCTTTCTGCAAGTGGCTTGGTTCTGACCATCACTGGTGCCTTACAGGCGTGAAGTCCTGGATAAACTAAATGGGGTCACTGGGTGGAATATACAATTGAATATCAAGCAGGTATTGTTGGGTATATTCCCTTCTGTAGCTGAAAAAAAGCTGAGTCGGAAGTTTCCGCCATTCGGATTATTGTTGGCGAAACACTGTATTGCTATTAGATGGTTGGTGTCGGAACTTCAACACTGTGGGGGCTGGCTAATAGATGCCTCAGAGTAGGCGGTGGCTGAGGAAGTGCACACAAGGAAGAATGAGAAACTGGAGGATGACCTACGGGCATGGGCAGCCAAACTGGCCTCATTGCGGAACCCCCTGATGCCCGACCCATCTGAGGGGAAGCGCTGTGGAGCGGAATGAGTGATGCTAGCCTGTGATGAAATGACTGGTTGCCGGTGCCTTGCAGCTTCCCCTTACGATGAGGCAACTGGAGGAAAGCCCTCGAGTTGACTGACATGAGGACATGGTATTGAATTGAAATGTTAATGACAAGGTCTACATAGATAAAGACTGTCTCCGCTTGTGGAAAAGTCTACTTACCTTGGGTGCACACTGGTAGGAGCAGGGGCTGGTGGGGGGATGTCGGGGAACTGTTCGAAATCTAAGAAGTGTATGGCATGGAGAATGTACTTGATGTATTCTGTGTATTACTGTAAAACACAATAAAGACTATATACAAAAAATCTCCTCTTTCTGCTCCGGGAACTCTAGCAAGCACAGTTGGATATCTCCTGCACCTGGAGATATTCTGCAGCGCCCTGTTTCTTTGGTTCACTCTGCAACGCTTCTGAGCTCTGTTCTGAGCAGGCTAGCATCAATGGTTGTAATATCTATATTGACTTGACACATTTTCTCAGTAGGCGCTATGCTCATGATTGCATGAGTAGAGGGGAGAGTTGAGGAAGCATTTCCTGCTCTTCCTTTTCTGCAGTGCCGCAGATCTCGACAGCCACCTTAGCTGCTAGATGCAGGTCCAATATCTCCGGGTCCGAGATTACTGGGTCAGGTATTTGCAGACCTGGTATAAAATCCCAGACTGAGAGGCACCGAAAAACCTGCAGTTGTCCCACCGGGATAACCCTCCGGGCAACTCATAATAAGTGCCTTAATGGTGTTTGTTAATACCCAACTGAACCAGTTCAGTAAAGACCTGTGAGGAACCGACACCCTGCCTTCCATGTTACATGCAGATGTTTACAGTGGGTGCCCAACTCACTGAGCTACAAAACCAGGAATGCCTTTTGTTACCTACACAAGTATAGAATCAATCACTCAGCAACAAAATTATTATCCAGTTCACCTATGCTAATTAGATTAGAGATGTCTGACCTAACATTATATGTAAAGCACTGATTGCAGGCACATTAATCCTCTAAGCCATTTTATGAAGCTTTAAACATGCTGCTGAAAATTGCACTCAGAAGCACGACTCCAGCAAGTGTATTAAGCAACTGAGTAATGACGAGCAGCAGAAACATCCATTATTTACAGAGCTTTAGAATGACACTGCTGCATGATGTACTGCTAACACAATACATTAGTCACAGTCTGCCTACTTCTGACTCAAAGTGTACCTTTCTCTAGATAGGATCACAATCATCCATGGCCAGAGCAGTGCTGACCCTGTGCATTAGCTGACATGCAGGCATGGATGGGTGGGAGGACATGCTGTCGAAGAGCCTGAAAGCCAGGAGCTGAGGCGCTTTGGGGCTCACTGATGAAGTCCAGAGCTGAGGTTTGACCACAGATTAGTGACATGCAGGCCTGATGAGCTTACACAGGGAGGGAGAAGCCATAGCCATTGCAGAGGCCTGACAGACCCGACTTCACAGGCGGTTGCTGCTCAGAGGAGTGTCCTGAAATCCACCACCTGGCACAACGCTCCTGCGGCCCTTGCACATCGGGTCACTCTGGAGATGTCATACAGTGTGAGTTACAGGCAGGGGTCTGTGTGTCTGGCACACAATTTTCAAGCAACATTTCACGTGTCCCCAGCCGTCGTGGGCCCTACCTGCAGTCTTGCACTCATCATTTTGGCAAACGCTCACCCGCCTAAAGCCTGCTACCATCAGTAAAGTGATGATGAGGAAGGGAGCCGACCATCACCAGGCCAATGGGGGCCTCCTTAGCCAGACTCTAAAAAGGAGGGGGGGCGGGGGGGGGGGTGCTCCACTCCATGCACCGCCCTAAAAGATACGCCCCTGCATGCAGGCAGAACATTCTCTATGAATTAGGGCCGTTGCTTTTTTGTTTTTCTGCAAAAAAACCTCTGCATTGGGAACTCGTTTTAAAAAGAATGCCGACCAGAGCCAAAAAACATATGGCCCCAGCTCGGCATTATGCTCCGTCCTCAGTGCATCGGTTGCACTGGTAGGTGCACTGAAGGCATAGAGACCTCTATCAGGAATCGCTCAGCACGGAGAGTGGCCCTCCACAAGGGAAGTAGCTGCAAGGGCCCCACTCACCTGTTAGGCTGGCAGCCCCCCTGCTATGCTATATATGACCCTAAGTAAGGAAACGTAAATGTATGATCAAAGTGAAAAATGGCATAGCAGATGTGCATGGGTGCAACAAATGATATTTTACCATGCACAGAGAGAATGAAAGAGTAGGAGCTTATGTTTCTTTAAATTGTTGGGTTTCTAACAATCCATTTGTCACTGCTAGTGCAAGATCAATTGTTTTGCGAGTCACAGTATGAGCATTTAAATGCGCCAAGTAATAAGGAGATGGTAGAAATAAACACATTTCCTCGTAAGCCAGAGTAGAGAGTGTGCTCTTTCTATACCTTAAGAAGACTGCCCATGCATCTGGACAGTAATGAATCATAGACCTCTGTACGGTGTTGTTTGTAGCAATATTGCCACTTTGTCAATCGGTGATATTTCTTAGCGTGTTGATCAAGTTTGAGGCCAATACCATGCATACATGTTATGTATCAGTAAATAAATTAGCACACGCATGCAGGAATACCGTTAACCAGTCTTTGGCCTATTTGAAAGCACACAGTCTCCAAGTGAAGGTGAAAAGTTTGTGAATCGTTTGTGCATAGGAGAGATTTTAGTTGTGTTGTAAGTGTCCCTCAGGCGTCCTGCCAACATTAAAAGAGAGCGAAGAAGGGGTAAGTGCCCCAGATGTCGCCCGTCCTTGATTAATGGGTTAATTGGAAGTACTCAATTATCCTCAAAAGTGGGAAACCCCTTACTTATTGGGACATAAATCATGTAGAGTTGGAGGCTAAATCGAGTTGATAGATATTTTTTTGATTCGCAATGTATATATATATTTGTTGGCTTGGACCTCTTTCACTTGGACCGCAGGTGACCCCTTATCGCTACAGACTGCTTAGAACTTTTTGAGAATCCATTTTCAAATCTGTTCGTGCTCCATTACGATCGCAATTGGAACTTATAGATACGCCGCCCTGAGAAAGCTGCATGCTTCTGCACCGGGAAGGGGCGAAACATGTATTGGCTGTTCATTTCCATATATTTTGGTTCATTGTTGGTAACCTTGTCGATCTAGTAATAAAAAATGCTTCACCCAACTCAAATATTGATTCCACAAATATATATACATTACTAATCAACAAAATATCTATCAACTCGATTTATCCTCCAACTCTACATCAAAATTTAAAGTGTGATACCAGGCAGAGGTGAGTTAGAAACCACAGTGAACCCTGAACATGATGTAAAGTAATCCTCCTTTAGGTCTAGCCTAAAGACATATTTAGCTGGTGACAGAGCTCATTTGATGAACAAAAAGATATAGTGAGAGGGCCTTTGTCTTAGCCACCTTCACCTACTGCTTGATGAAAATGTCATTCACATCTCGAATCAGCCCACAGTGGTACTTCCTTTTAAGCCCATTCTATTGATAATGAGGCACTTTGGTTTGTTTAAAGAGTGCTTCCATTGCAGTGCATGGACAGTGAACTGATCATTGCATTGCAATGGAGGCACATCCCTTCATCTACTCTGACCGTAACCCTATACCACGGGCAGGGCCGGCTTTAGCACTGGTGGCGCCCGGTGCGACAATCATTTTTGGCGCCCCCACACCACATGAATGCCTCCTCGGATTCTCTCACTACGACCGGGCATAAGTGCCCCATATCTCTCCAATCATAAGTTTTTGCTAAACACAGCGCCCCCCCTGAGATCGGCGCCCCCTCCAAAGGTCAGCGCCCAGTGCGGCCGCACCAGTCGCACTGCCCTAAAGCCGGCCCTGACCACGGGTACTCGTAGTACGGCCCGCGGGCCGCCAGCGGCCCGGCAAGCCTTCCTTGGCGGCCCGCGGACCTTGCAGACATCGTACCTGTGTTTTTTTTTTAAAGAGTGTCAGCAAACACCGACACCGCCGGTTGCAGCAGCGCGGACTCCGAGAGACTCTGCTCTATGGGGGCCGGGCGATTCCAGTGATAGTCAGAGTGGAGATGCAGGGGCGCTAAGAAGAGGTGAAATACAACAAAGCCTCATTAACAAGTAAATGGTCTTTTAAAGACCTGTGAAGTACTCGGGTGCGGCTGTGTGTGTGCCCGGGAAGCTGTCTCAGCCCGGGCTGCCACACACGCGGGGTGAGGTGACAGATTGTGACAGAGGACAGCAGGGTGTGAGAGCCGGGTGAGGTGACGGAGGGCAGCAGCGAGTGAGAGCCGGGTGAGGTGACGGAGGGCAGCAGGGAGTGAGAGCCGGGTGAGGTGACGGAGGGCAGCAGGGAGTGAGAGCCGGGTGAGGTGACGGAGGGCAGCAGGGAGTGAGAGCCGGGTGAGGTGACGGATGGCAGCAGGGAGTGAGAGCCGGGTGAGGTGACGGAGGGCAGCAGGGAGTGGGAGCCAGGTGAGGTGTGCGTTAAGAGCCTGTGATGTGATGTTTCCCGCCAGCCTGTAGTCAGAGGGTTGAGCCAAGGCCAGGGAGCTCAGGCCTGGTCTCCGCTCTCACAGCACAGCGCACAAATGCTCGCCGCCAGGTTGGCACTATATATAATTTTGCATGCATACCTACACGGACGGGTGACTGGCGCCAAAGGGGGGCTTTGATCTGATAGCTCGGGGGTGAGAGTCAGAATTAAAGCCAGCAACAGATGTGACCCCAGGCCCTGTGGTGGGACACAAACCCCGCGAAGCAGCAAATTCAGAGAGAAAACGAGCTGGCTTTTACATTACACATGGAGAGTGGGGAGTGGGGGGGGGAGCTGTCTCTGGGCTGGTGACGGGGACGTGTAGACACAGTACGTGTGCACTGCCCGAGGCACAGAGACAGATAGAGACAGAAACAGACAGAGACAGATAGAGATAGAGACAGACAGAGACAGACAGAGACAGGGACAGACTGACAGATAGAGACAGAGACAGACAGATAGAGGCAGAGACAGATAGAGGCAGAGAGAGATAGAGGCATAAACAGATAGAGACATATAGAGACAGGACCAGATAGAGGCAGAGACAGATAGAGGCAGAGACAGATAGAGGCAGAGACAGATAGAGACAGGGGCAGACAGAGACAGGGACAGACAGAGACAGATAGAGGCAGAGACAGAGACAGGGACAGGGGCAGACAGATAGAGGCAGAGACAGACAGACGGAGAGGGAGACAGAGGGAGGGAGACAGAGACAGGGACAGACAGAGACAGGGACAGACAGAGACAGATAGAGGCTGAGACAGGGACAGGGAGAGACAGATAGAGGCAGAGACAGAGACAGACAGAGAGGCAGAGAGACAGAGAGATGGAGAGGGGGACGGAGAGGGAGAGGGAGACGGAGGGAGACAGAGGGAGACAGAGGGAGAGAGAGGGAGGGAGACAGAGGGAGGGAGACAGAGGGAGGGAGACAGAGGGAGGGAGAGGGAGGGAGGGAGACAGAGAGAGAGGGAGACAGAGAGAGGGAGACAGAGGGAGACAGAGAGAGAGGGAGACAGAGGGAGGGAGACAGAGGGAGGCAGGAGACAGAGGGAGGGAGTCAGGGGGAGACAGAGGGAGGGAGAGGGAGACAGACAGAGGGAGACAGAGGGAGACAGACAGAGGGAGACAGACAGACAGAGACAGACAGAGGGAGATAGAGGGAGGGAGACAGAGGGAGACAGAGGGAGGGAGACAGAGACAGACAGAGGGAGACAGAGAGGGAGACAGAGAGAGAGGGAGACAGAGGGAGGGAGACAGAGGGAGACAGAGAGAGGGAGACAGACAGAGGGAGGGAGACAGAGAGGGAGACAGAGAGAGAGGGAGACAGCGAGAGAGGGAGACAGAGGGAGGGAGACAGAGGGAGACAGAGAGAGGGAGACAGATAGAGGGAGACAGACAGAGGGAGACAGAGGGAGAGAGAGAGAGAGGGAGACAGAGGGAGGGAGACAGAGGGAGGGAGACAGAGAGAGGGAGACAGAGGGAGACAGAGAGAGGGAGACAGAGGGTGACAGACAGAGGGAGACAGAGGGAGACAGACAGAGGGAGACAGACAGACAGAGGAAGACAGACAGAGGGAGACAGACAGAGGGAGACAGACAGAGGGAGACAGAGGGAGACAGATAGAGGGAGACAGACAGAGGGAGATAGAGGGAGGGAGACAGAGGGAGAGAGAGGGAGGGAGACAGAGAGAGGGAGACAGAGAGAGGGAGACAGAGAGAGGGAGACAGAGAGAGAGAGAGGGAGGGAGACAGAGAGAGAGAGGGAGGGAGACAGAGAGAGAGAGAGACAGACAGAGTGAGTGAGACAGAGGGAGACAGAGAGAGAGAGGGAGAGAGGGAGGGAGAGAGAGGGAGAGAGAGAGAGCGAGAGATAGAGAGAGGGAGGGAGACAGAGAGAGAGGGAGGGAGAGAGAGAGAGAGGGAGGGAGAGATAGAGGGAGGGAGACAGAGAGAGAGAGAGAGAGAGAGAGAGAGAGAGAGATAGAGAGAGCGAGAGAGATAGAGAGAGAGAGAGAGAGAGAGAGAGAGAGAGAGAGAGAGAGAGAGATGTGTGTATGCCGGGTCTGGTGGCTCAGTGGCGAAGGCGTCCGCTGCAGGGGCCTGTGTTCAACCTCATGGTCACAGTTTTATTTTTTGCTCTAGCCCGGCCGCCGCCCTCACTGACCCCGCCCCCACCAGTGCGGCCCTCGGCCACAAACCACACTGTAAATTTGGCCCCCGAGAGAAAGTTTGTGAGTACCCATGCCCTATACCTACCCCTTCATCAACTACTACCCCTACATATTGCTACTTTTACCCTGTCTCCTACCCCTAGTCCTGCTCTTACTCCTACTCTTATTACTAAACTTACTCTTACACTTACTCTTACTGCTCCTACATTCATACTCTTTCTCTTACAATCTGCCGAACTAATTTTCTTTGGTCTACGTATTACATCTAATATTTCTTCCTATCACATCTCCTACTTTCTGAACATGAGCCATTCTCTTTCTTTCTGTACGTTTCCTCACCTTGTGCAGTTGACTCTGCATTGATTTTCCTCATGCGGTTGACTCTTCTATGCAGCTGATCCACTTTTTGTTGTAATAGAAGCAAAATTATCTCTAGACGGTTTCTCTGACATTTTGCCACTACCTTAAGGCAAAGCTGGACGTCCATGGGGTGGCCATCTTGAAATAATCCATTTATCTATATCTGTGTATTAGCAATTAAGTAAAAATAGTTTGATTCTTATGATATAGTATTTAGGTTTTTAAGCTTTGAAAACTATTCTGTAACTACTTTGGGTCAATCCTTAAGAAAGATGTCGAGTTTCAATTTTGCAAGCTACTTCATTTGATTGGGCTGTGTGCATATAACAGTGCTCAATCTCCCAGAAAACCATTAGAGGTAATGGGGTGACCCTGTGTCCCTCAGAACCTGGGTATTTATGATATAGTGGACAATTGGTTCTGTGGGTAGTACAATTACTGTGATCTGTGTATTCAATACAAAAGCGACGATATATCTCAAATTTCTTTCAACATGATACGAACACACCAAGAGAACATGATTTGGAAAAAGCAGAGTGTTTTTACTCTTTTGTTATTCAAATAACAAAAGAGCAAAAACACTCTGCTTTTTCTGTAAAATTTCATTTGTTGAAAGAAATTTGAGATATATCGTCGCTTTTGTATTGAATACACAGATCACAGTAATTGTACTACCCAACAGAACCAATTGTTCACTATATCAATCTCCCAGAAAAGCAGTAAAACTGATATGCAATCTGCATTTATTTACAACATATTTTTATCTCTTTTATGCGCCAGAGTTTCAGCAGTCAGACTTTGTGCTTAGTACAGTGTGATCTTGTTCACGCTCAAGGTGTGTGCTTTTACAAATACAGGATCTTCTCGCCTGCATGGTGTGATCTTTTGCAGGAAAATGATTTGGTAGAGTTTCTTTTCAGGGTCTTCTCTCTGCATGAGCGTGCTACACTTTCTTGCTGAGTAATGCCACCCACCACCCTTTCTGAGCCCACTGGTTAGTGTTTAACCCAACGCAGACCTGTTCATTCATTTCATTTTTGGCCAGAGTTTAAAGGGTTTGTTAGCCGGACTTGTGTGCTACAACAGAAGTGAGGCTTCCTGGATGCATCATGTCTGCGTTCTTTTCGTAGATGAAGAACGGGATTGGTGTATAGAAGTGCTTGAAGTGGAAAGATGTATTACTCTGCTATTTGGAAGTCGATGATTCCTGGATTTCCAACTTCTTAAAATAATGTTTGTGAACCTGGCCCATAAATAGTTTAATGAATTGTGTGTTTCCTTGCAGCTGCCATATTAAATGGTGGTCCTTCCCTCTCAGTGCACATCTTTGCTTTGAATGAATGAATGAATGGGTACTTATAGAGCGCACTGTCCCTCAAAACAGCACCCCCTGGCACTGTTTCGGATACAAAACCACTTGCTAACTACTGCAAGAAAGTAAAAGCAATCTTGTCAAGGCACCGTCTTTGATGAATTGCTTATAACTTACAGGGGATTGACAAAAATCTGCACAAGTGCACATCAAAATCCATGCACATTGTACATTTTCATGCTTACACCTGCTGCCCTGTGCTTACATTTGTGCATAGCCCATTTGAGACCCTGTGCTGAGTTGTTGATTCTTCACATTGCATCAGTAGTATTGAATGACAATCAATTTTGGATGACGGATTGTGCTAGAATCCCATGTTTTTCACTTGTTTGTCTGTGCTACGCTTGCACATTGGGGCTGGTCCTTTGTGGACAGAAAGGGCATGGTCTACTAACAGCTTTCTGTTTGACAGCTTTCCAAAACCGGCACAGTCTTCAGCTGTGATTTCGTGTTTATTCTGTTGTTGTATGGTCTCATCCTTTTGATTGTGCTATAGTTAATCTTCAGTGCTCTTCCACAAGGTTTTGTCTGACACATCTTGGGATGATGGATGTGGGTAAACACTTTGGATCATACAGCCATGGCTGAGACAAGGTAGTGTGCATGTATTCTGGGGGTTCAGCCCATTTGCTCCAGAAAACCTTGTGCAGATTAATTTTTATTTTACAGGGAATCACCAGATGTCTGAAGAAAATAAATCATCATCCTTTATAAACTTAGAAGGTGTAGTTTTGTCACCTGACAGTGCCCCTTAGAATGCTTTTTACGTGTCACTACAGTTTACCACAGTCTGCGAACAGTAGGAGCAGTGACGGCACAGGGGACAGTTTGAGCAGTCAGTTCATACCCAATAAAAGCAGGGCTCAGATAGTCATGTGGTAAGCTTGTGTTTGTCAAACTCAGTGCCAGGGAAGATTTGGAATGCAGGTTCATAAAACACTTAAGAGCCTATTCACAAACTGCATTTTCATGGACATCGATTCACCAAATTGCCAATGCTAGCGTAAGTGACATCACACACCCTTTGACCTTAATGACATCAGAGGAAGTGGCATCATGTGATGTTTGACCCTCAGTCTTCTCAGGAAGTGATGAAGCTAACCCCTGATGAGATCACAATAATTGACATTGCTGAAGTTCCATAATAACGGAATGATTAATTTAAAAGCACAAAAAAATGCATTTTTGGGATACCTCCGATATCAGGGTGCTGACATGGTATGCTAGGAAAACATTACTCCTTTTTCTTTGTCCTACATAGAAAAGATGATGTGTTGGTCAGAAGAAGATATAGTGACACAAACCACCAAACTGTACTGGGAGCCAACATTATTTATACCACAAACTGTCATGCCTTAATAGTTACCCTATGGTATACTGCAACAAGAAATGCATTAATAAATCATAGAGGAACAAATTAAAAAGCATTAGTAGTTATTTTCACATGTATGTATTAATTGATATAGACTATAACATGAATATGAAATATGTTATTGGCATAAAGTACTCGTTGTTTAGATTTATGATCCTTTGCAAAGCACTATCACTCGTGCAAAGCACATATGTGAAGGTTTTATTCAAACACATCATTTGCCATGTTTTCCCAATAACAGAACAAGCCAACAACTTGTTTAAAAACGTGTTTGTTTTTTTATTTCATTTTTAATTAATTAGAAGATATTTAACTGTACTGCTCAAATTATTATTTTTTTTTAAATCGAGTGCAATCTCTGGTACCAATGGAAGCTGCAAAAATGTAAACACTGCTCATCAAGGCACTGGTTTCCTTCTGTTCTTGAAGTGGTGGGTGGTGATCTTTGAAAGTGGTGGGTTGTAATGCTTGCACTGAATTGTAGCAAGTAAGCATAGTGAGTGTGCCTAGCCTCGTCTAGGGAGGGTTCCAGGCAGAGCTTAATTTGTGCCCGTGGTGTCCGGTGCTTGGCACGGGCACTTAATTGTTATGATAGTCTGCCACATGGTGGTGCTGTTTGAGTGGTTTAGAGATGAGCAGCACAACAGGTTTTTATTCATTCGATATACATAAAAAATTACCAATATCTGCCTCCCAAGCCATTCTTATAGCTTTGGGGGCCTGGAATAGTCTGAATTATCACACTTGTAGAAATGTGATGGTTAGTAGTTATGTACGTACTGTCTGCAGCGCTGGCAGGGGCAATAGGTGTTGCAATCTGCTGAGGCCTCCTGACGAGGGCCCTGGCATTTATATTTTTACAAACTAAGCACTGGTTCCAGGGGGTTCGCCCTGAGAAAATTTGGAAAAGATGGATTCAAATAGGGCATTTTAAAGTACAAATTTCTGATAAATTTGTTGAAAAGGCACAGGCTCTGAAAGGCACTCATTAAATATTCAACCTCTTTTATGGTGTGCCATGGCTATACAAACCTGATGCTCTTCATGAGTTGGCCCCATTTTTAGGTCTCGACCTAGCGACGCAGCGCGAAGCGCTGTCGCTAGCGAGACTTATTGTCGTCGACTTGCTTCGGAAGGGAGACAGGAGATGTGCACGCGCAGGCCGGACTGGAAATGTGAACACGCACGTCCAGGCACGCGATGTGCACATCTCCTGTCCCCCTTCCGTCCTCTCCAGCCGCATTGCACGCACTCCCCAGCTGTCCTTGCACCCCTCCAGTGTCAGTCAGCCATGCGCCTGCCACCCCCCACCTTACCGTCGTTCCGCCATGCTTCACGCGATGCCCTGCAGCGTGTCCGTAGAGCTCACAGGGTGATCGGTGTACCTCGCAGCCAATGCGGTCGCCGTCACGCTGGTCTTTGCTGGCGATCTCCAGACAGCAAATGTGCACGCTTACGGCGCGTTCTGATGTGCACTTGCCCGGACAGCTGATGTGCACGCTCACGGCGTCTCTTCTTTTGCTCACGGCGGACTCGAAAGGGCTTCGTTAGTACAATGGCGGTGGGGGATGTTTCAGTGCTGCGACGTAAATGCAGGTCTTCGCTGTGCACTGTCAGCCGCTGCCTTAAATCCTCTGCCTTCTGTTCGCAGACTGCTGCTGGCTTTGAGCACCTTGTGATCAATTAGCGAGTTTTCGATCTTGATTTGCTGCGTTTGGCCCAGTTGGTTCTCCAAAAACGGCAGCACGGATAGGGATTCCTTCATGTTGGTAAACATCGGGTACGTATGTAAGAGGAAAGACCTTGGCTGCAAGTTTAAGCGACTCTTTTATTAATGTTTTGCATGCACAGCGCGCTCTCCCAGAGCCTCCACGAGCAGAACAATGAGGCACGCTGTACCACAAGCACAAACAGTAAATGCGCTTTGTGTACATTTCTAATGCGCTTTGTGTACATTTCTTTAGGGTTTGACTGCATGGTTTCGTGTTTTTACTGCCGGTATGGCTGGACAGCTTAGTGGGATTATGTGTGACAAAGGCGAATGCAGAGCTGATTTCATGTTTTTTTTAATGTTTTTTTATTTAGCACAGAAACTTAACTGCTCCCTCCAACTTGCGTGTATTCTCTGTGCTGGGTTTGTCATTGCTTGATTGTATGCATGCAATGGGCACTTTGCTCCGCCCCTCCACTCTCTGTGGTTCTGCAGCCTTTTACTGGTCCCACTTCGTTGCTTCCACCGTCCCGCGACGTTCACAGTTCCCCTTCCATAACCTGTTGGTAAACATCGGGGCATGTGTGTAGTTAGAAAGACCTTAGCTGTCAGGCTGCAAGTTTAATCGACTCATTGGTTATGTTGTTTTCCTTGTTCAAATTGCCAGGCTTTAGCGCCGGCAACAACTTTGTGCATCAGTTCCTGTCTCACCGATAAGGACAACGCATTAATTTAAAGCCTATTTTACTTCCAGGCAGCGCACTTGCAGGCATGCTGGTTTTATTTATTCAGTGGAATGCGACAGTCCAGTTTAGTGCTGACGGCTTTTTTTAGATGTGCTGGGGGCCCACATATGTCAGAAATGACCAACATTGTGTAAGAACTTGCATTTTGTCATGGATACACCCCTTATGCCGTGGATGCTCCCTTAGGCCAAAAATTGATTGCAACATGCCAGTGCTAGAATATTACCATTAATGATGTCTGTATACTATTGAGGACTCATGTCAAAAATTACCCCAGGTATGTCTGGGCCAGTATCTTGCTATGGTTGCTTGCCCCCCCCAAGCCACTGTTTTCCTCCCTTGTGCCAAGCTTTTCCTCCAATGTGCCAATATCAGCATTTTGCCACAGGTGCCCCATGCTGAGAATTTCCTCCAGTATGCCAGCATCAGCATTTTCTGTAGGTGAACCGTGCCAATAATTATCTTTATTATGCCAGCATCATCATTTTGCCATGGGTGTTCCCCTATGCCAAGTATTACCTCTGGTATACTAGTGCCAATATTTTGTCACAGGTGCCTGTCATGCTAAGAAATGCCTCCGATATGCCAGAGACAGCATTTTGCCAAGGGTGCCTATCACCCATGAATTGCCTTCAATAAGCGAAGGCCAACTGCAGACTTGCAGTCATAGCACCACATACTCACTCATTTATATTCACAAGCTCACTCTCACTAAAACTCACTCATTTGATCTCACTTACTTGCACTTGTACTCATTCATTCTCACTCACCCTTACACTACTCATACTCATTTTCGCTTATTCTCACTATTACCCTGACTCACAATTACTTTCTCACTCATTCATTTGCACTCAGTCTCATTTGGCTTTACTCCTACTCACTCCTACTTTTTCGCTCAGTCACACTCAATTGCACTCACACTTACTCTCAATCACTCGCTAACTCACTTATCGTCACTCATTCTCACCCACAGCTACACTCACTCACTGTCACTCACTGTCACTCACATATTCTCATTCACTCCTCCTACTCATTCTTACAGCTTAATTCTAACTCATTCAAACTCGCTTCCAGTAACTCTTTCTCTCACTCACTCATTTTCACCTACTCTGGCTCAGTCATACTCATGAACACTCAGTAGCACTCACTGCCTGTCACTCACTCACTTTCATTCGCATACACACATGCTCACCTATACACACACTGACACATACAGCCTTTCTCTCACACCAGCACACTCCTACTCGTGCACAGACACAAAATACATTTAAAAGCATTTTATTTTACTTACTTTAGCTGTCAGTGAATGTCCTGTTCCAGCTCCTTGTGCTCCATTGTTTACACTAATAGTGAAAAATAGACTATTATTCATTATTAGCATAATAAAAAATGGGCAGAATACAAGGCAGGTAGAGCTCCAACGCACATAAGGGCAAGCCACTCCTGTGTTCTTGGGGTGGCTGGCCCTTAATTTGCCACCTCAGAGGCCAGGGGTCGCAAAAGCAGTACCAATGGTTGCAAGGAGCAAGGCAGGAGTAGCAGCTGCTATGCTGGCAACACTTAATTGACATCTATTCCCTCACCGCTCAGGTCTTTCTCTCTATCCCGCTTATCTCTTTATTACCGCCTCTCTCTCTATGTCTCTCCCCTTGAGCTCTCTCACACCACACTCTTTTTTTAACTTCTCCTACACTTGTCTCCTACTCTGCCTCTCTTTCTCTTTGAAGTGTCTTTCTCACCTTTCTCTCAACTATAACCCCCTTTTCTCAGATGCCTATTGCACCCCCTCCCCTCTTCTGCCTCTATCTAGGCTATCTCTTTATAGCCTTTCTCACACCTTTTTCTCACTCCATTTCTGTCTCAGCTGTGTCTTTCTCATCTCTCTGCCAATCACATCTCTTTACCTGTCTTTGCCTCTTTATCTTTCTGCACTCTGTTCTTGTTATGTTATGTTATGTTAAGTAAGTATTTATAAAGTGCACAGCTACTCGATAGAGTGCCCCAGCGCTGAGAACCTTGTGACGGAGCTGGCTGTGTGCTGTCAGAACCAGGTCGAGTACTATTGCTGAAATAACCAGGTTTTCAATGACTTCCTAAAAGCGAGGAGGTCCTGCATCTGTCTCAGTTCCAGTGGCAGGTTGTTCCAGAGTTGAGCCGCTTGCACCTGGAAGGAGCGTCCCCCTATCCGCGCTCGGTGATATTTAGGAGTGCGTGCCAAATGTAGCGTTGAGGACCTCGGTGTTCGGTGCGGGCAGTAGAACTGGACTCTCTTCCTGATGTACGCGGCACCTGTGCCATGGAGAGCCTTAAAAGCCAGGACCATTGCTTTAAAACAGATCCTCTTGCGGACTGGCAGCCAATGTAGGGATTTCAGATGGGGAGACATCTGTGATCTCGGGCCAAGCATAAGTATTGCTTTGGCTGCTGCGTTCTGAGCCACCTGCAGCCGTGCCAATAGATATTCCGGTAGCCCCAGGTACAGGACATTTACGTAGTCCAACCTGGAAACAATCAGTGCCTGGACCGCCGTTTTCCTGTGTGTAACAGGCAGAAGGGGCAAGAACTGCTTTAGCATTTTCAACATGCCAAAACATGATCCAACAACTGCCTGAATCTGGGCCTGCATGGAAAGGTTATCATCCAACTTCACTCCTAAGTTTTTAACTGTCTTTACAGAGGTTGTGGGAGGGGACATGTCCACTGGCCACCAGTTTCGCCACACGTTGCTAGGGGGGAGGCCAAAAAAGATGATCTCCCATTTTTCAGAGTTACATTTAAGTTGATTTGATTGGAGCCAGGAGAACACCTCTGATAAACAGGAATTAATCACATCTCCTTTAAAATCCGAGTCTTTGTCGCAGGTAAAAAGCAGCTGCGTATCGTCCGCATACGATACTATTTTTGCTCCGTGGGCCTCTGCCAGATTCGCTAAGGGGGTCATATATATATTAAAAAGTGTTGGGGTCAGTATTGAACCCTGAGGAACTCCCACCTCCAAAGGGGGGATAGGGGCGGCAAAAGGCGGGGACCAAACTGTTTGCTGGCAATCCTTTAGAAAGGAGGCAAACCAATTGAGTACCGTACCCCCAAAACCGTACTCCTGGAGTCTCAGCAGGAGTCGGTCATGGGGGTATTCACCTGCATTTGTCTTCATCATTTCTCTCTGTCTGTCCCTCCCTCTCTCACAAATGTCTATCTCCCCAACATCGATCTCTTCACCTCAATGGCTGTCTGGTCACTCTTTTCTCTCCCGCCTCTGCCTTAGTTCCCTTTCCCTTCAAAATGCCCAGTGTGAGCAATAGACATTGAGATGCCTTGTACTGCGTCCTCTCAACTACCGACATTAAGTGAATTAGGATGCAAGATTTTTATTTTTCTGTTTTAGCACACCCTGCTGTGTTCTTGTTGAAGACTGTTTTAATGCCTTTACAACCAGTGGCAGCTGGTGATATTTTAAAGTGGTGTGGCATAAAAGTTGGGGCTGGGTTTTAGGTAGGGAGCATGTGAAGTGAGCAAGTCGAACTGATACAATGAGGGTTTGGAGGGTCTTCCCCCATCTCTGAGAACATTTGGAGAAAAAGTAGTGGAAAATGGTGCACGTTAAAGCAATTTTTCATAAAGAATATAGTGAGAAGCAAGGTTGTTATTGAGGCAATTTTGATATGTAGCCCTTAAATATTTAAACATGAAAACTGCCCCATATGTTGCTGCATTAAATATGTTGAACACTAACTGGAGTGTGCAAATTGTACAGAGCTACAAGTAAAACATTATAGATAATAATTTTTTTTTTTTAAACGATTCCGAATACTGCCCAGTGTGATGCTTTTGTGTCCTGGTTTCGTTTTTAAAGAGATTTGAGGAATAAAACAGACCCAGCAGGACTAAGTACATAATGCAAATAAGTAAGGGTGGGATATCGTGAAAAATGAGATAGAGGGCGAAGCAGTGCCTAAGCGGTGCCTATTTCCCATTCTCTTCCGGACTGGTTGAGCATCTAAAATATTGCGTGGCTGAAGTAAAAAGGTGTTCAAGCGGACAGCAGACTTAGCAATTCTTTTTTTGCATTTTTATAGAGCACGAACTCGGCCCAAGGGCATTGGAGCACTATACATGAACACCAGTTACCAGTCGCGACGGCATGACTCGATAATGGGGGGACGAGGGGTCGCGCGGGGCGGGGGGGTTTAATTTAAAATAAAAATAAAAAGTTAACTTACCTTCGCCGGCCCGGTCCCGCGTCGTGTATGCTCCTCTCCTGGAAGCAGGAAGCCTCCCTCCTTTCCTCTAAGCCAATCACAACGCTGCAATGGCAGCGTTGTGATGGGTCGGGACGCCGACCAGCCAGGCGTCTATGGGGAGGCCATTTTCTCCATGTAGGCTGCATGCAGCCTACATGGAGAAAAGGAAAAGTGCGCATGACTGGTTTGGTCGGCCCCAGAGGGCCGACCAAACAGTCAGCGCCCTCGGCAGTGGGCAAGCCACTCCTCCCCTGCCCTAGAGAAGACCGGCCCACCTCCAACCAAACCCTTCTGCTTTCTCGCAGTGCGAGAAGCAGAAACATAAAATGGTATTTATAATACCATTTTATGTTTCTGCTTCTCGCACTGCGAGAATGCAGTAGGGGGGGTGCTCCTCCACCCACATGGAGGAGCCGCCACTGTTCACAACATGCTGCAAAGATAACTCAGGCCAGAGCCCACAGTTCACGAATGGTGCCAGCATTTTGTTTCATTGCAGAGTGAGTTTCACTGCTCAGTTTATTTATGACAGCCAAGCGGTCTCTTCTGTTCGGTCCTATATAACTTCAGTTCCTGACACTGCTTAGTGGCCTCATAGGGCAGGGGTTAGAAGGGAAGTGCCAGGGGCCACAAGGGGGAAGCCAGGGGTTGCTATTCCAATCCTTGTGGACCCCAGATGACATGCATGTGCATTTTGTAGTATGTAAAGGAGTGCTACATTATTACTACACGCGCTACAAAATGCGTTCCACAAACCTAGATGGGGAGACCTCTGCCTTTGCCTGCCCTATCTTTTCTACGCGAAGATCTCCATCAATGTTACGGAGATCTGTGCACGGGTAAACAAACCGTTTAGCTGTAAATGTGGGAGGGACAAGGGGGAATTGGACGGAAAATGAAGACTACTTACTAATAAATGAGAGGGTTTTAATGAAATGTAAAGAGGGATTACGGAGGGACATGCTAATACAAACACACGCCCACAACACAGTATGCAAAAAGAACAATTGATGGACAGAATACAGAACAATGTCATACATTCACCCCAGTACAGAGATCTGGGCCTAAATCCATAGTTTTTTTGCTCACCATGCCATTCCAGTTTGAACCCAGCCATATGCAA
Source organism: Calotriton arnoldi (assembly GCA_963921515.1). Lineage (NCBI taxonomy): Eukaryota > Metazoa > Chordata > Amphibia > Caudata > Salamandridae > Calotriton > Calotriton arnoldi. The sequence continues at coordinate 164,907 of CAWUFW010019136.1, read as the reverse complement.
ATCAGTCTTGACCCTGTGCCCAATGGGAACAGTCCAGCCCGAACTGCCAGGCCAGGTCCTCCCTGGACTGGAAACAAGCATCCTAGGACCGGTTTCGGGGTTTCACCCTCATCAGCCAGGATAGCTTGACTCCAGTGGCATGGAGAGCATGGGACCCACGTCTGGGCATACCCGGTCCCACTCGGGTGACAAATGCAAAAAGAACAATTGATGGACAGAATGCAGAACAATGTCATACATTCACCCCAGTACAGAGATCTGGGCCTAAATGCATCGTTTTTTTGCTCACCATGCCATTCCAGTTTGAACCCAGCCATATGCAAATCAGTCTTGACCCTGTGCCCAATGGGAACAGTCCAGCCCGAACTGCCAGGCCAGGTCCTCCCTGGACTGGAAACAAGCATCCTAGGACCAGTTTCGGGGTTTCACCCCTCATCAGCCAGGATAGCTTGACTCCAGTGGCATGTAGAGCACGGGACCCACGTCTGGGCATACCCGTCCCACTCGGGGTGACAAATGCAAAAAGAACAATTGATGGACAGAATGCAGAACAATGTCATACATTCACCCCAGTACAGAGATCTGGGCCTAAGTCCATCGTTTTTTTGCTCACCATGCCATTCCAGTTTGAACCCAGCCATATGCAAATCAGTATTGACCCTGTGCCCAATGGGAACAGTCCAGCCCGAACTGCCAGGCCAGGTCCTCCCTGGACTGGAAACAAGCATCCTAGGACCGGTTTCGGGGTTTCACCCCTCATCAGCCAGGATAGCTTGACTCCAGTGGCATGGAGAGCACGGGACCCACGTCTGGGCATACCCGTCCCACTCGGGGTGACAAATGCAAAAGAACAATTGATGGACAGAATGCAGAACAATGTCATACATTCACCCCAGTACAGAGATCTGGGCCTAAATCCATCGTTTTTGATCCCCATGCCATTCCAGTTTGAACCCAGCCATATGCAAATCAGTGTTGACCCTGTGCCCAATGGGAACAGTCCAGCCCGAACTGCCAGGCCAGGTCCTCCCTGGACTGGAAACAAGCATCCTAGGACCGGTTTCGGGGTTTCACCCCTCATCAGCCAGGATAGCTTGACTCCAGTGGCATGGAGAGTATGAGCACTGTTATTCACAAACTAAACTTCCAAAGTTGCTCCAGTTTTAAAGGAGTCAAAACAGGTGCAAATGAAGCACCATACATAGCCACTAACAGTTACTGCAACACACTCTCAAAGAAAACCGCGGAAATACCACCCCATAATGTTAAAATATTTACATTATTTACAACATTTGAAGTATAAATCTAGATCTTAACACACACTTACAAATACATTAAGGCTAAAACAATATAGAGAAGTATTAAACAATGGTTTGGTTATTTTAAAAGATAATAATAAACTTCATTTAAAAATAAATGACAAATATTAAAAATATTAAAGCATTTAAATTAAACAATTTTTAACAACATTATTACATAAAAATAGTGAAGAGGTTGGGATTCAAATGTATTGATCATTTAATACACACTTAATTTGATGAGGTACCGGGCTGTAACAGTTTATTTTATTAGTTCTAAGTAACATTAAAACATTGGCCATGATCTCCACCTATGTGTGCAAAGATACTAGTAATAGCTTTACACTCGTAAACCCGGGTGCTGGAGGCTCCACATCCTGATTTGAGTGGGTGAAGATATGTAAATCTATACCTACAGGTTAATTTACACCCGGAAATGGTGAATAGTAAAAACTATAAAGTTAAGCCTAGGTGTAGTAGTAAATATATGCTCATGAGTAAATATACACCTGTTTATTTACCTTTCTGAATATGCTCTACTGTTCACCAGCAGATCATTCTCATTAAAGTAACTTTCTTAATCTGTGCAACAACATTCATGAATCCTTTGTCTCATGCGTACACCCATCAATCCACACACTGCCATCTGTACATTAAGTTTCCGACTCAAACTTATCCACTCATCTCCCATAAACTGATCTTTTTATCCTTTCATCCACAGATATCCATCTTCTCCTCCACAAAACATCTACCGACCCCAGGCGTTGTTGCACCCATCCCCATGCATCCATCAGCCACATTCACCCAACCACAAATCCATCCATCAACCTGCACTTCCATCCACTAAGCTATCCAACCATAGCTGTCCATCTAGCCCCCAACAATGCATGCATCACCACCTATCCAACCATCTATTAATCCATAATACAACTAGGCAGCCATCAATCCACCCACACATCCAATCAGCATTCGCCTTTATTTGCATGTGCCTTGTCTGACTGTATGTGTGTCTCTGTGTGTATTGTTTATCTGCATAGTATTGCCTGCATGTGAGTTTTCTCTTTGTGCATTCAAACAAATCACACAAATTCAGCCATTACAACAAGGAACACATACACAAAAAAGAGGCTACTTCTATTAATGCTGCCAATTCTTTTCCAATGAGGCCAGAATCACGGCAGTGAATAAAAGAAAATGGTGCTCTCCCCACCCCTCCTGCCCCCATGCAAATTGTGCTCAGGTTTTGAGATTAAGATTCTTGAGAGCAAAACCTCTGAATCATAAGTGTGCTCCAACCCTAAATGTTAAATATAGTGCACCGAGCGATATAGCCAATGTCTAGTGCCCTTAGTTTGGGCAACCGTGTATTTCCGTGAGGGCTTTACCCCCTCCCCAAATGAGGGTCATGTCACCGAGTGCAAGCAACTCTGCCAGGAGGAAAACACGGTGGGCCAACAAAATTTGCAAGCGACAACACAAAATACTTGCAAAAAAATACTACATGACAAAGACCCCTGCATATATTATATATGCATATATTAATGACCTCGAATAGCAGTTATTTTGTCTTTCTTGGGCATAGTGTAAAACAGATTAGCAAAGGACGATCTAATTTTCAAGTAGGAAGACTTGTTTTGCAGTTTTTTCTAGTTAAAACACAAAATAACCATCTGTTTCATGGGTTTTCCCGGTTTTTTGAGGGACATTAAGAAATGCATAAAAGCCGATAATTAGCTTTCTGCCGTTACATCGCTCTAAATGGAGTAATCTGTTAGGTTCACACTTCTCTTTAATGCAGCATTAGGCATCCATAATTCACTTTTAAGTTGTTACCAAGCAAGGGAGCAGTCAGTGTACTTCTCCGTGTTATTTTCTTTCGTCTTTTTCAATTATTTTGTTTTACATTTTCCTGTACATTTACATTTTCCTGTATGTCGACAACTTTTGCTTCCTTTTTTTCTATATTAATTTTCTCTTTTTCGCGTATTTCTTATTTTTCCTCATTTTCCAGTGTTCCAGGAAAAGCTCAAGACATATCAGACGAACCGGTGAAGTGAAGGTTCGTGCTTTCGTGGGCACGTGTATGTGACATTCTTCTTACAATAATGTGCCTCAGAGGAAGCCAGGGCAGCAGTGTCTCCTGTTTCACTTTACACCATGAACTTCCTCGACAAAGATAAAACACAGATGAAATATTGGCTCCAAGGGCCTTCTTATGATGGTTGGACACGCATTGGATATATCGATCCACGCATTAAAAAGCCGTATAGACCCGTCATTATGGAATCCCACAGAGGCCGGCCGAGGGCTGTTTGTAGTCGGTAAATAAGCTCGGCGCAGCCAGGCCTCTCATCTCCATTTAGACTACAAAGCTGTTGTGGCAGAGGAGCAGTGCGGGTTTGTGCAGGCTTTAAGGCTTGTTTGCCTGTGACGCATCTCGTCCTGCGCTTTCGCCGCGTCCCTTCATGCCTGTCCTCTTTAGGGTGAGTAGGACGTCTCCATTCCACCGAGCCTCTGGGTGCGGGGTGTCTCTGTGTTCAATGGGCATTTTAGGGGACAGACAACCGCACGGGAGGCTTGCACCCCGGGAGTTTTGGGCCAATGGTGCGGCCCGTGTCCGATTGGGCTCTTTTTGGGCTCTACTCTAGGCAGTCGGTACAGGGACGTGGCGGGTAAGAGGGGTGGTCCATGTGGCACCAGAGGTCCTGCAGCGTCCACGGACAAGTTAGAGGGGTGCTGTCGTCAGAAGCAGTGACCCTTCTGTAGTGTCCGGCTGGACACGTTCTAGTGTTTCACCCAGTGCTTTAAATGGGAAAAAATAAGTGCAGGTACTCGTTAAATTGAGCGAGGGGCGTGGCTAGTGGGCGGGTTTAGAGGCGGAGTTAGACATGAAACAAAAACACTACTATTGAGTATTCATGTTGTCCTTGCATTGTCCTGGATAGTGGGCTCAAACTTTCCATATGTGCAGATTAACAACTAAAACCATGAATGAGCCAAGCCATCAACAGTACTTTTAGCACTTTAAGGCTAATAATCAATGTGCTCTAGGACGAGAGAGACTCTGGCGCTTACACCGGTTGCGGGACAGAACAAAACATGTGAGAAATGTATCAATCCAAACAAATTGTGTTAACTCGTTATACAAAATGAAGGTGAAACACCAAATGTTCATGTTTCCTTGTTTGCTACTATTTGCAGCTTCTTAATATCATAATATTTCTAATATTCCTACTTTGTTGCATTTGGCGCAATCCTTAAATATTTAAAGATTGCACACATACAAACAAGCATTCCATGCATTTCTTTTCAAATACCTCCTGATTCTGTTCCTCTCAAACACACACTCTCTGTTTTCACATCTCTAACCTCGAGATCCCTCTCACACTCACTTCTCTCCCGTTTGTAGCTAATTCTGTCCCACTCTCTTTACCCCTATTGCATCTTATCACTCTGTTTCATCACTCTATTTCTAATCTGCCCTCTCCGCGCCTCTCTACCTCTTTCCACAGGCGTCTGGATCTGCACTTACCCCTTCTGCCTCTCTACCGTTTCCTACTTTAAACTATGCTCCTTCCCCCTCACTCTTCACCTTCACTCACCCCCATTTTCCCTCCTCTCCCCTCGGCAGGAGGCCCCACGGCCGTAGAGCTTGCAGTGGCATGCAGTGAGCACTGGAGGGTCCCGAGTATGTGCAGAGTCCAGCAGGGGAAGAACAATACTGGCAGGGCCGGCTTTAGCGCTGGTGGCGCCCAGTGCGACAATGGTTTTTGGCGCTCCCCCCCAATGACCTCCTGCGCAACGGATTCCCGCACTACCACCACCCCTTAATAGTCTCCATAACCACTCTCTCTCAGATGCATCGAGTTAGTTTTATAGTGTCACTCATAAAAGTGAAGGGTGTCCGAGCACTTTACATTGCACACACATTACTCAATCATATGTGTGTAAATCAATGTATAGGAAAAGTTCCATATGACAGAGTGGTAGGATTTATATGTCATCCATATTGGTAGGTAGTATAGTTACGGGTGCTTGGTCTGGAGAAGCACAAACTCAGAATTTAAAATGTAAGACCATGGTTGGCGATTATCTTTAATAATTGGAATTGATTTACACCCAAATCAACACTTTGTACAACATTAGGATATTGAAAGTCTGGGGGGAAAAAATCAAACGCTCTAATCTATACTTGAAGTCTGCATTTCAGTTCTTTGATGACAGTAAATAGCTCCGTTTTTTTTTTAGCATTTTAACTTATAAGCTGCAAGTAACAAAAGGAAGTCTCTGACGAAAGATTTATGTTATGTTCACTTCGTGATTTGCATGGTACACATTCTTTGCCCAGGCACATTAACCCTCTGCACTACCTTAAGATGAATCAAAACATCCCCCAGTCAAAACTTCCACTAGACAAAAACTTCGTTCTCTCTCCAGGAACAGCGTCAATCACCGGAGTTAACTTGACATTTTTATTGTTGGCTAAAAACTGCTGCAGGTCAGGAACACTGCAGCTGGTGCTTTTTAAAACAATATAAACTAGCAATCAGGAACGCCATGCAGAGCCGGCCCTGCGTACAGACATGGGTAGAACTGTCCCTTTTGTTAGTGTCAAAATCTGGCAGAGGCTAAAATAAAGAGAAGTGTACGGGCCTCATGCGGGAAATGGAAAAGCAACGTTGCTTCCTTTCGAAGGTAACCTTTAACAGTTCAGATAATTGACAGTACTGGCCTCCGATGGGAAGGTCAGTTGAACTCCCCCCCTCACCTGGGCACCAGGGAGGCTACTTAAGCCTTCTTCGCCACCTCGATCATCACCGCCCATCATGGACTTAATGTCCCAGCGCGCGGGGTGGGTGGAATCGCAAGGGCAAATGAGTCCGGACAAAGAAAGTCACACCCCAGTGGGAGGCCAAGAGGTGAAAATGACCCTTTGTGTCTGCGTTCCACGGACCCAGCATCGATGCCTAGCAGGGGGTGATGAGGACAAGGAGAGCCTCCATCTGGGTAGGAAGGGAGCAGAGGCCGCATCGGGCAGCTTGCCAAACCTGAATAAATAAGGCAACGGCCAACATGCTGCCAAACAAACGGCACGCAGCTGCCCACCTTCTAATCTGACCCTGAGTACCAGTACTCTCCTTGACAGTGGAGAAGTGCCGGTACTCGACTCGGTAAATTTAAGAAGTGCCGGTACTCAGTACCGGTGAGTACCGGCCCATTTAAAGCACTGGTTTCACCCTGTTAAACACACACTAACACCCACCCATCACAGGCGTCACCAGTCAGGTGACCCTGTTAATAAAAGGGGCCGGGCTCACGTGCTTGGGCCAGTTACAGTACCCTACTATCAGTGTCTGTGTCCATTATTGTTAGCATGTGGGCCTAGAGCCCACGACACCACAATGGCGACGAGGGGGTCGATCCCCGTGTGAGCTGTCGACCACTTCGTGGTTCATCGTGGGGGAGGAGTAGCCCATGTCTAGGGCACGTCCTGCCTCTGCTTCCAACTGTGAAGAGCTGAGAAAGAAGAGGGAGCGTCGCAGCCAGCACCACGCCCGAGGCATCTCAGCGCTGCTGACCCCCACCGCCGGCGACATCCAAGCCCAGCGGTCAGTGCCACGACAGAGGAGTACCCCTGTGACCTACCCAGACAGTCGCTGTACAAGTGCGGCACCTCCCCGGCCTGCTGTGAGCCACCGTGAGATCTGTTATGACGAGACACTCAATTAGCGATTGGACAGAGCGCGTACCAGCTCTGAATGTCCCAAAAGCATTGTAAGTGCCACACGCATGCCGCCGTGGTGCTCAAATGCCCCCAACCTACCGCGTTTGAAGACACCAGACAGCAGCGAGGCCCACCTGGCATGTGCAAGAGCCAGCGGAACTGCCCCACTGCCGACTACGGGACAAGCACCCAGTATACTGTGCACGAGGAAGACTGCCGTCCTGTAGAGGAACCTGCGACACCACCATCGCATGGGAAGACCGAGGCGATGGCCTGAAATGGAAGGTTGTTGCCTACCTCTGCAGCTCACCCCTGCCGTGAGCCAGCACGCCGACTCGCCGATAGAGAAGGAACCCAGTGAGCTGCCTATGGAGGCTCAGCCGGCTGGGGGGGATAAATGAGGCTCAGTTTGCGGCCGCTTCCAGGGTGAGTGCCAAACCTGCCCAGAAAAAATAAATAAAACAGACAATGCGGGCGCAGGAAATCCCGTAGGCAATATTTAGCCTGCATGCACACTGACCAGCAGCGCTAGGGACGCGAATAGCGCTTTGCAGTCCCAATCTGCTCAGTGCACCAAGTACATACCTGCATGAGAGCGTCCCGCAAGTTCAAGGAGATCGCCATGGCTGCCCACAGTCAGAGGAAAGACTTCCGATGCCCGCGATCAGAAACATCTGAGGCGCCACCTAACTGGGGCCCAGTATACCGCACCCTGCGAGTGACTGACTATAATGAAGTGGCCCCGACGGGGCCCACAATTTTCTGAAGGCACAAGCTATCTAGTGAGTCTACAGTAGCAGTGAAAAAGAAAATACACAACAGGAGCCGTCTTACCTCACCGGCGCAGTGTGTCCCTCCGTCTGCATCCTCAGCACCTTCCCGCACCGTGCCTGCCTGAACTCCTGGGGCACCAGCAAAGTCATTGTAGCTGCAGCGCCACCTAGCTACTGGGTCGGGGCACCTCGTCAAAGAAGCACACAGCCCGGCACCGGCATCTCTATCAGCAGAGGCCCGCAGTTCCTGGAAAGACTGCCGGGGCCTGTAAACTGAAACGCTGCACTGCCACCTAGTGGCTGCCAGTGGTACTGCGCCCAAACAAAGGAAGCACATAAAGGGCCGGTGCCTGTATGTCTAAAGCACCGACGAACATGTGTGGCAGCCACGTTCCCCACCACTGACTGAGCAGCACCCTCCTGCCTCAACTCTCTTTCCACATCAGCGCGGAGACCGAGAAAGCGAGAACAGGCCAGATGGGCACAAGACACACTGCACCTGTATCTCCAACACCGCTGCATCGGTGGAGCTGCTGTCGGCCTGCGAGATGCGACAGCTGCAACGATACCTGCTGACTGGTACTCTGCACCAGCGTCAGAGGTACTCTCACGCACGGCCCTACAGCACCACGGTAAATGCCTCCCTGCCCCAACACTTAACACCTGGTCAAAGAGAGAAGACTGAGGCAGCAGAGAGAGAGAGAGCAGCACCGACGAAAAGGGCACCCCCAGAACGGAGAGTGCCAAGAAGCCCAAAGCTGCCCCAGCCCAGAAGAGCGTCAAGAAGCCAAGAGCAGCACAGCCCATGAAGGCAGCAAAATCTACAGGAAGCACAAGAAGACAGGGTGCAGCGTGCGCAACCCTCAGTGGCTGTCTGACGCCACCACCAGAGAAGCATCAAGTGGCCAAGCACGGACCAGAGAAGGTAACAAGACCGAAAGCAGCCAAACTCCATGAAGACCCAACTCCCACTGGCTGCCCGACGTCACCGCAAGCCAGGGAAATGGGCACGCCCAGCTCCAGAAGAGGGCGCTCCAAAGAAGGTCCAAGAGCGCGAAGTCCGAGGTGCGCCGACGCAGACATTCAGAAACTGACAACACGGACATGCACCCAGAAGAGAGAGACATCTCCACTCAGATGCACTGCTGAAGACAGAAGGGAGATCCTCTACATCTCCACCATGCCAGCGAAGCCCCACAGTGGGCAGAAGACAGCACAGTGTCCTCCCTCACACTGCCTCAAGACGGAGTCGCCAAGGGCCCAAGACAGGCAAGAGGAGAGTCTCACACTCCCTGTGGTAAGCTGCCACCGCAACGTGTGCTCCAACGACAGGCGGCCGGATGCCACATCGCACAGCGAGAAGGAGCACGTCACACGAAGTGACTAACCCTTGCAAGCATGCCCGAATGGAGGCAGGATCAAGCGCCACAACGGCGCAGCCTTAAGGCGCAAGCACGACGCCCTCGAGTGAAGAGTAGAGGAGCACCGCGAAATCCCTGAGGAGGGGATGGTGCCCGTGAAAGGTCCCTAAGAGGAAGAAGCAAGTCCTACTGACAGGACAGACCTGCGACAGGTCCGCAGAAAAGTGAAGGCTGTCTCAAGAACTGGACGCGACCAGCGAGATGTCCATGTGGCGCAAACATGAGACAGGTGGCAGGACGCCACATCCAAGTGAGGACCTGGTCGGAAGGAGAAAAGAGAGTGGCAGGACGCCACTCCGCAAAGGAAGAAAGAACAGTGGCACAACACCACAGGGCAGAAAACCACCACAGGCGCGCAAGATGGAACGGAGAAGAGCGACAGGACAGAGGACTCATGCCAGCACTGGAGAAGGTATTCATCAGCACAAGGCAGGTACCGGGGTGCAGAGACGTCACTGGAGACAGCTTCGCAGGAAGACCAACCATAAGCCGCTAGCAAGCGCGGTCTGCGCGCAGGCCCCACGCTTCGCAGTTCGACCGTCCTCTCACCTGTCACCGGCTGCTTGGTATCGATAGCACCACGCCTAGCAAGTGCACCTGCTGGAAGACAACTGCAAGTGGCCACGAAGTCCCTCTAGCCCTCCTCACTCCACAAGGTCACCCAAGGCAAGAGATTGCCGCCTGTTGCCCAACTGAAGGAAAATCACTGTGTTTGTCATCGTCATCCAGGTGCATCATCACCAAGGACGTCAAAGGAGCATCGCACCACCAGAGTGGATCCCAACACTCCAGCCAACCGGAGTTCAACAAGGCTAGACACCCAGGAACCTTCTGTGTGCCCCAGTCAACCTGAAGCCTGCCGAAGTAGAGCATACCCGACCATTGGAATATCCACCCTTGGGATTACACGAGGCTTGGCCGTGGCCCTGTTGGGAGTTCTGCAGCGACCCCTCAGCGCGGCCTACGAAAGGCCCGCACAGCCCATGCGGGCACGTGGCAATCCAGGGGCAAGGGCCTCGATGGAGTTCCTGTGAGAGGGGAATCCGAATAGGAGAGAAGCGTCGGCAGCAGCTCCACGTCAGCCAGGGGAAGCATGGAGGTCACAGTCGAAGACTGGTCACCCAAAGACCATCAAAGGAAGGCACAGAACCTGAGTCCTGACGGCGAGAACACCCAGACTGAGACACCACCCTCTGCGGCTACATGAGCGACTTGGCAGTGGTCCTGTTGGCAGTTCCTCAGCTACGCCTTCGCGTGGCCTACACGAAGCCCGCACAGTCCACGCGGTCCCATGGCAACCCGGCAGGAAGGCCCTCCAGGAGGCTTCAGTGAGAGAGGAGTGCAGGCAAGAGAGGCAAGTCCGAAGTTGCTCGGCTGTCAGGAGCTAGAAAGACCATCAAGCACGTCGCCTCCAAGGGAAGGCCTCATACACCGAGATCATCCCCAACAGCTGCAGGTTTGTCGTCCACCGGAACCTGAGCGCCTGCGAGATCTCCAAAGTGGACTCCACCACCGCTCCAGATGCACCGATACTTGAACTCTGTAAATAGACACCAACACCGCGAGACCAGGCCGGTCTGAAGTACATCGCCAAGGCGGACTAAAGCATCCTGACCATGTGGTCCAAAGCGCCAGCGCTGCCTGGCGGACAGCCTGAAGAGACTCATTTGGTGCTATGTGTTGTTTATTTGTTTTTCTTACAGGTTGGACTTTTGTTTGTTTCTTTTCATTAAAGTTTGGGAGGGATGTAGTGTCCGGCTGGACACGTTCTAGTGTTTCACCCTGTTAAACACACACTAACACCCACCCATCACAGGTGTCACCAGTCAGGTGACCCTGTTAATAAAAGGGGTCGGGCGCACGTGCTTGGGCCAGTTACAGTACCCTACTATCGGTGTCTGTGTCCATTATTGTTAGCATGTGGGCCTAGAGTCCACGACACCACACCTTCAGTCTAACTACTTCAGCACCTGACCATGAGAACAGCTCCCCGCTGGGCGAACTGAGATAAAGTAAGTCCTGGAAAGGGGGCTGGCAGGCGAGAGGAGGGGGGGGGGGCGGGTGAGACACGAGGGGTCAGAGGAAGTAGCGGGAATCTGAGGTAAGAGCAGACCGCAGAGGAGACCAAAGGGAACAGCGAAGCGCACAGAGAGGAGACCCCGGGACCCGAGAGAAGAGGGTATAGAGTAAGAGAGAAAACTTGAGGAAATTGAGATGAGTTGACGGGCGGAGGGGAGGCCCGAGGGGCGGGGACTAAGAGAAGGGGCTCGAGGAGACCTGAGGGGCAAAAGCTTGAGAGCTGAAGAGCCAGTGGTATATCGAGGGTCCCTATTGCAGAAGAGTGAGACTGCCACCCTACTCCCAGTTGGGTAGGAAGAAGAGCCTTCACTGGGGTACAGAGGGCCTCTTTCTACCCAGGACACGGGGTCACTGCACCTAATGCACTGTTGATACCGACGTTTTGTGAAATAGGTGAGGGCACTGGCGCCGGAAGGCGTGTGTACGGCAGAGGGCATGGTGGGGGCAGGTGCATAGAGTTGGAGAATGAAAGTTCTACATCGACGCGCTGGAGGTGAAGTGAGCGACACAGAGGACGTCTTCAGGAGGGATCCTCGAACGCAACGTGAGAGAGAGCCGAATGTGGGCACAGGTTGGGGACACCGATGAGAAGCCACAGGGGGCACCAAGGGTGGAGCTGACGAGGGAGAGGTGGGCGGGCAGCAAGAGAGGGCGGGGCGAGGTGGGTAGAGCCCAGCAGGAGCAAAGTGTTGGCTCGCGGAACAGGCGGGGTGTAATGTACTGTACATTCCTGCTAGTTAGCTTGTGGAGGCACGAGCTCCCACACTGTATTCTAGTGTCATTATTGGCATGCACGCTTGTTCAGTTATGCGCGCATGCTGCACCTTTGCTGTAAATATGTTGATGTTCAACTTGGTATTCTCGTGAGCGTCTTTCTCCTTGAAGCGCTAACGGACCTAACAAACAGATCTGTTTGAACTTCAAAGAGGAAGGACGCACTCCAGTGGTGTATTCGTTTGCTTGGAATAAAGCTTCTATTCCTGTTCATCAAATCCTCATCGTGTCTACTTTATTTAATGAGGAATCTTACGACTTTACATTTGGCGACGATTTACCTTGTTTTCTTTTTCACCGAAACACCACAAAGATTGTGCCTCCTATCTACGCTGGAAAGCCTCCTCCGATCATCCATCAGAAGAAATTCCTTTCTTCACCTTTGGAAACCCCTTAGCAGCATTTCAACACTGCTCGCTCTTATTTCCTGCTATGATCGTCCTCACGCTGCAAGCCAGGGATTTCGGTTTGTAACACCGCTTTCCTCCTTCTCAGCAAGCCACCGACTTCTCGCGCTACTTCCTCAATCCCTTAACAGAGGATTGATTGGTTTCTCAAGCGCCCCTCCTCCTACAATACGCGCACCGTGATTGGCCTCACTTGCGCCTGCTCCCCTGCTAAATCTACAGAGCCTCGTCCTTGACGCCTTCCGGCCAATTTAGCCTGGGGAGATCAACAGTAAGTTTAAACACGCTCTCACGCGTGCAACGTTTATTAATTCATTTTTGCTTTTTCACCACTTTCTTCAGCACACTTGTCATATTTCAATATTGTACTTTACCCAAACGGATTGCTACCTGCTTTTACTCATTACAAGTGCTTTTTCTACAAAAACTATTTTTTTAAAAATAATCTTTCATTTACTTCTTCAACATTACCCATATTTTTTTGCTTTAAATGGCTTCACAGCAAATTTTTCAATTGGATCATTTTCTTCCAAGACCAGGCAAACCAAAAGAAGCTTGGAAGTTATGGTTCAGATCTTTTGAAAATTATTTGGTTGCCATAGACGCTGAAAGTTACTCACCCAAACGCAAGCTAGCAATTCTTTTCAACTTTCTTGGCAGCGCTGGTCGCGAAATCTTTACTAATCTCCCTCTATCTCTCCCACCACCGGGTGAAGGAGATGGATGGAATGTATACTCTGATGCCGTTAACAGACTAAATACAAAATTTTTAGAACAGCCAAGTGTAATGTTGGAGAGATTTAACTTTATGAAAAGAAAGCAGAACTCAGATGAGTCTATTGAAGATTATATTTCAGTCCTGAGAAATCTGGCTGCAAACTGCAACTTTGGGTCTGTCTTGGATTTTCACATAAGAGACCAATTTGTCTACAGCTGTTATCATAAGAAAATTCAAGAACGCATTCTCAGCTGTGGAGATCCCTCTTTAGCTGAGGTTATTGATATTGCTAAGGGTATAGAAAGGTCTATTATTACTTCTAAATGCATAACTAATGAAAATGTGTCTCCTGTCAACATGATTCAAAATGACTCCCCATTAACAATGTTTCTTACAGGCATACATTTCTTAAATCATTTCCTTCAAAACAAAGCAAAACTAATTCGTTTTGTTATAGATGTGGTTCAAAGTCTCATTTAGGGGATAGTCCTGTTTGCTTAGCTTTGGGTAAGAAGTGTACCAATTGTGGCAAAATGGGTCATTTCTATACAGTTTGCAGAAGTAAGAAAGTTGTCAGGGTCAGTAATCTAGATACCAAAGAGTGCCTGGAAAACCATAATGCTCAACCCAATCAACTTCTGTCTGACAACCTTGAGAGACTTATGCTTTCCATTGACTCTCAAGATTTGACTCTTTCCACACAGAGAGTCAAAGACCCATTATGCGAAGTTATTATTGGGGATTTCAAGGTCAACATGATGGCTGACTCCGGAGCACCGGTCACCATCATCTCAAATACACTTTTTGAAGAACAATGGGTTTTTAAGAAACCTCTACAAGCTTTGGATATCATTCCAAAGGCATATGGTGATCACATTATTGAAATGTTTGGATACTTTACAGAATTCATCACATGTTTAGAACGGAAAATTTTAACTAAGGTATATGTGGCTCTTAAAGGTAAAAATATTGTTGGATGGCAAGATCTAGCAAAAATGGGTCTAAAATTGGTTCCTGGCTCTGATAATCCTGTTCAAATTAATAATGATGTTTCAATTTCTTCTGTTTTAGAAAATAACATTTCTGACTTTACAGATATTTCCACAAGCATCTTTTCAGAATTCCCTGAAGTTTTTACTTCAAATATAGGAAAAATTACAAAAGTGGAGCACTTCATCAAGTTGAAAGACAATGCCATACCCATTGCACATAAGGCCAGACCCATTCCCTAAGTGTTCGTAATGATCTTAAAATATTATTGGACAAGCTAGTTACTGAAGGTATTATTATACCTACTGAATCATCCGAATGGGTCAGTCCCATAGTTATAGTAAGAAAAAAGGATAATTCCATTCGTTTGTGTGCCGACTTGCGTTCCCTTAACAGAATTATTATAGTGGATTGTCATCCCTTACCAAAGATCCAAGACTTATTGTCTAATCTTGCCGGAGCTACGTGTTTTACCATCCTTGATTTAAGATCAGCATACCATCAAATACCTTTATCAAATTTATCCACTGATCTCACCACATTTGTCACACCTTTTGGGGCATACAAGTATCTTAGACTGCCTTTTGGTTTAGCTTCAGCGGCTAGTGTGTTTCAGAGATTTATGGATCACATGTTGGAAAGTATTAGTTCAGTACAAGCTTATCAGGATGATGTTTTAATTTATTCTAAAAACAAAGCTGATCATATAATAACCCTAAGAAAGGTTCTCAATAAGTTTAAAGAGTTTGGTGTTACATTAGGCACTGAAAAATGCAAATTCATGGTAGAGTCTCTTGATTACCTAGGTCACACAATTTCAGCCTCAGGAATTAATCCAAAATTTTCTCTTACTCAAGCTATAGATGAAGTTGTAATACCTAAAAATAAAGACCTACTCAGATCATTTTTAGGCATGACAGAATACTATTCTAGGTTTATTTATAATTATGCACAGGTTGTCCAACCCTGCGTATTTTATTGAAGAAAAATGCCAATTTCTCATGGAGTAATGAAGCACAACAAGCTTTTGAACTAATCAAAAACGTATCCTTCAAGCTCCTGCACTTTCTTCTTTTTCACCTATTCACAAATGTATTTTATCTGTTGATGCCAGCCAACATGGCTTAGGAGCAGTCCTCTCTCAATGGGTGAATAGTAAGGAGAATACGGTTGGTTTTTCATCTAGATCTCTCACGAATGCAGAAACCAACTACAGCACAATTGAGAGGGAGGCTCTTGCATGCACATGGGCCGTAGAGAAATTTAGAACATTTATTTGGGGCACGCAATTTGAGATTTTTTCTGATCATAAACCTTTAATACACTTGCTAAATGGAAATGGCACAGGAAAAGCTTCTGCAAGACTTGTCCGCATACTCTCACGCTTACATGAATACAATTTCATAATAAAATACATACCTGGAGGTCGCAATGGAAGAGCAGATTGTCTGTCCAGATTATCATTGAAGGATGATTCTTCATCTTCCAGGTTTGATGATGTAGAATGTGTTGTGGCGAGTGTGGAGGATTTTATTAATGATTTACCTCATATTACTAAAGAAGATTGGCTGAAAGCTTCTGAAGAGGATTCCGTCCTTGCTGCAGTCAAGAACATGATCTTGACTGGTTGGCCAAAAGAACGTACCTTACCTTCCCCATTAAAATCCTTTGCCCAGGTCAATCATGAACTTTCTGTAGTAGAAGATTTGGTCATGCGTGGTGACCTTGCTGTACCCCCCACATCCCTACGTTCAAAAATTTTTAAGATTGCACATGAAGGGCATTTAGGTATGGGAGCTACCTCCAGAAGGTTGAAAGAAAGTTTTTGGTGGCCCGCTTTGGAATCAGATGTTACTAATTGGATAAACTCATGTCAAACTTGTCTTGTGTCCGACAAACATTGGAAAACCATGAAAACACCACTACATAATGTACCAGTTCCAGAGGATGCTTGGACAAAATTAGCTCTGGACTTTGCAGGACCTTTTGAGGTTCTTCCTACAGATAAGAAATACATTATAGTACTAATAGATTATTTTTCAAAATGGGTGGAGTTTGAATTTTGTTCCTCTCCCACTTCATCATCTGTGATCAGTTTTCTCTCAAGAATTTTTCTTTCTGAGGGATTTCCCAGAGAATTGGTCACAGATAATGGTTCTCATTTTATTTCAACTTCAATGGAGAATTTTTTTAACATCGCATGATATTAAGCATTTAAGAGTAGCTCTGTATTCTCCTTCTGCAAATGGCTTAGTAGAACGAATGAATAGATTTATAAAGGAAGGCATTCAATCTGCCTTAGCTTCTAATACACCTGTTGAAATATTTAAAAAAAAAAATTTGGTCTTATCTTACTACACCTCAGTCTTCAACAGGCATTTCTCCCTTTAGGCTTCTGAAGAAAAGGGATCCCAATGGATCTCTCTGCCCTTCCTGGTTAAAAACATTGAGAAAGGATGATAACTCATGCTTGGTTTGCAGGGATAAAAAAAATATGCTTAGGAAAGTTGCTGTTCAACAATCTATACAAAAGAAAACGTTTGATACCAAAGGTTGTAACAGCATACAAGAGTTCCAAATTGGTGATTGGGTCATGATTAAGTCGCCCAAGAAAGTTAAGAAAGGTCTTTCTAAATTTTCACTTCCTGTGCAAATCATTAAATTATCGAAAGGATCTTTATTTTTGGGTCATAAAGGATGGTGGAGTAAAAGAATGTTGGTTAAATTAATGCCTGATCAAGCTCGCAAGATATTGGCCAACAAAAAAATGACTTTCAAGAGAATTTACATTTTTCCTACTTTTCAAATGATCTAAGTGTAAATGAATCCTTGATGTCAACTGGAAATGATGTTCAGATCCCAGAACCTAGTAACTCTTTGCCAGATTCTCCGTCTACAAATGGCCCTGTACAAATTAATGATTTTCTGATTTCTAACCCAATTTCTGTAAGACCTTCTCGAAATTGTGCATTCTCCTCAAAATACAAAGATTTTTATCTATCTTAATGGATGTATCATGAATGTACATATATATTTCATTGTTATTTTTTGTTGGTTTTTATTTATTTTTTTTAATTTTTTTTCTCTCTTTGTGAAAGGGGAAGGGTGATGTAATGTACTGTACATTCCTGCTAGTTAGCTCGTGGAGGCACGAGCTCCCACACTGTATTCTAGTGTCATTATTGGCATGCGCGCTTGTTCAGTTATGCGCGCATGCTGCACCATTGCTGTAAATATGTTGATGTTCAACTTGGTATTCTCGTGAGCGTCTTTCTCCTTGAAGCGCTAACGGACCTAACAAACAGATCCGTTTGAACTTCAAAGAGGAAGGACGCACTCCAGTGGTGTATTCGTTTGCTTGGAATAAAGCTTCTATTCCTGTTCATCAAATCCTCATCGTGTCTACTTTATTTAATGAGGAATCTTACGACTTTACACGGGGGCGGGGTAATTATCAGCTGCAGAAGAGGAGGATATGTCAGCCCGCCACACAGGAGAGGGGAAGTGAGACTTCGCGGCATCTACTGGACGGAAGGACGCTGTACTGGGCACAGACCCAGGTACCAACCACTGTCACTCTCCACGAGCGTGTAACAGACTGACAGCAGCACGCTCCCAGACACCAACAGAGCCCTGACCTATAGACGCTCTGATCCCAGAGCTGACTTCCTCCTGATCTCGCCACAGACCTCCTATACAGAGACCCTGACCCCAGCACAGACCGCACTAGGAGACCACTCCAGACCTCTCTTGCTGCTCAGAACCCTTACTCCGCCACAGACCTCCTGAACCGACCACACGCCCTGCGGTGGCAGTACATACCAGAGCACGAGCCCCGGGGCCCTCTCCCTGGGTGAGCTCAAGCTATCCCCAGCACAGGCGGGAGAGGGACGCCTGTGGTAGCTTCAGTGTGGACCATTTCCAGGGGGCGGGGCAAGGGGCGGGACGAGCTCAATGCACCTCAAGTGACACGAGCACAGTCTCTGACAATCAACACCCCTAGTAGCATACAGCTCACTCCAGGACAGGTGGACTTGCGTAGTAGCGTCAACAAGGATACTGTGGCATTTCCAAACTACTCTCCAGCACCACCCCAGCCGCAGCAGCAGGGAGCTTCTGGCCTGCCGCGGAGTCTCGGACACTAACGTCACTTCATCGCCAGTCTCCTGCGAGCGGTCCACGCACCCTCGGACCTGCGCCGTGCACGTGGGGTCGGTGCCGGAGCATCACTGCGGCTTGGAGGCTATCGAGAGCGGGAGCGCACCGGAGGCGGCGCCGAGTGGCCGTGCAGTCTGCCCGGGACAGGATCACTCAGAGCTCCGCAGGAAGGCGAGGTGCGTCCCGTCCTTTTTTGGTGTCTGGGGGCGGCGAGGCGGTGTCCCCGACCTCCACTCCATTCCCGGGTCCCCCAGATGTGAGTCTGCTCACTCGGGCCCCACAGATCAGTGAATCTGGTAGCCAGAGTGGGGTTTCTTAGGTCCCTGGTGCTGCCCCGGCAAGCCCTGTTCCTGCTTGTTGTCCCAACTCCGAGTCCCTCTTACCCGGTGGGGGCAGCTTCAGTGTCATTGCTCGCTCTGGGGACGGCAGCTGGGGGTCTCCGGGTGCCGCTCGGTGACCCTGGTATCTGGTTTCGGCCAGCTCAGAGTTCCTGGTAATCGCTGTGAGGCAGCTTGGGGTCCTTGCTTTCTCGGAGTCTTTTCATCCTTGGGCTCCCGTAGCTCCGCGTCCTTGGTACCCGGTGCTGGGTTCCTTGGAGTCTCTGTTATGTGGTATTGGAGAGTTCGGGGCCCCCGGTACCGGCAGGGGACACACCGGGGCATTTGCCTCCTCTGGGTCCTTCTCCATCGGATCTGAAGTTGGGTGCCGCCTCTTCCAGATTCGGATCCTTTCTACACGCACCTCTGCTTGTGGCCATGACGCCCTGCTGATGAAAGACTCTGGGGCGTAAGGCCAGTCTCGGAGTGTAATCACAGCCCCATCACCTTCGTGACTACAGCCCACCCACTGCCCACAGCAGACACAAACTCAGGATGTAGCTGCCAATGCCACGTGTGACACCCTCAGCTAAATTCAGGCGTAGCCAATATTACACTGCTTTCTGATACCTGCAGTTTCTATTTTTGCACTATATGTATACATTTTAAAACCCCTGATGTTCCTGCTCACCTGCATGTCCGCAAAAGATGCCGCTCATACAAGTGGCAGAGTTATATGTGCACATAGCTCCTACAGGTATATGTGAAACGGCTCTAGGAGATCTATTTTTGCATATTTGATGTGCGTCAGGATTGAGGTGCAGTAGTGAGTGCACTTCGTGCACAGATTATGCACATATCTGGATTAAGATGCACTGGGCGAGTCGTGTGTGTAAAGTGTACATGCAGGTGAAGGCTGAGGTACTGGTATTATGCACAACTTTAAAAGCGACGAATGAGTTGTACAGACAACTGTGTGTACATTGGCGGCTAAGAACAGCTCAGAATTGAGGTGCACTGTCTGGTAGAGCTGTGGATATGTGCAGATTGAGGTGCACAGGGTTATTACAGATCACTTAGAAGGCGCACTGGCAGATTTGCGTGTGCTCACTTTACATGTGTTTAGGACTGTGGTGCTCTGACTGAGCTGTGTGCACAGGAGTATGTGCAGATCATTGGGGCAAAATGGTAGACCCGCGCATGTACAGTGCACATGCAGATCAGAAGTGTGTGCACATGGGAAGCCCTGCGAGTCCAGGCGATGAGTGGAACCAATAGGGCCCTATACACAAGATCTAGGGTGGGCACCTCACTGAAGCGCCTCAGAACAGTCCCCAGTCCTAATCTTTCCATCAGCTTTTATGTACGTTATTACAATTACTTAAATTGAAGCAGAGCAAGACTGGCAACCCCCAGAATGCATTATGTGATCGCATCAGGACTGGAAACTGTCCATAATGACCCGAAAGGAGGTGGTCTCCCTGACAAGCACCCCCTCACTGGTCCTTAAGGCGTCCTTCTCATGCCTGGAGGCACTGTTGACAGGATCCCCATGCTATGTGTGAGTAGCTCACCAAGTCGTGTTTTTTTCGTATTATTTGACCTGTCACCCCCTTTAACCCTTTATGAAAAAGGATTTCTAATCTCGTCAAGCACAGAAAACCGTAGACTGGGTGAGTTACTCACCTGGAAAACTTGAGGCTCTGAGTGAACCTGGCGCGGCTGCTGCTACTGCTAATCAGAGCCAGACCTGGCGCGCGGGGGAGCAGCTGCTGCCCGTTGGCCGCGCGCGCTCCACGGGATTCCCTCCCAGGCAGAGCCGCCGTGGGAGACCTGGTGCTGTCCTACAGGGACAGCGCCTGTGGCCGGGCACGTTGAACCTGGAGGCTGGCATCAGTGCTGAAGTTCAGCGCACAAACTTCATGGCTACTTTCGTGCACGAGGAATTTGATCACGGAGAGCAAAATACTTACTTTGGAAGAACATTTGACACATTGGCAGCAGGTGCCCCTCTTTATGCTTTGCTTGTCTCAGGGCCGCATCACTCCGCGGAAGTGAACTTGTAAGTTAGGGTTCAATTACTCTAGGCTGAACTGCGCGGGCCCAGAGTACCCGCTCAATGAGTAGTTCCTACCAGCTGCCTGCAGGATGTCTTGTGTACACAGGGCGTGCGTAGCTATCAACAGTGCAGCGGGTGCAGTGCTAGCGGGACCCGTGGGTGCGAGGATTTATGTTCGGCAATCAGTAGTTGAGTTTTTTTTTTATTACCAACCTCGGAAAGCGGTCCACTTTCCTTCCTTTAATTATGAACCACAGCGCCCTTGCTCTGCCAGTACGTGTATAGACATATGTGCTAAGTGTCGAGTCAGACTCGTTAGCCATTCCTGCCTTTTTAACCAACATCATAGTGCTTGGCAGATTTAATAGCCCAGACGTACACTACTATAGTGGAACTAAATTTCCCAAAATGCAACAGCCTGTCAAGTAAACCACAACTACCTGCATATACCACACATGGCATGTCCTTATGATAGAACCCACCCCCCCTCCCCAATTAACTTTTCAGAAGGAGCCAACTGGGCCAGGCTTGCTGGTTAGTGCTTTGAAATTCCCTACACCATGCTCATCCCAGTTTGGTCTGATTATTATCAGCCACACAGGTGTCCGGTGATATGAAAGGGCCTGTCTTTAAATTCGGCCACCCACTGGGAGAAGTGCATGGCTTTAGGAGCTGTCGGAATAACAATGTAGGGCATTGGCTAAGCGCACCTTCCCCGAAGCAAGGGGGGGGGGGGTGGCATTGTGTGCAATAAGTGGAATGGGGCCTTTGGTAAATTAGTTCAGTAGAAGTAAGATAGCGCAGCAGGTTGAACTCTAGTTTCTGAGATGTGCGTGAGTCATAGTTGCATATCCCACTTAACGTTCTTTGGATGCAAGTGTGACATACTCAGCAGATGTTCAATAATGAAGCTACTGACAAGGGGTTATTCTGTTAATTCGCAAAGGCATCTAACGTTTAGTACGTTTTGTTAACAATGCAGCTTTAAACACTGTTGACTCCTCATAAAAAAATCCCATAAACCCCTTTTGTCATGCCTGCAGTCATTTTGGAGTGATTTTTCTGCCTAGATCGCCGCTAGAACCACGGGCAATTTTGGTGCATATAGGAATTCACATGAACATTTCAAACCAAGGCTTATAAGGTACTTGCAGTTTGTTTACCATCAGGGCAGAGTCCAATCCCCTTTGTCCTGGGTAAAAAATGATGGACTGGAATGCACCCCTGCGATTTCTAGAGGCTGGGATTAATCCAAGTATTCCATCTATCACTTTGATGTTTGTTGCAGTAGACATCCTAAGCGCAAGGAGTATGCACGACCGGCCAACTTTGAAAATCTTTAACCGTGCGTGGGGCTGGAGGCAGGGTCGGATTGGGACCAAAAATAGGCTTGGACAGCCCCCAGAGAGTGGCCCACATTTGAGGAGCGCAACCTTTCACAAAACATTGCTAGGTTATTATCAGGAGGATGATTTTTGGTGGAATGTGTGGTATAAAGCATTTTAAAGTTTGTAGGGTCAGTAGCATTAATGAAGACTGGAAACACTGTAGCTGTAAAAACGGAATGCTTATTCCAGTCTCAACGCCTTGTACAAGGTTGCAAGATTCCCACTTCCAAACAACTAGTTCCTCGGCTCTGACTATAACATCAGTCAGAAATCTAGTACAAAGCCCAGGGGTAAAAGGGGTTAGGTCAGGATCCCTGGGAAAAGAGCCTACAATGGCAAAAGAAAGAGAAAAGGCTGCTCTGAAATTCCTCATCTTGTTGATTCACTACATAGGAGTTTCATCGAATAAAACCTGTCATTTTCAGGGGTGCTCGCCCTTGTTTCTGCACCCTTTTTTTTTTATAATGCCAGTGATGAATAATAACCTATTATTCACCAGTATAATAAAACATATTCTCACCCTTGCTGCCACCTGAGGCAGTAAATCAGTCTGATGGCTATCAAAGGCGCACAGAGGAACCTGCAACAGCCATCAGTGAGATTGACCAGGGCTAGAAAAGTCCTAGCCTTGGCCTCTGGATCCTGCCAGGCCTGAAGACCTCCCCATTAGTGACATGCTGTAGTGTCACTGGTACAGGTAGCCCTGGGTGCTTTTGTGGTAATCCCTACTCTGCCCAGGGCTACCCATCAGTCATGCTGTCAGCTCATTCTCTCCCATCTGATCACGGGGGAGAGGGGCTGGAAAGAACCTCACTCACCGCACCCTACCTTATGGCAAGAAATTGCTTTTACTTTGTTGTGCTTCACTTCTCAAGGCTGTAAGAAGCTGTGCACCTTCACTGAAAGTCTACTAAGTACTATCAGCCGAAGAACAACAAAGTAAAATAAAACCCTGTGAAATGTTGTATGAGAGTGTATGTGTGTGTGCTTGTGTATGAGTGATAGTGTAATCAAGTGAGATTGATTGAGTCAGAGGGAGTGGGAATAAGTGAGACTAAGTTAGAATTAGCGAGTGAGTAAAAGTGAGTGCTAGTGAGTGTGAGCTAAAGTGACTCAGTGAGTGAGAATTTAAAGGGATGAAGGAGGTAATTCTTGGTATATGATGTACTTAGGTAAAATGCAGGCACATACGCTGTAATTCTTGGCATATGGGACAGCTGTGACAAAATGCTGGTGTTGACATACTGGGCATAATTCTTGGTACAAGGGGAACCTCTGGCAACATGCAGGCACTGGCATTTTGGAGGTAGTACTTGGCATATGAGATGGGGCACCCATGGCAAAATGCTGGTGCTGGCACACTAGAGGTCATTTGTTGTCTATGGGATGCCAGTGGTAAAATGCTGGCACTGACATATTGGAGATCCTTCTTGGCATTTGGGACACATATAGAAAATGCTGGTGCGACCATATTCAAGATAAATCTGGGGTTTAGAGAGTATAACTGTGGCATATTGGGCGGGGGACACATGCAACCACAACAAAATTCTGGCCTTGACATACTAGTGGTAATTCTGACCTAAGGGTCACCCATCATATATATTTGAAGGCATTTAATGACAACATTCTGCCACTGGTAATCTTTATGCATTCTTGTCGTTAGCAGGGTGCCCATGGCATATAGGACCCATCCATTGCAAAATTCTAGCCCTGACACATGAAAGTAACTATTAACATACAGGAGCACCCGCTGCACATTTTGAATTAAATGGGGTCAACTCCAGAGGAGTGTCTGTCTTCATTGACTTAGAAAACCTTTAAAGTACTTCAGTATTTAATAAGCGCACTTTGATAGACAGTGGTTTTTAAGCAAGTTTATGTGAAACTTCTGCTTTAAAGTACACTATTTGACCCTGCTTTTTAAAATAAAATTTAGAGGAAGACACCCCCTGGGAACCTTCCTTGAATCTGGGCATACTCGCTTTGCTTGCTCACTGGAATTCAGAGCAAGTATTACACCATTCCACTTTCAAAGCAGCTTTTTGACTTTGTTCAACCCCTGTATCTAAGGGGCAGGCATAATTTATTTTGTATTTAATTTCTTTTATAGCACTATGTGTCCCAGTGTAGGGTGTTATAGCGGTTTACAACACTCACATATTGGACACAGAAAATTAATCATACAAGTGTGTAAATCAATTCATAGGAAATGTTACATAAGACAATGAAGGCTACAAGTAGCATATCTTCCATATTGGTTGACATAATATGTTAAGACTTCTTGGTCTGGTGAAACACAGAAAAGAATTAAAACATAACGCAGTGCTTGAGGTTGTCTGCGCCAATGAGACTTTGGGCCCTGATTAGGATGTCCGGCGCTATTGCGGCGGTCGGGAGATCGCTCAATGAGCATACGGTTGCCCGACCACCGTATCTGGATTTGTCCTCTGGGCTGGTGGTCGGACAGTCATCGGTACCACGGCGGGGGCATGCTGTGGCCCTGGAAAAGGGCCGCAGCACATGCTGCTGATGCTGTGCAGCACCTCCTGCACGTCCGTGTACTATGTGCCATACACCATGTCATGCATGGTACATGGTGCACGGAGGTAAGTGGGGGCACTACATGTGCCCCAGGGACACTTTACATTGGCCTACGACTGCCGGGGGCCCTATTTGAGCACCTCGATCCCTTTCCAACAACCTTTTCATGGCGGGGTTCCTGCCATTAAAAGGCTGTCGGAATGGGATATCGTAATCCCGATTGTGGTGCCTGCATCGGCACCGCCACCATTCTGGGATGCTCTTCTGACCGCCGCACCGTTGGGATCTATGATCCTGGCAGAAGCGGCGGTGTTGGGTCTGACACCTGTGGGTCTGACCACCAGTATCATAATATGGCGGTCGGACAGAAGGGCTGTCAGCGGTCAGACAGCCACTGACGAGTTGATAGCGGTCCGACTGCCGACATCCTAACCAGGCCCTTTATTACCACCCAAAGAACCCTTTTTAGCAATATAACAATAAGGAAAGTTTGATTAAAAATGCAATAAGTTTCTATGCCTTGCAGTTTGCATGCAGCTCCTTGATGCTGCTTCATTGCTCACGGTGCTGCAGTGGAAGGAGTAGAACTAGGGCAACTGAAATTATGTGATTCATTGGCCACAGTGCTTTCTGCCTAATTATGGATTTGTCACCTAATCCTCTATCTACTGCATAATATGTAGAATTTAAGGAAAAATTGGTTTCTAGCTTGGTCGGTTTAAAAGTTTCTAAAAACTTGGCAACACAGGTGCCTGCGCATTGGAAGGCCTTCTCAAAAGTTGACTGGTCATCTTTCAGTTGTTTATTGCTGTATTTGATTGTTAAACTGATACAGATGAGGTGAAATATTTGCCCAGACTGGGTTACAATGTTTTAAAGTGACAAAATAATGAAGCAATACCCTCACAAAAGTTGCATAATTTGTCTTTTCTTGCCCCAAAATTTAGTCAACCATGCCACATAATTTGGACCTCTCCTGCCGTATAATTCCAATGGCTCTGATTGTAACTTATGCCCTGCAAGTAACAAAAGGACCTCTGTTAGAATCGAATGCATCATTGCCCTGTCCCCCATGCCGTATACCATGTTATGTTAGCATTCATGTAGCTATTTTATATAGATGGCGGTCGCAAATGTGTCTGACCAGCTTTTATTAACGTTGTGCAGGCTAAAGTTAGCATCTGAGACGCCATTTTCTTTTCTCTACAGCCGCCATGTTACACTATAAGCAAGGCCCGGTCTCTGTGCCCCCGCTCTTTGCTTGCCTCAGCAGAAAGCTGCTGTTCAGTTGTTCCCTCTTATGTACTCAAGGTTGAAACCCAGATGTACTAAATGAATAGTTTATTCTGCTTTCGCATGCCTATCCCTGGTCGTAGTTGTGCTCCCACACTGGAGAGAGCTGAGACGAGCAAGATGACCTTGGGAGCCTGATAACGTGTACCCATTCTGCAGGTGGTAGCTCATCCTTCTGTGCCTTCTTTGTTCAGCCTTTGCCCAAGCTGTATTTTTCCACCAGGGGTGGGACTTGGGAGGTGTTGGAAAGCTTATTTTGTGTTACCAAGGGTCCTGAAGTCAGTCCCCTCGACAGCTATCCCACGAGGCTGGTCAGACTGGGCTCCGCTGCAGTGTATTTACTAATAAAGGTGTTAGATTGTATTCTCCACTGACGTCCCGACTCTTCATTTTTGGGAAGGCCGAGAGGTGGTCGCGAGTGACCCGGGTGGCCCATTTCGGGTCACTTCCTTCACCTCTAAGCAGTAACCCACTGATCTTTCTACATAAAATACAAATCTGTGATCTGCAAGCTCCACGTTGTGTTTTGCAGCAGGCATATAAATCCTCTCTGCTAACTTATGATGAGTTAAACCTGACTAGAAAAAACACAGATCTCTTCTGCAAGTACATGCATCAAAAAAACTGGGGATGTGTTGAAACTGGGCGTGTGCTGGGTAAATTACTTAATGAAATTTCAACTGGCCAGATCGAGGTAAAAATGCCCACAACACCTGACCTGGCCTTCCAGCCTTTGTGCACTCCCCCACCCCTTTCCACTATGACCCAATTGTACAGTCCTGGTGGAGGAGGGGTCAAGTGAAATAGAATGACATTGCTTCACTTCTGGGCCGGGCTGGTCCCATGGGGGCTGAGGTGAGAACTGACAACTAGGTGAGAATGGCTCAACGGCCACAGCAACACCTGGTCTGTTCACATTCCTCCCTCCCCTTCTCACCATGGCCTCAGTGTGATGCCTGGGGGAGGAGATAGGGGAAGAACACTGCTTCTGGAGTCAGGTCCAGCCCCACAGGGCCAAGCCAGCCTCCCAACGACGATTCTGCAAGCCCACCACCTCCCATCATTGCCCCGTCTCAAAGCATAGTGCCAAGTTTCTCTAGCCTGCCTGCCCATGCTGGCCCCATATGACAGTGACCTGGGCATAGCGGTGGTTGGGGCGGACAATAGGACACACTGTGGGCAGTTGACAGATGCCCAGACAAAAGCACCCCCCCTGCTGGCACTTAGGTACCGGCACATTAATTGCCTGCTTTGCAATGCAACTTTGGCAGGAGGGGGTGGGGCTTTGAACCCATCGCCTCGTGACCAAATGTGGAGTGTAAGGGATTAATATCCTGGCACTTCCCGAGCCAACCCGCCTTAAAAAACAGGCTTCTGAGCTGCTACCAATGTCCCGGAGAGGTTGTAAATCTCCAAGTGGTTGTTCGCTTTCCAGAGCCTCCAAACACAATCTGAAAACCCGCTCTCTGTGGGTGTGGGGAGGGGTGGCACTGAGCGAGTTGACATATCTGGTATACCTAGATAGGGGTCCTGTGCTTAATGTGCCGCAAGACACAATATGTGGCTCACGGGTGAACCTTAAGTAGGACAAAACCTTTCTGGGGTTGTTGTGGTCCCATCTGGCAGTGACTTGGACAGACAGTTCGGGCTGAACTGTTTCTATTGGTGCAGGACAAAAAACTGATTTACATATGATTGGTCTCTGGACAGAGTATCACAGTGGAAAAAAATGAAGGACTTGATTGTGGCCCAAGTGACTGCAGTGATTCAGGTTATTTCAAGCATTCCTCCAGAAGGTTTGTTTGTCCTCAAACCTGGAATGGCAGAGTGGGCGAGGCACTTTTAAATAATTCATAATTGTCAACTCGCACAAAATGTTAGCTGGATAGAATTAAGTGCTCCGCTCTGTTGGTAGGTATCGTTGACGGATGCTGTGCTCCTGCAGTACTGTCTCAGTGTCGGCAGATGGTTACTGCTCCTCGGTGCAATTGATGTGGTCAAGAATTACTAGAATCTTACTTGATTGCTGTAGGACTTTTTCTCTGGGGCCTGTGGGAGTCACTTCTTATGGGGCACTTTCCGCAGGTGGAGGGTACTTTTGTTTACCGCTAATGTCCATGGTGTCAGAAAAAAATGGATTGCTAGTTATTTCATTCGCACAATTATTCTGCAATGGCAGCCACTTAGAGTAGTTAGTTCTTCCTCCCAGGCCCGAACTGGAAACCAAAACCAGCCATCTCAAAATTGTTCAAACCATCCCCACACTGCAGAAGGCTTCAACAAAAATGGGTCCTTGGGGGTCTGGTTGGGTCATGGCAGCTGATCCTTTTCTGAAAGCATTCCTGTAGCCTGTAACCTAACAAGACAAAACCAGCGTGGCTTTTCTCACTCCGGGAGGTGCAAATAGATTTGGGGCACATATACTGTATTGTACAGTAAATAAATAAAAAAAACATAATCCCTGCTAAAAATGATATATTTTTGAAATAATATGCATTTATGGACCCGTAGATAATGTAGGTAAATTAAAATGATCGGGAAAACAAAGCCACATTTTAGTATCTTCTGGGTTTGGGATATGACCCCAGTCATATTTATAGCACTTGTGAAAAAAGGTGCTGTGCTGAAAATAAGATGGGGCCTTTGGACAGTGTAGTTTTAATGGCAGGTAGCAGTGTTGGGAGAGAAACACTCACATTTTATTTCTCTTCATATACAAACAGATCAACAGGAGATCCGGTACTGCCCCAAATGGGTTGTATAGACAAGATGCACCATTACTGAAGAGTCTCACTGCTAAGACCTGCTTAAGCGTACTGTTGGCTCTCTTGATGAACTCGTTTGAACTGGACCTAAACAGGTGTAAGAATTGGAGTCTTACTCCCACCTCAGCAAGATGGCAAACAGAGTCACAGAAGAGGGGTGCTGGTCTTGTGCTCAACAAATAGAGTGGGGTCACACCCAATAGATTCCCCTTTGCCCCAAAAGGAAATGTGCTCTTTCTGAGGAAAAGACGAGCTGGCAAGTGCCGCTCACATCCTCTTTAACAAGTTCTGCTCTATTAGACAGGAAGTGTTGGGAGTCAGACAAACCTGTCAGAGAATCATTTATCTGCAATTGATGATATAGCAGACCCCCACTGTGTACCCCTAAATATGTACGCACACACAATGAATAGCATTTTACAATTACATTATTTATTATGCAGTATTTGTCTACAAATCATCTGGATTAGAATGATTATAATTATAATAAACACTCAGCAGATAATATGGAAATCGGGGCGAATGCTAGGTGAACCCCGATCTTATTCCATCACACATCCCGATTCTACTAGTCTCTTTCCTACCTAATGTGTCCAAATGTTGAGAACCATCTAACATGTATGGCTATTTTAGTATGCCATTGCTAAGCCTTAATTCTGCCAAATCATGTACTCTATCCTCACGTACCTTATGCTATCATCGGTTCAGCAGCCTGAATTTCGCCCCTCCGTGCATCCCCTTTGCAACCGGTCCAGGTGTCTAAGCCCGCCTCTGCACTGGTACCTGATCTGCTTGTCCCTAATATCTATTTGTTAATTCTACCGTTCTATCCGGTTTCAATAACAATAAAACTATGCTAGCTAATTTGTCTAGACTTGCATATGAGAGCTTGTTAGTATGTTGCCAACCGAGCATAGCAATTGATCCTTGTGATTGTGAATATAATTTCTTTCAGTCATTTCACTTACCGTCACTAAATAACTATAGTATCTTATTAAAGGACAGTCATTTTGTGTGAATCTTATTAGGTATGTTCCGTTTCTCCTAGTTATAAATATTTCAACTCTGAGAATCTGAAGGGACTTTCAGTGTACAAATGGCATCTGAGTTGGTTGTGTTACATTCATTAAATAAAACCCTTTGCTTATATAAATGGGATGTTCCTAAAAGGCTGGAACAATATTCAATGTTAAAATGAAAAGGTTGTTCTTTTAGCCAGCAGTGTAATGTATTAAGAATCGTCCATGAATAATGCAAAAATGAATTCTCCAACTGTGTGCAGTATTGGTTCAGACAACCGGACCAAAACAAACAAGCATTTGCAATGCTATGGGTCTCGTGTTTGTGAAAGTTAGAGCTGGTGATGTTAAAAATGACAATGTTTTTTACTTTTGTTTTTTGTATGCAGTGGAGTGATATTTGCATAGCGCTATTGCCATTCCTATGACCTTGCGGCGCGGGAGAACCACAAAATGGGAAATAGGTTATGAGGGAGGGGAAACAAGAATAATATGCTGGCTGCAAAAAAGTAAGTAACAGCATCCTGGAAAAAGCAAACACTGATAGAGAATGCAAGATTAAGCAAAGCAAGTAAAATGTAAGCAGGAACAACATGGTTAACGCTTTTACACTTATTATTCAGAAATCAATGAGTTTTTTTGTCTGAAAAGTTAAGGACATGACTGCAGGGCCCGGAAGGGACCCGTTTCACGTCCATTGCTTATATCCTTACAGAACGTAAGCAATATGGTTTAAAGTTTTAAGAACTAAAATAAGGAAAACAGCTGATAAGGATCAGAATCTTAGTTAAAGATAGATACTTGAAAAAAAGGTTTGACATCTATGCAGTACATGTCTCAATTAAAAAGAAAGCTCAAAACAAAGCTGCAGCATGCCTGTTTTCTTATTCCTGTGCCAAAAGCTATAAGCCATGCCTTTTTGGATTGTCTTCACAATGGCCCATCCAGCAGTCTATCCTACAATAGACAGCTTAGTTCCAGAGTCAGCAATACTATTTAAACAAAAAAATTAGGATTTTGGAAATTACAAAACCCAGATAATGACCACAGATCACAAACCAATTTGTGTAGCCCTTGAGAAACACGCACAATTCTTTGCCAGTATGTTGAAGGTGGCCCCCCCCCCACATGTTCTATGATCTACTTCCTTACACAGACACTCCCTTTCTTGACTTTGTACTCCAATACACACCCTTTGCTAGGAACTAAAAACAAAGAAACAGGATTCTAAACTTCCTGCAAACTAAATATACAGCAGGAGTGGACTGTGTTGCACGGACATTAAAGGCACACTTTCACATACTCAAGCACTGTGATCAGCACATAAAGTGAAAATGCTAGGTGAAAAGCCAGAGTATTAATGTAGGCATAAGGCATCTGAGCAGCTACTTACAAGTAGAGACCACCAAATAACCTCTGCTAAGAATGTAATGAGAAGATTGCCTGTTTAGAAAATGATTTCCATTTTATTATATTTTAACCAAATTATAAAAATCAATCCTTGTTAAAAGTTGGATTTTACAATAGAAACACATTCAAGGACTAGTTCTATTTCAAAGCATCAAAATAAACAGATCTACTTACCCACGTAACAGTTTCCTTACAAAAGATGAGTTTGTGTTAGAGTGGCAACAGCCTTAACCAGCCCTTTCCAAAACTCAGAACTCACAAGGATTTGTTTTGGACAACATGCCTATATTACGTGAAGACCTGCAAAGGGCATAGTGAAGTCTAATAGAAATGAGAGAAACATCACAAAAGACTCTTATGATTAAGGAAGTGTTTATCTTAAGTAACTAACTAATGGTGTACTAATAAGCCACCACTTTTGACAGAAGACACTCCCAAAACATTCTACAGCTATGCCACGTCACTCTTATATTTTTGATGGATGCCAAAAGGAGAACAAGTCAAACACTCAACAAGAATCCTGAAGCAAAAAGAATAACACTTTACCTATTGGCAATTTTTGTATAGATTGGTACTGCCGGCACAATGCAACACATATGTGCACATTTGTGCACATGGTAGTTGTCTCTGGATGGCCAAATCAAACCAGTAAACTAAACATAAAAAATAAAATGCAAGGAGCACATAAAAATGAAGCTAGAAACATGTTACCAATTTACAGCTGCAAGGCTCTCATAAATAAATAAATGGAATATGGGTTCGGGATGGGCAGAGGAGCACCAATGAAAACAAGAGTAATATGCTGGCCATACCAGCGGTAGGTCTATGCCGCACGCTCATGCCCTCACACGCATGCTGCCATTGACTTGAACTAAATGCACCTTGCACTTTAGCAACGACCAAGACTCGTGTAGGAAAGCTTTTTAAAAACTGCTCTGGAAATAGCTATCTTAATTGTTTTTATTAAATTTACCTGCTTTTTCTGTGTTCTGTGCCCCGTTCCACCGCGGCTGGTGCAGTTTGTAGTGGAGGGCAGATTGAACCGGAAATTCCTGACTGACTTCCGGGTCAGAGGAGGCAGTCACTTGTGTGCGCGCCAAATTCCCTGCCACTTTGCATAAATACAGGATGCAGCAGCGGGCGCGCCGCTCGCGCGCCGAAGGCGCGCCTAAGGCAAGCCCGTCTGCGCCCGTCCGCGCCTGGACCGGGCCCAGGGCCATGACCCCTGTCCGCCACACTCCAAAAGCAGGTACAAGACTGATGTACTCTAATGTCACTCTTATGAACCTCAATAAAACATATCTTAAATCCCCCTGCCTTCAGCTCGACCTATCCAATGAGCTCAAGTCATGCCCCCAATGCAACGCAAAGTTTCTCTTTACTAAAACTAAAGCATGTTCCACAGTAAAACATATCCCATATGGACAGTCACCAGCCCCCAAGACAGTTACAGGCTTGCTCATTAATACCCGCTCCTTAATAAAACACAACATAGAATTTGCAGAACTATTGACCTCACACAAAGTAGATATGGCCTTCGTGACCGAAACCTGGGCAAATAGCACCTCTGATTGTGATCTGGCCCTAGCTATACCCCAAGGATTCTCAATTATCAAAAATGATAGACAAGATAGACGGGGAGGCGGACTAGCGATCATAATCAACAACTCCCTGGAACTCAAAGGATCCCCGGCAGGAAGTAGACCTGATTGCGAACTACTTTCCTTCAGAATCACTCTGAGTGCTAACTACACCTTCAATGGCTCATTACTGTATAGGCCTCCCAGCTCGAAAAGCAAAAGCAAATTCGAGGAAATTATCAGCCAAGTAATAGAATCAAGCACCAACTCAGAGGACTACTGTATATTAGGCGATTTTAATTACCACCTTGAAGATTTAGAAGACCATAATTCAGCATCACTAATAGAGATGATCTCTAATGCTTCACTGGAACAGAAAGTATTGCACCCCACACATGATGCTGGTCACACTCTGGATGGACTTTTCACATCCAATCCCCACCTTAAAATACAAGAAATCCTGCCAATTCCATGGTCAGACCATAGAGCCATCCTGTTCACAATAACCACCACACATCACATCTCCAGCGGGCACATACCCCATAAGATAGTTAGAGGTCGCAACTGGAGGAATATTGGCCCCCAGCAGATGCAATACACTCTGGCATCCTCTAAACCTGACCTAAAATATGAGGCAAATCAAGCAACAGGTAACTTCACAAACTGGATTATATCCGCAGTGAACCTACTGGCACCAGAAAAAAGCATCATGAGCAAGCGCAAAAAGAAATTTGAGCCCTGGTTCTGTGTTGCCCTGAACAAACAGAAACAACTTTGCAGAAAGGCAGAGAGACGCTGGAGAAGCAACTACTCAACAACCGATAAAACTCTATATTCTCAATCTTTGAGCATCTATAAAAAGATGTTACTGGAAAAGAAAAGCAGTTACTTTTCAAATAAAATCCAACAGGCAGGCAATTCCAGCAAAGCACTATTCTCAACATGGAAGAAGCTAGTCAAGCTTCCTGAACCACAAAAAAAGTACATTAGCGTGGCTTTCTGCAACCAACTAGCGGGGTATTTTAAGGACAAAGTACAAATCATCTTCGAATCCCTTTCAGACTGGGAAGACGGCATGGCAGCCACTCCCGCCACAATCTCCCCATACCCCACCAATGTCTTGGATTCGTTCAAACCACCAAACATAGAACAGGTAGAGGAGGTAATTAAATCAATAAAATCCGGAGCACCATCAGACCCCTGTCCTCCCAACATATTCCATATGGCACCAGACTTAATTAGCGAACAACTCAGCATTCTTTTTAAAGAAATAATTAGCTCAGGTGTCTTTCCAGACGCATGGAAGACAATATCCATTCTTCCACTATTGAAAAAACCCAATCTAGATCCCAATGACAACAGCAATTACAGACCAATAGCAAGGATCCCCTTCCCGGCCAAGGTCCTGGAAAAAATTCAAAATTTCCAACTAACGACCTTCATCTCGTCGACAGACCTGCTGGATTCCTCACAGTATGGTTTTCGACAAGGACATGGCACTGAAACCGCCCTGATCATGGCAGCAGAGGAGATCCGGGCAATACTGGACACGGGTGCCAAGGCCGCCTTGATCCTGTTGGATCTGTCGACGGCCTTCAACACCGTGAACCATGACATTCTAATCGGGAGGCTCCAAGAGGTGGGAATCAAGAACTATGCCCAAACATTGCTCAAATCCTTTCTGAACAACAGATACCAATATGTTCAGATAGGGGACTCCTGCTCAGAACAGTTTACTTTGCCTTGCGCGGTACCACAGGGTTCCTGTTTAACCTTTATGTGACCCCTTTAGCCAAGGTCATTAGGCAATTCGGCTTTACACTTATATCTTAAACTGATGACACCCAAATAGTGGTGTCCATCTCTAGCAAGCCTGAGGAAACAGCTGAGCGTTTTAACCAGTGCATGTCCCACATAAACCAATGGATGGGGACAAACTGTCTAAAGCTCAATGGAACAAAAACTGAGGTACTTTTATTAGGCTCTGACACATCCTTTTGGTCACAAAACTGGTGGCCTTCTAGTATGGGCGCTGTCCCTACCCCAGTCCATACAGTGAGGAACCTGGGTGTCATTTGTGATGACAGACTGACCTTCCAACAACAGGTAAATAAAGTCGTCTCATTGGTGTTTCTCACTCTAAAATCAATCCGTAAAGTGCGCTCCTTCATTCCCCCGGAAGCAGTAAAAACGCTAGTGACGGTCCTAGCCTTGGCTAGACTGGACTATGGAAATGCACTATACTTAGGCCTTCAGAAACAACATATGGTTAAACTTCAGCGAGCACAAAACACTGCCACCAGATTGCTGCTAGACGTTCCCAAATTCCAATCCATCTCCGAAGGTTTGAAAAAACTCCACTGGCTTCCTATGAAGAAAAGAATAGAGTTTAAAGCCCTATGTCTAGCATACAAAGCTGTCCACGGAAATGGACCAGCATTCTTGAAGCAACACCTCACCTGGTACCATCAATCAAGGCACCTACGCTCAGCACAGAGCAAACTCCTCCAAACACCAAAATTCAAGAAAGCGAGCTGGGGAGGAAGAAGCT
The DNA here is from genome assembly GCA_963921515.1 of Calotriton arnoldi. Lineage (NCBI taxonomy): Eukaryota > Metazoa > Chordata > Amphibia > Caudata > Salamandridae > Calotriton > Calotriton arnoldi. The sequence goes on along the minus strand of CAWUFW010019136.1, from coordinate 129,641 downwards.
TTGTCCTGGGTACGGTGAGGTTGTGGAACTCACTTCCGTTAAATATCAAAAGCTGCCCAACACTACTTGGTTTCAGAAAACTACTAAAGACATGGCTCTTTGCAAACTAATACACCATCTGCGGCAATCTCCTCCGCAAAGCGCCTAGACGCTCCAGGGCAATCGTGCGCTATATAAATTCCAAAAATCAAATCAAAATCAAATAAAAAAAACCTGCAATATATACTGTTCAAATGTGCACGAAGCAGGTAAGGGTGCAGTACCACAGGCTGTCACTGGTTGTGTATTGGGACATCTTGGGACTGCACCCTGCAATCTTGAATTCAACACCTCCCCAATGATTTTCGGGCGCTGTGCTGAAAATGTGGCGCCCGTTTTGAGAAATGTTTTACACTGTGCATTTAAAGCATAGGTTTTTTCACAACTAGGAGAGCTTCCAAGTGACAAAATGTAAAGAATGAAAAATGCCTATAAAAAACATACGCATGATAGAATGGAAGTGCATTGGTATCGTGGCTCCAACACGAGCTCCTGAGCGTGTGAACAGGAGTGCTTCCATGCCACCATGAAAAGTAACAAGGGTAAGCAACAATAAATGAGGGACAATGCACCAATAAGCTGTATGAATCACGTTGGGATGGACGACCAGGAGGAAGCACGAACACGTTGGCCGGCCAAACAGAATGATCAATAAGTGATGTCCCCTGGGTGGGAAATAAGCACCTAAAGGAGGGCCAATGACCAGCAATGCACCAATCAAAAGGCAGGATTTCTGAATGGCACAACAAAGAACCAATGGTAATCGATGGGTGTGCTTTAAGCCCATATTCTGGACACAATATGTCTCACAGAGCAGCGCAAGCGCTCCCCAGGCTCGACCTAAAAAACGTCCCACTCACTCACTGCCACTTTCAAATCGGGCCATCTGGCAGTGTCAGAGTGCCCAATAGGCCAGTCCAATACTGGTTGTGGGGACTACCCTAGGAGACAATCTTCCAAATGTAAAACATTGATATATATCGTAATAAAGCCATACCAGCAATGTAATACTTAGCTTTTCATAAGGATTAACGAAGATATTTCAAACTATTGTACTGAGATTAGAATATATGTAAATCCATTTTTGCTTAACATCCTTTGATCTTCATTTAATTTTTAGGGTTAAAACATTACGGATTCATTGATAAGGTTTCAGGGTACACTGTGCGATTCTTAACACTCATATAAAGGATTGCAATTCAAATATTGCTTTATATTACTCCTGTAATTCTCTATCTCCTCTGCAATTTTAAAAGCAGACACTGTCAAATCTGAAAGTGAATACATTATTTTTTAACATTCTGAGATTACGGTCTATTACCCTGAGTGCTCCTTAAATGTTTAATATTTTTGCATGAAAGCCATTGAAATCCATGAAATTGAATCTATATTGGCTCTAATCTTTTGGTTTGAACTCTTAAGAAAGGCTCTTGCTTTCATTGCTTCTTGAAAAATGTCTATGTTGTTTATCAGTGTCTGAGTGATCATTAACCCAATGCTGGCGAAGCATGCAGTACTAAAAGTGTTAAAATGAATATGTAGGATCCACTCTGGTTGCAAGTGCTCCGATGGCTCCTTTGGAAAGTATTTGACATTCATTTAGATTTAGTAGATAATTTCCTACCTGTCACCAGGAGTTAATGCAGGAATTTCATCACTATTCACTGTTTTTTCCCATATCAATACAGAAGCGCGAATAATTTGGTCTTAACATCAATGGGATACCTGATTCTCTAGCACCTGTAAAACCAAAACTTGCGGGCTTTTGAATAGCACTGTTCAAGAATATGAAATCTCTAGGAATGTGATAAGGAAGAAACCATGTGTCTGATCCTTGAATGTGTGAACCCTCATTTTCCCATACTAATTTTAAAGGAACTGTTTTATTCCAATCCACAACCACCTGTTCAGTATATTCATCCGAAAATGCAAGTGAATACGTCATTGTATGTCTAGAAATAAACACACACACCAGATTGGCATATTGTTGGTTACTGGAGCATGTATTAAGGTCAAATCTATGCCTTTTCTGGAGAATTGAAATATGGGACTTTTGTAAGTAGTTTGAGCATGGTGCAGTGGTTCGAATGAAAATATGGGTTCGCCATCCGTGTGTCAATAGATATGGTTGTAATTATTAACTGTGAGATGAGGACCTGCCTCATGAATGGAAGCACGAGACACTAAATTGGCAAGTAAGTGCTTTATAGTGTTCCTATCCCAGTCGCTTGTAAATGGTCCTGAAGATAAGATGTCACTTACGTTCAACGAAAAGGTTTGGTACTCGACCAGTCTCTGCTGGGCCCGGGATTTGATATTGTAGCTCTTCCCATTAGACACCATCTTCCAGTAGGGTGGCTATATGTGACAAACTCCTAGTGACTCTGTGAAGTCCATCCTGCTTGTTCAACTTCCTTGCCGTTAGGTTAGGATTCTCTATCACTGAAACATGTTTGCCATGCACTATTCTTACTAAGAACACCACCAATATCTGTCAAATTAGGAACAGGGTCGATGTTGGCACAGTCCAGACAATGGCCCAGACAGCATGTCTAGATTCTATCCATCCATTTTCTTGTGGGTTTTCGGGAACAGTTTTTTAAATCCTATAACTTTGCTGTTCTGTTAATTCATTATTCGCAACAGCTTCATAGTTCTAAATCAGAATCTTGTGAATTCAAAAACTCTCAGTTCCCTCAATTGTAATGGTGGTGCTGATGGTGTTGCTATAGGATCTTTCGACTACTCGGTGCTTTCTCTGTGCTTAGATCTGGTTGTTCTTCATCTCAAGGGGCTCCTGACTGGGATACATCTTGTGATGTTCTTGCTAGTTGAACAGTGTGAAGTAGCTTTGGTGGCTGTACACAATGGGCTACATAAACCTGTTCCACTGAATCAATGAACACCTGTCGCTTATTTTTTTTTCTAGGTAATGGTGGTATGATCACCACCCTTGTTTCCTTCACCTCTAGCACTAGTACAGGCTACTGATGGGGGGAGGAGGGGCGGCAGCTGCGGGGAAGAGTGTAGGAGAGGGGGTCCATTTTACTACACGTCACCTCTGTGGGAGACTTAGGAAAGTGGGTTCCATAGTCCAAACATACAATGCTAGTGAAACAAAATTTCTCCCTATAGCCTACATGAAATATCACACATAACATGTCTTGTGTTGGGGGGGGGTGGGGGTGGCGGCGGGGAAGACTGTGGGAGAGGGGGTCCATAGCCCAAACATACAATGCTAGTGAAACTACATTTTTCGCCAAGGCCTACTTTAAATATCACACATAATATGTCTCGTGATAGACGGGCCCAATAAAGTAGAGTTATCTAGCAGAATTAACTTTGCTACAGTATACTCGTCCAGTTTGGTGTAATCTTTGTCGACCACATGGGTTTCTATTTCCTGTGTGCCACGAGTCATCCGAGTTCAAACAGAGTCTTTTTTAAATATGACCTAGCCTCTGAGATGGAAGCATCGCTTTGAAAGCTGTGGGGAGTATTTCAGTGAATGTACTGCATGGATCTCACCAGGGGTCTAAGAGTATTAAAAATGTATGGAAATTCTGATCCTGAGTACAGCAGGTGCAGGGCCAGAGACGCAGACAAAAAGAACATAATTTTTGGGGACTATTTTGCTGCCCTTTCCCCCACAGCCAACTGCATATAAAATATAATGCATATACAATAAATGAAAAATAAATGCAAGTTAAACTAATCTGTGGGAAAAGTATCATCTGGTAGGAAAGCTCAGTTGGTTAATGAAATCACTTAGTCTTTGTGTTTAGACGGAGTGTTACTAATTTGAATCCTTGTTGGTGCCTAAGGGAATAGTGATGTGTTTTTATAATGCTATTCGGTCCTAGCCTGTGGCAGAAATTACTGTGAATATTTGTCATTGGTTTAAAAATGTACTACACATAGTGTAATATAGGATACTGCAGTTTAAAAGCTGTATCAAGATATAAGATAGGCTGCACACACTAAAGAGTATGCTTCTCTAAAATGTGCAAAAAAATTCAGTGTTTCAAATATTATATTTTTAGTAATACGCACTAGGACTTGGCCTGGTTCAGACCTTTAAGTTTCCATTAAAAAAACACATTTCAGAACTAGTAACACCATTACAGTACCGCTCAAAAAGAATAACCAATTGTCACCATGAAGCTTCAAATGATTCTACCAATGAAAGCCTTTACTGGCTCTCTAGCAGTCTCTAGATTTACTGATTGCCTACATTTACATTTCAGGTAGCAAGTATCCTAGTGAGAAAGAAGGCTTTGTTTTTCCTTAGCTGTCTGTCCCTTTTCTCGCTTTCTGTCTGAGGCAACTCAAGTCACTTTGACCGTTCAGGGATGGGTGTTTTTTCTTAAATGTTTGGGAACTGTTTAGGTAAAAATTAAAAACGATTGGAAACGTCATTCTCATTGGACGCTTTCCACGTCGACCTCTGCCTGTGGCAAAGAGATGATTTCCAGAAGTAAGTAAGTAGTAGGCGTGGAGTGGTGACTTGTAGTAAATTAACAGGTTTAGCGCTACGTTGCATTTTTAAGCTGTGCATGGGTCACGGTTGACTATGTAAATACTCTACTCCATGTGCTGTGGATTCAAGTGTGACATACTTTGCGGATTAGCAGTAATGAAACAACTGATAGGTGGAGATTCTGTTAATTCACAATAGCATCTCACATTTTGTTAACAATGCTGCATCTAAGCACTATTGACTCATTAAACATTTGCTTAAACATCCCATCATTCCTTTCTGATGTGCCTGTAATCATTTTGGAGCGATAAGACTTTCCAGTATAGATTTGGTGGATATAGAACACGGGTACTCATAGTACGGCCCGCGGGCCGCCAGCGGCCCGGCAAGCCTTCCTTGGCGGCCCGTGGACCTTGCAGACATCGTACCTGTGTTTTTTTTTTTTTTTTTAAAAGAGTGTCAGCAAACACCGCCGGTTGCAGCAGCGCGGACTCCGAGAGACTCTGCTCTATGGGGGCCGGGCGATTCCAGCGATAGTCAGAGTGGAGATGCAGGGGCGCTAAGAAGAGGTGAAATACAACAAAGCCTCATTAACAAGTAAATGGTCTTTTAAAGACCTGTGAAGTACTCGGGTGCGGCTGTGTGTGTGCCCGGGAAGCTGTCTCAGCCCGGGCTGCCACACACGCGGGGTGAGGTGACAGAGGGTGACAGAGGACAGCAGGGTGTGAGAGCCAGGTGAGGTGATGGAGGGAAGCAGGGAGTGAGAGCCGGGTGAGGTGTGCATTAAGAGCCTGTGATGTGATGTTTCCCGCCAGCCTGTAGTCAGAGGGTTGAGCCAAGGCCAGGGAGCTCAGGCCTGGTCTCCGCTCTCGCAGCACAGCGCACAAATGCTCGCCGCCAGGTTGGCGCTATATATAATTGATGCATGCATACCTACACGGACGGGTGACTGGCGCCGAAGGGGGGCTTTGATCTGACAGCTCGGGGGTGAGAGTCAGAATTAAAGCCAGCGACAGATGTGACCCCAGGCCCAGTGGTGGGACACAAACCCCGCGAAGCAGCAAATTCAGAGAGAAAACGAGCTGGCTTTTACATTACACAGGGAGAAGGGGGGTGGGGGAGGGGGCTGTCTCTGGGCTGGTGACGGGGACGTGTAGACACAGTACGTGTGCAATGCCCGAGGCACAGAGACAGATAGAGACAGAAACAGACAGAGATAGAGACAGATAGAGATGGAGACAGAGATAGACAGAGACAGACAGAGACAGGGACAGACTGACAGATAGAGGCAGAGACAGATAGAGGCAGAGACAGATAGAGACATATAGAGACAGAGCCAGATAGAGGCAGAGACAGATAGAGGCAGAGACAGGGACAGACAGATAGAGGCAGAGACAGATAGAGGCAGAGACAGATAGAGGCAGAGGCAGAGACAGATAGAGGTAGAGACAGACAGCGATAGAGACAGAGAGAGAGACAGAGAGAGAGACAGAGAGAGAGACAGGGACAGATAGAGGCAGAGACAGATAGAGGCAGAGACAGATAGAGGCAGAGACAGACAGAGATAGAGACAGAGACAGATAGAGATAGAGACAGAGACAGACAGAGATAGAGACAGAAACAGACAGAGATAGAGACAGACAGAGATAGAGATAGAGACAGAGATAGAGACAGACAGAGATAGAGACAGAGACAGACAGAGGTAGAGACAGGGACAGACAGAGACAGATAGAGGCAGAGACAGGGGCAGGCAGATAGAGGCAGAGACAGACAGAGAGACGGAGAGGGAGACAGAGGAAGAGAGACACAGACAGGGACAGACAGGGACAGACAGATAGAGGCAGAGACAGGGACAGGGACAGACAGATAGAGGCAGAGACAGAGACAGAGAGGCAGAGAGACAGAGAGATGGAGAGGGAGACGGAGAGGGAGAGGGAGACCGAGGGAGACAGAGGGAGACAGAGGGAGGGAGGCAGAGGGTGACAGAGGGAGGGAGAGGGAGACAGAGGGAGGGAGAGGGAGGGAGACAGAGAGAGAGGGAGACAGAGGGAGACAGAGAGAGGGAGACAGAGGGAGACAGAGAGAGAGGGAGACAGAGGAAGGTAGACAGAGGCAGGGAGTCAGGGGGAGTCAGAGGGAGGGAGAGGGAGACATACAGAGGGAGACAGACAGAGGGAGACAGACAGAGGGAGACAGACGGAGGGAGACAGACGGAGGGAGACAGAGGGAGACAGAGGGAGGGAGACAGAGGGAGACAGAGGGAGGGAGACAGACAGAGGGAGACAGAGGGAGGGAGACAGAGAGGGAGACAGAGAGAGAGACAGAGAGAGAGAGAGACAGAGAGAGGGAGGGAGACAGAGAGAGGGAGGGAGACAGAGAGAGAGAGAGAGGGAGACACAGAGAGAGAGAGACAGAGAGGGAGACAGAGGGAGGGAGACAGAGGGAGAGGGAGACAGACAGAGGGAGACAGACAGAGGGAGACAGACAGAGATAGACAGAGAGAGAGAGGGAGACAGAGGGAGGGAGACAGAGGGAGGGAGACAGAGGGAGGGAGAGAGAGGGAGACATAGGGCAACAGACCGAGGGAGACAGACAGAGGGAGGGAGACAGACAGAGGGAGACAGAGGGAGACAGACAGAGGGAGGAGGGCGACAGACAGAGGGAGGGAGACAGATAGAGGGAGACAGAGGGAGAGAGAGGGAGGGAGACAGAGGGAGGGAGACAGAGAGAGAGAGGGAGACAGACTGAGTGAGTGAGACAGAGGGAGACAGAGAGAGAGGGAGGGAGGGAGAGGGAGGGAGAGGGAGGGAGAGAGGGAGAGAGGGAGGGAGAGAGAGGGAGGGAGAGAGGGAGGGAGGGAGGGAGAGAGAGAGATAGAGAGAGGGAGGGAGACAGAGAGAGAGAGAGGGAGAGAGAGATAGAGAGAGAGAGATAGAGAGAGATAGAGAGAGAGAGATAGAGAGAGAGAGAGAGAGATGTGTGTATGCCGGGTCTGGTGGCTCAGTGGACGAAGGCGTCCGCTGCAGGGGCCTGTGTTCAACCTCATGGTCACAGTTTTATTTTGCTCTATCCCCGCCCCCCTCCCCCACTGACCTTGCCCCCACCGGTGCGGCCCTCGGCCACAAACCACACTGTAAATTTGGCCCCCGAGAGAAAGTTTGTGAGTACCCATGATATAGAAATTCACATGAGCACACTTAATCATTGCTGGCAAGATACCTGTGGTTTGTATGCCATCCGGGCAGAGCCGATGCCCTCAGATCTGGGTGAAAAACGATGTACTGGAATGCATCCAGAGCAGAGCTATTGCCGGTGGCTGAGCCTTCCATCCATCACTTTGTTGCAGGAGATGTCCTGAGTGCAATGGGTATGCCAGACCTGCCAACTTTGTAAACAATTTTACAATGTGAGAGGGGATTGAGCCTTGAAGAAGTGGGGATTTGAGGTTATCACCAACTGGCTAGCCATAGAGGGAGTGGTGCTTGTAGCCTGGCACTGCCCAAGCCGAACGTCCCATCCTCCTCCCAACACAAATAACCACTTCTGAGGCTGTTGCCAAGGTCTTGAATAGGTTACGAAACACTTGAGGGACGTTGGGTGCCTAAAGCTTCCAAAAACAGGACGGAACCCTGCTCTCTGTAGGGGTTTCCAGCTCCCTTTATATATAACATGTGATATTTACTGTGAGACCATGTGAAGATACCCAGTATCATGTGATCCACGGTGACACTGTGTGAGCGGACATGTTTGCCCAGACCTTGATCCTGTGCTTAATGTGCCTCAGGATCTGAGCTCTGCCTCACTGATGAGGCTTAACTAGGATGAAACTGGCCTGGGGTTGCTTTTGTTCCCATTTGGAAGGGGCCTGGTTTGGGTAGTTGGAGCTGACCTTTTCCTATTGGCACAGAACCAAAAGTGATTTGCATATGACGGATATCTGTCTAGAATGGCACAGCTGGCAAAAAATGATGGGCTGAAATTTGGCCTGAGTGATTGCCAGTGGCCGAGATTAATTCAAGCATTCCATCTATCACTTTGTTTGTTTTCATCCCTACATTGGCAGAGCAGGTCAAACACTTTTAAATCATTTGTAATTGTCAGCATACAGAAAATGTTAGCTGGATACAAGCACAGGATTGGCTCTGTAGGTACAGTTGGCAGATTATTGCTCCTCGGTGCCAGGTGGGTAAGAAGGACTGCAATATACTACATTTGCTGTAAGGCTTTTGTCTTCGACCTGAAGCAATCACTACCCATGAGTCATTCTCTGCAGGCAACTGTTGTTTATCACTGGCCTCCGGTACTACTGTACTGCAAATGAATAAATAAATGACTCCCTTTTTATATTTTATTCTCCAGTGGCAGCCAAGTAGTGTAGTTAATGCTTCTTCGCAGGCTGGACTGGAAACCAAAATCATCCCTGGAAAATCCGTTCAAACCCGGCCCACACTGCAGACGGCTTCTACCAGAATGGGACTTTGGGGTATAGTCGGGGGCCACGGCAGCTCATTCTGCTCTGAAAGCCTTCCCGTAGCCTGCAGCCTATCAGGGAAACGCCAGAGTGGCGCGATGGCCCGTCCGACCCTTCTTATACCAGAAGGCGTGTGCATGTTTGGATTTTATATAGTATATACCACAGTATTTTCAAACAATAAACACGATCCCTAATAAGAGTTATGCTTTTGAAATATTGTGTGTGTGTGTAACATATAGATGTGTATATATATATATATATATATATATATATATATATATATATATATATATATATATATATATATATATATATATATATATCCAATCCTCGTGCTGCTGCGCAAGAAAGAGCCCACACTCCAGGAATCTTGATAACCAAATTTATTCGGCCTGTTGATGCGTTTCGACCTTTCCGGTCTTTGTCAAAGCCATAGCTCCCAGTGTGAAAGTGCTCTATTTTCTATAAACAGAAGTGAAAAACATACATAAATATGGAAAACAGACTCATGGGTGCTCTTTCTGCCGAAGGCATAATCCTAGGGAAAACAGACTGGTTCATACATATGAACACATGAAAAAAGGTTTCTATTTCATGGTGGTTTAAACATGTTTAACATGATTACTATTCTATTCATAGTAAATGTTTATACAAATTAATATATTTCATATAACTTCGATTGGGTTCAAAACGTAACACACAATCAGATGCTCGTGCACTGTATAAACATTGGCCAGTGCCTAAGGTCACTATGAGAGATAAACCTCAGTTAATAAACCACCCTATTTATTCGTGTTCATATAGAAAAGGCATACACGCACATGTCATGTGACATTGAATAACAATGAGGGAGTCCTGCCAAGTGGCGTAGTCATGTGGTCACAACTGGTAGATGCCTTTAGCCTAAAAAGGAAATGTGTCCTTTTTGGAGAAAAGTGGAACTGGCAAGTGTCTCTCACCTCCTCTTTACGAGCTATGCACTGTTACACTAGGTGTGCTGGAGGTCCGGTAAACCTATCCGAGAAATGTCTTATCTACAGGAATTGATGAAGCAGAGAACCACCCTTGTACCACCTAAATCAGTATGCACACACAATGAATAGTATTTTAGAATGATATGATTATTTATTATGCAGTATTTGTCTACAAATCATGGGGATCAGAATGATCATACTTATTATTGAGAACTCAGCAGTTACTATACTAATCGGGGAGAATCAGAGGTAAACCTGATCATATTTCATCACACATCTCTATCCTATTAGTCTATTCCCTTCCTAATGTGTCTAAATGTTATTAGACATCTAACACGTACTAACCTTAATTATGCCAGCCATGTACATCTTCCCTGTGTACCTTATGCTGTTATCAGGTCAACAGTCAGAATTCAGCCCTTCAGCATCTCTTGTCAGCAACCAGTCCATGCGTTTAACCCGGATCCTGCACTGTTTCATTCTATACCTTTATCGTTAATGGTGTATTATGGATCGAGGTGGGGGGTCTCTTTTGCTCTGCTCCTGTTTTACTACAGAAATGTGCAAACAACGTCCCTTTTCCGAAGCACACATAGGCTACTGAAGCAAATGCTACTTCTCTCTTCTATATTTTAAGACAGAACTCCACTAGGTCATCTGCCTTGCAGACACAGTTACAACATATGCACCAGAGGAGTGGAAAGATTTCCTTCTCTGTCCTGTTTAGGTTGAACCGTGTCAAAAATAGAGTTTCTAATTAGAAAATATGGCGATAGAGCTCACTTTGTTAGCATAACCATTCGAACGATTACTTCACTTTTCTAGGCCTTATACTGATTTCTTAATATTAAATGCAGCCATGTGTATGTGCAATCATGATTGTCTTGCATTTAGCCTGCATTGTTGACATAAGAAAGCCCTGCAAGATTCGACAACACCTTGGTTCCCCCAGAGGTGCCAAACATTAAGGACATATCTCTCACGATCATCTGATCATAGCCACAGTTCTCAACATGAAATGTGTAACTGATATTTGGAGTTAATGAGATAGTCAAATTTACAGACAGGATGGTACAGCTGATATTTATTTATTTACTTGTCTTGTAGAGCGCCCGAATCACCCCCAAAGGGGTATCTCCGCGCTATGGAAGTGCTATCAGATCAGCATAGGAATTCTGGAGAAGAGTTACCAAGTCGACGAGGAGATCTGAAAGAGTTCGGTTTTAAGAGACCGACGGAATTGCAAATAGTTAGTGCATTCACGAAGGTGAAGAGGAAGTTGATTCCAGTATGAGGGGGCCAAGTGGTAAAAGGCTTTCCCCCCCTGAACGTGATTTCTTTATCCGAGGAACCACGAGAAGTGATTTGGCTCCGGATCGGAGTGTTCTTGAAGGCTGATACCATATAAGTCTGTCACTGAGGTAGCTGGGAGCATTGCCATGAAGTGCCTTATGTACTATACAGCATATTTTAAAACGAATCCGCTTACGAACAGGTAGCCAATGTAGTCCCTGGAGTAGGGGCAAGGAAGCGATCCTAGCTGGAGAATTGGAGACTAATCGGGCGGCGGTATTTTGAACCGCCTGGAGTCTGTTGAGTCCTGTCAGCCGGCGGGGTAGGAATTCCTCTGAGAATCCTCCGAGAATTCCTACCCCGCCGGCTGACAGGAGAAACACCGCGCAGGATGGAGTCTTAATCGTTATCTGTATCCTAAGCCCTCGTTGATGCTTTCGGAGGGGCTCATCCAATCGATCCATTATCGATTCCCCTGAGGTGCTGCTGGCAGTGGTCACAATTCCTGGACTAAACGCTTTATTGACCTATATGAAGTACTCCAGACCTTTGATACCAGCTTTATTGTATGGTTTGGTCTCTTGAGGACCTTACAAAAAGAATCTCAGCGAACATTGTCATTCATCAAGACAGATTTGGTGTGTGTGTTTGTGTGTCCCACACTACTTATCTACCTCCGCCCTGACGAAGGTGTTGCCCTCTTGAGGGCTTCACACCGAAACGCGCGTTGGCGTTTAATTCTTCTCGTGCTTCTGGACCTTGTTTCCATCCAGTTCCGGGAGAACACACGAGAATGCTCCATCTCATCTTCGAGTGGCAGCCTTACCATCTGGAGTGATTTGCGATGTTTTATAAATTTGTTTGTCTTGAGGAATAAATGTGTATGTCACTATGAGTGAGTGCAAGTATGATTGATAGTATGATTGATTTGTGTGGGACATATTTTCAGATACTATGTATGTAATTATTTATGAATTTGTCGGAATGTGTTAACTATGTTTTGATACTATGAAAAGAAAAAGAAAAAATTAATTTTGTTAAGCAACCTATTCTCTGAATCTTTTGAACATATGCATTTGACAGCCCTGGGTGTTGTTTTGCAATACTAGGACCCCTTGTTGGGCCTTTGTGTAAATCTTTTCTAGGGGCCGGTGATCGTTGCTAGTGGTAGTTTTCCTTGAAGGTTTTCCTGACTGTCAAGGGGAGGAAAGGAAAAACCTTCCTCAGGAGACTTAATATAAAGAAACAAGAGCTCACGGTGGCTGTAACTTGCTCTTTCATAGAGAGTTTCTGGTCTAAATGTACACCTAGATTTTTCACCACTGCTTTTGGAATAGGAGCGGGGCCTAAGTTGTTAGGTCACCAATCTGGAGACCAGAGTAAGGGCGCCTCTCCGAAGAGCATAATTTCAGTTTTACTGGCATTTAGCTGGAGAAAGTTGTTTCTCATCCAGTCCGAAATTGCAGTCATACCTTCAGAGAAGGCCGACTGAGTATTGATGGAGTTTCTGTCAAATGCCATTAGAGCTGGGTGTCATCCGCATAAGAAATAGGGATGAAGCCCAGGTTCCTAAGAAGATCTGCAAGAGGGGCCACATAAATATTATTCAATGTGGGACTCAAGCAAGATCCCTGGGGTACACCTTTGGTCAGCACTGATGTGAGAGATTGGAAAGTGCCCATATTAACAGTTTGAGTGCAGTTTTTTAGAAAGTTTGACAGCCACTGGTAAGCTCGATTTTGGACACCAACATTTCTTAATCTAGATAGTAGAATGGGATGGGATATCGTGTCAAACGCTGCTGACAGATCCAGCAGCACTAATAGTACTGCCTGTCCATTATCTAGGAAATGTCTAAGGTTATCTGTTACTGCAATTAATGCTGTCTCCGTACTGAATCTGGGACGGAAACCAGACTGAGAAGGATCAAAGCCTCCTATTGCTTCCATAAAATCTGAGAGATGTTTATTCACATGTTTCTCCAGGAGTATACTCAGGTAGGTTAGCAAAGAAATAGGGCGGTAATTAGATAGATCTTCCGGAGGAGCATTGGATTACTTCCTGATCGGAATTATTTGGGCAGCCTTCCATTCGGAAGGTAGTATGCCCATGGTCAGGGAGGAATTAAGGATAGGGCAGATCAGGGGAGCCAACTGCTTATGAAGCAACGAGGATACTTTAGCGGGTAGGGCATCCTGAGGTGAGCCAGATTTTACTGTTTTCATAAGGGACTCCACTGTGTCTGTTGTAAGTGGGGGAAAGCAATCCAGAGGATTTGCAGAGTGAAAATGTGATGGATAGGAGGCGATATTGTTTTGTTGGGGGTCCTTATCTTTAGTGATGCTGGCATATATGCTCTCAATCTTCTGGGTAAAGTGATTAGCCAGCTTATCACAGAGGTCCTGTTATGGTGTTACTTCATTATGGCATGCCTTTGGGTTTGTGAAGGAATTGAGAATACGGTAAAGCTCCTTGGAGGATTTTCCTGCCTGATTCAGTTGGGCCTCGATATGAGTTTTTGATAGTCGAATGCTTGGACTTATGCCGTACTTTTGACTTTTAGCTTTTCATAAATCTTAGTGATTTCAATACCTTGGCCACAGTAGACGATAATGTCCTCTCTTAATGTACACAGCGCTCTGTTGCCTCTATCTCCTCCATTAAATTCAGCATGTTATTGCTTGTTTTGCTAGGCCTGCACTACGTGCACCTACATACCCTTAATTTACTGGGATGATGTCATGTATTTGAAATATTTCCATAAATTACACAAATTATCATTTCCATTAAGTATGTATTTAACCAAAGGGAAGCTTCAAAAAATGTTATATCCAATAAAATTGAGTAGCACTAAGTTGTTTATTGGTGCTACGAGTTTTTAAGCCCTTAGAATCAGGACAAACGAGTCTTGCAAAGCTATTTAAAAATAGATATTATGTATTGTTGTAGTTATTGTACACACTTTTTCATGGGGAGCGTGCATAATGATCCAGAATTACCCATCTCGGGGTTAGGGTGAGAGTTACTGATACACAATGGAAAACCAAGGAGTTGTGCAATAGTATTACGGGTTGTTAATTGTTTGCAATTTGAATGAATGAGGTTTGGAGTGCTAATTAAAGACATTTGTTTTTAATTATAAGAATTGTTCATTATATAATGTGTATTTTAGCTAGGGCCACTTGAATAATGCAGAAGAGGCGGACCAAATTATGCGACAGCAGTTACTAAGTTCTGTGGCAAGAAAAAGCATATTATGCAACATAATACAGCACATCTTATAGCAGTATTACTTCATTATTTTGTAATTTTTGCACCTGTTAACATGGTCTTCACAAACAATTTACCCCATTAGTATTAGCGTAATGCCTAACTACAGCAATACACAACCAAAAGGTGACAAGTTTGCATTTGCTTATGGCCTGCTTTAGCACGGCAGAATGAGTGGCATTGTTTTTAGTAACATTTCATCCCTTTGGAAACATTTTTTTTTTTAAATCTACAGGTTTTGCTGCAGGTGATGCAGAAAACAGTGTGGCTTCTTTATCGCTTAATTCCAGTAGCCCTGATTATAGGCCTAAAATTCCATGGCAGGATTTTGGTGACCACTCCCAACTTTCTGCATAGTCATATAGTAACCTGTTAGCATAACCATTCAGCTGCACATTGGAGCAATGCTACGTGGTTACAAAGCATGGAGTGTATTCTTTTTGCTCTTCCACCTTTTTTGAATTAAATGTTGGAAGGTGTATTATTAGTAGGGGGAAGTATGCACCTACCACTAGCAATAAGGGCACCCACATAATATAAGGTCCAGCCAAGGCCTCTATAAATTATTCCCTTGCTCAACCCTTGGTAGCTGGCTGTGAGCAGGCAGGCTTAACTTAGGAGAAGGGTGTGTAAAGCATTAAAAAACACCAATAGATTAAATAACTAAGACACTATGAACAATAAAATTCCACAAGCAATTTATAAAAATAGGAAACATGTTTATGATTAAAATGACACCAAAACGAATAAAATCCAATGTAGGGAACCGGAGATATGATTTTTTAAAGAATATATGCTTTGTAGTGCCTAAAAATAAAAAGCGCCAACTTGGGACATCTGGTCGCACCTGACCGGGACAAAATCAAAGTTTAAGGCTGACCGTAATGGAGCGCGGGTCGGGTACACTGAGCGGTAGGCCCCGGTCAAGTTTTTACCTTCTGACTTGGTTGTGTTTCTGGAGCTTTTTCTCTCGCTGTTGAGCAAGGCACTCCGTCAAGCCGATCTTCAATTTGTCGACGGCGGCTTGGATTTACGCGAGGCTTTGGTGAAATCCTGGAAGTCGTGAGCTCAGTAGCTTTCAGCACGATGAGTTTGAAATCCAGGCCAGGGCACCGTTCGATATTTTCGGCTTGGCTCTCGTTGACGAGTCTGTCACATTGTGGAGCTTTTTCACAAAAGTTCTTGAAAGTTCTCCAAACTTCTGGAAGTGCTTCCTGAAGTCTCTTTTGGGGATTCAAAGTGTCCACAACCAAAATGCAAGGTTCCAGAATCTTTGAGCTGCTCCTCAGAAGTTGGGACTACAGTTCCCACAATGCACCTGGCCAAATCCTTTAAAGTCTAGCTGAAAGTGGTGAGCTGGGTTCTTCTTGCTTGAGATGGTGCAGATGGAGATCATTTAACTGGTTGCTTTCAGGAAGTCCACCCCTTCACTTGGTAAAGCAAGGCAAAGTCCTTAGGGCTGCAGGTCCTTAATCTGTAGCAGGTGCAGTCATTCAGAGTGCAGTCCTCTTGGTGCAGGGCAGGGTTCCAGCAGGGCAGTCCTTCTGCTACTTGTAGTTTCAGGCAGGGATCTGAGTTCCTATGCAGCTCTCCCATATTTATCCAGTGTTCTGGGGTGACAAGTAGGGGGGCACCCCTGACCAATGGGGTACAGGGTGCCACCCAAAAGCATGACAGCTTCCTCCAAAGTGTGGCATATTATTGTCCCACAAAGCACTGTACTTTAACATTCAAGATGGAGAAACTTTCTCCTTGGGGTTAAGACCTGGATTAGGCAACCTGCTGGTGTGGCTCATTTGCCTTAATACTCCCCTTCCAGGCCTTCTGCAAATTCCATTCCTGGGGCTTCCATCTGGCTTGGTGGGGGGGGGGGGTACAGGAAAAGGGGGTAGGCCTGGCTTGCATACTTACTGTCCTGCTCTCCTTGAAGACCAGTTTGTTTACCCAACCCACTTCCCGGCCTGTTCTCTGCAGCTGCAGATCTCCCCCCACCAGACATCCTTTGTCTCTATGTAGTCCAATTATCACCACATCAGAGCAATTTGGCTAAGTCTGCCAAGGTCTGGCCAAATCAGGAGAGGCTACTAAAAGGCTGGATTTTGGCTCACAGAAAAGAAAGTTTTATAACTTTGTTTCTGTATTAGTTATGATAAATTCACACATGGCAAGTTGTTGGATTTATCATTGCTAATCTTTTACGTCCTTGAAACATTATTATAGCTCATCCCTGTCAATAGTTATACTTTATTACAGTATTCCCATGTTAGCCTATTGAGCTAAAATGTTACAATGGGGAAAAACAAAATTGGTAGTTTTTCCCTCTCCAGGGCATATAAAATGTCTTTTAAAACCTCCCTGCTTATTTTTACATAGCACTCTACCCCGGGGGAACCTAGGGTAGACCTTAAGGGTGACATATGTAAAAATAAGGCAGTTTAATACTATAGAAGTGCCTTTAAATCCAAAGTCAAATTTGATTTATGCTTTCAATTTAAAAGCAGCTTACAAAGCAAGGCTGACTTTTAAAATGACAGCAGTGCACATGTAAGTTCATTAAATCTGCTGGGCCTCTAAACCTACATGCCCTACCATATACTAGGGAGTTACAGGTAGATTGTCAGTACCAATGGTAATTATACCTAATTACCATATACCTTTTAATCCCTGGGCCTGGTTGGCAGAGCCCAGGGCAAAGTCAGTCAGTTACCACCAGTATCAGTCAAATAAATGGGGGGGATCAGGGCAAAAAGGATGACTTTCTCACATTTTCTTTATTTCACGTAAACTTCTGGTGCTTTGCCAAAGTGCCTCACAATCAATTAACAAGATGGTACAGTGATAAAGTGCTAGAACAGAATGGAAATGAGAATAAAGAAAACGGATCAGTAAGAAAGAACACAATATGAAAATACAGATCTTCAATATAATGCTTACAGCTGTAAACCTACAACCATAGTAAATAACATGCTTGAAATTCTAAAATACAAATCTTACACTTCCTCCTCAATAGAAAGACAAACGTTGTGCAGGTGAAAAAGCCAACAGATGATTCAGTGGCCTAGCATTAGGGAGAAATAATGAGCCCCTTGTGCCACGGATGGAATCCAACGACCCCGGCAGATGGAAGCGCGAGTCTGCTCCCAAGGAACTCCCCACAAGCAGAACCAGAATCCAGCAAAGGCAATTACTGCCTGCACAGGATGTCATAGCCCGTGGAAGAGTGAGACATTAGTAGAGCAAATATCGAGAACAAAAACCCAAGGGTCTCACAGCTGATCCAAGATGCCAAAGTCGAACTCAGTTGCAGCTGCAGGATGCCGCCTCCTCTTTCTTCTGCCTCAAACCTTCAACACGAGAACTCTCCATGATGGAAACAAGTGAGGGGAACATTAATATTAGTAGGTATCAGGGGGAGCACTTTCATACAGGTGATGACTTGTGCCATAAGACCTCCTGAGACCTGAAGAATCATGACCAAGGATATGCTAGGCAAAATGAGCGCAAGGATCCCTAATTTCCTCTTGAGATGTGAGCTAGCTAAGCTGCCCAGTCAATAAAAAAGGCGTTGCAAGCCTAGCTCCCAGATCTTCTACAGCAGACTGTGGAAAAGGAAATTGGAATGGTGGGACGTGAAGCAGAAGAATAAAAAGAAGCATTGAAGATAAGGTATTGCCAAGGTGCATATAAGTAGAGTTAAGAACAGTAAATCTATAGTACCCTGTGTATAACCATGTTCACAATATTGTGATAGTCATTATTTAGGCTGAGTTCATTTTTTAGTACAATATGTAAAAAACTATATACTGTTAGCACACCTGAAAAGTAGACCAGCATGATGGTTCGTCAGCATTCATAAAAGCAAGAGAAGGGGTGGGGTTTGGATGTATTCAGTTTAGGTAGGCGGTGGCCCAACAAAATCCTGCAAACTTGTAACCTTGTGGGAATTTACAAAAATGTGCATGTGGTTTCCCAGCCTGGCAAAACATGCAAACTTACTCCTGTGAAAAGGCAACATAGTATGACCCTTTCTTCGTTAGGGAAGCAAAGGGAAAATGAGGAATAGTTCTTCCACTGGGAAACAAATTTTTCCCTGTTGAGGAAAACATCTTCATGCTTTACTCATGCATAAGTATTTAGCTGGTGAAAATACTGGAATATGTGTTTTTCAGATTAGTGTACTCCTGAAGGTCAGTGCATCATACCTTTCCAGAAGTACTCCTAGGAGTCTTTGTAAATGTGATGAAAGTCAGAAATCGACTTTAATCACGAGAATACTGCTATGTCAGAAGATATCTAGCTTTTAGAGCCCCCTTGTTTGTGACTTAGGCCGTGTGAAATTACCAGGCTGGTAGGTACACTGTACATTCTCCAGCACTTCGTAACAAGAACCAGGATGTGAGGGTAAAGAATAGATGCACATTAATTATGTGTAATTTGAGCTTAGTCCACTCAGAAGAATAACCATGTCACAGATACATTTTCATTGAAAACCATTTCATCATAAATGCAATGTCTGATAAACGATTGATTTTAACTGATAAGCCCCTTTCATTTATTTTTATGAATATATATTTTTTTAATTTGTTTTAGAGACCACTAAAAATATAACACTAACCATTACCCGGACGTTCGATCCTAGCCTAAAAACTTCAATTCACCCAGACCGTATTCAGAACCCTAACATTGACTCTATCAACCTCTAATCTTGACCCTCTAGCTGGCTCCTAAAGTTCTTAACCCGTAACTCTAACACTTCCTCTAATTGTTACTCTGATGCTAACCCTCTAACTTAGAAGTTAGATCATACCTTAGCACTAACTCTAACCATCACTTACTTTAACCTTCTCTTCATCACTATGCATTAGACTAGCTGTAACTTAATCTTAAGTTTGACTCGTAAACCAAACCTTTTCCTGAACATAACCTTTACCCTAAATCTAATCCCAATCCTTCAATTTATCATCATAATTTCTCAATAAAATGCATTTATTTGTCTTAAGTTTTTCTGATTTTGTATTTCAGTTAAATGTTTCACTTGAAATTGTTCTCTAGTAATTATGCATGGAAGCCCGATAGATGGTTCAGTGAGTTACCATCCATCCACTTAGATATGTGGTGATCTACAGGTCATGTTTCAAATCCTGACAAGGTTGACTCAGTCTTCCATCTTACTGAGATCTGTAAATTCTGTCCCATTCAATTGGGACCTGTTATTTACAGCGCTTAAAAACAGCAGACGTGCTAAATAAAAGCAAGCTGTTATTACGAAATGACAAGACCTCGAGATAGCACATGGCTATTTATGGGGAACTCTTAAGCTGGTTGGAGGTGCTCAGAGAGAAGGTAGATTTCAGATTGTGGTCGGGCCTTTGACATGGAGAGGCACCAAGTGGATCTCTTTTGCAAGATACTGGCAGCATCACTACAAGCTAAAATTCTGTCTTACAGTGTCAACTTCCCACCCCATTCTTCCTACTATAACCGTATCATTCCTGCACCAACCAACATCTCCGCCTTGTTGCCTCTCATTTTAATACTCGCTCTGCTAACTCTCTTTTTATCCCTCACTCACCCGCTTCCAACTTACCCAACCTGCATGCACTTTACCCTACAATTTCTGTCTTAGAATGCATTTCCTCCTTTCATAAATCTAACTCCTCCTTCCATCTATGGCTCATACTCCTACTCATGAAGTCAGTAGGTTTTATTTGAAACTTCCCTCCTTACTTCTGATTTATCCATTCATCTTATTCTGCACACCAACCCTCTCCTTCTAATTCCTGAATCCAACTCTTTACTTTGCCCTCCCCTCACTCCCCTACTAGCACACCAATTACTAACTCCTGTGATCCATTCTGTTCTCCCCTTGCCATCTCCTCCCAGTTTTATGAAATTACTACCGCGCATGCATCAAGTGACTCAAATATCTCTTTAACTTTAAATCCTTTAAAAAAAAAAAATCCTCTGAACCTACTATAATTGCTCTTCAACCCTTAAAATATCCTCACATTCTCCCCTGCAAACTCCTAAATACTAGATTGGTGAGCAAAAATTGTCCGAACATCCACAATCTTATATTTGAGCATTGACCTGAAATTTGAGACAGAAATGTGGCTGAGGCTTGATGTGTCTCTTATTCTATACAAAGCCGCCACTACTTGGTATAAGGTACTCCAGAAAGTATCATCCAACCAAAAAGATTGGAGGAAGACCAGCCGGGCCCAACAAAGCAGCTCCTGCGACCAAACAGAGAAATGACATTGAAGCACTTAAAAGTGAATCATTATTTGTCCAGTGCTCTCCCTTGCCTTCCTGCATCTGCCCCTTACTGTCAATCTACAGACACCACAACCTTCTCAGAATTTATTGAATCTTTCTTGAACTTTATTACCGAAATTACCTTGAATTACTCTAACATTTGCATGCTTGGAGATTTCAACACATAGTTTAACTAGCCTATCTCATATCAAGCCAAATGCCTACTTTCCATCTCCAATGTTTGATTTTTCTTCAGCTATTCAAATTACCCACTTTTAGCTGGATGTACACCTGATGCCATGTTTGCCTCTCTCTACAGGATCTCAATAACTGGGGTGCACAATGTCACCTCGAACAATCAACCTCTCAAGCTCCCCAGTAGAATCCCATCGTCACTCCAGAATGTGTGAATCCCTGTTGAAGAAAGCAAAAAACAATACTACATGCACCGTATCTCAATAGCATTGTCATCTGTTTCTATTTTCAGAACCTATAATTCACTGATACACAAGTCACATACCCTTCAGCTGTATGACTCTGTGACTAAATATTTAATTGCAAAAGCAAATGACTGATCTTTCCCTTGCAAAGAAAAAGGAAAGCGCCCTTGCGCCACCTACGCTGAGCCTGTCTACAGTTATAACGGGAGATTACTCCTCTTTATCAGTGGCCTTCGGTTGACATTTTTAGATGACTATTATGCCCGGTGCAAATGTAGATACTGATGAGGGTTGTTATATTATGAAGAATGCAGCACTGAAGCTCTTGGGTGGATAGTAAAAAGTCAGAAGGTAGTTAGATAAACCGGTCTGCTAACCTTCCTAAAGGCACCACTCATGTACAAGGAAAAAATCTGTAAAGATAATTAAGGCATTAAAGGAAGACTGTTCCCCTACAGTTACCACTTGAGGCGAGCCATTTTTCTTAAAGGTTTTTTGAAAATCTTTTAAAATATTTTAGGTTCTCCTCCTTAAATGTATTTAGAATTGGCCTTACCATATAGGTACAAAATCAGGAATGGTTTACTGGTCCAGTACTTGCAGCAGATATTTAGTAAGCAGTGATTACATGCATAAAACCAGAAATGGTATTTTTTGACTGATAGTTATTTTAAAGAGGGTACAGCTGTTTGTTGATGCTTCCTCTATCACTCTTTAAAGTGGATTAATTAGATACTGGAGGTCACCACCAGTTGGTGGAAGGAGAAAGCACTGCATTGCAGCGAGGAACAGAAAGTATGGCCTTTGCTGGAAGGGGGCGGGGCTTAGAATGCGACATTCAAAAATTCATTTTTGCATGTGCGAAGATAATTCTTGCAGTTGTTCCTGCTGGGGCATTATTTTAGAAAACTACTCCTACAAGTGCTAAATGGAGTGCTGCTAAAGGGACATTAAATAGGAAAGCCTAAGTGTGGTGAAGTCAATGTCCCAGTGAGATATCATGTAAGCTCATAGACCCGCTTGTGGTCAAGTATGCGCTGTAATGCCCTTTGAGGCTCTCTTCTTCTCTCCAGCGGTCCAGACAGAAGCATAAAGCATACCACTCACACAGTACATGCCCCTTCTAGTCCATTGTGCCCATTTCAATAGGCTTCACTTGAATCGTGCCACACACCCTGTCCCTTTTGACCTTAATCCATGCACTGTGTAAAGTACCTTGCAACGGCTGTTCAATATATCTAAGTCTGTGAAAAGTGTCTGTAAGGCTTGCTTAATTTATGTAATTCACTTAATTTTGCATTATATAAATTCTGTGAAATGTAAACATTACACTAGTGCAAAATGTCACACAATTTGTACTGCTGAGTAGCGGTTCGAGTAGAAAATGTCATGAAAAATATTTTCTTAATGAACCAGTCCGCTTACTGGTATTTCAAGTGACTTTTGAACCTGAGGTATGCCCTCACTTTGTCTTCATCCAAAATACCCCAAAGTGCTTTTCATGTAATGTATGCATGGTTTTCTCAGCATTTCGTGTAATTGCAAGGAGAGTTACACAATTTCGAATATATAACCCCCTCTTAAAATCAATCAATGCATCCTTCTTTTACTCCCAACTTAAGTCGCCCTGTGTAACCATGCTGCCCGTGGTGTATGCTCTTGTGCAATGTACTGTGCTATACTGCTCCCCTATCCCCAGGTTTAGGTCCATGTTATGAAAGTAACAAATTACATACATACATTCCAAAGGCTTGGTATGGGTGTGAGGAAGTAGATTGACTCTTACTCAAGTGAACAACCAGCCGCTCATTTACTCAGATAAGCCTATAATTCCAGCTTCATCTCTCACTGAGCTCCTACTGTTCACTCCCTCAAACATACTCATTAGATTTCTTACTTGCACTCACAACCCCACCAAGCTCAGTCACACACCTCTCTTGCACATTTTTCTCTGCAATATGTGGCCCTGTGTCATCATCGAGGATCCCATCAATGAGGGCTTGCGATACAAAGTCTGGCGTCGAGGATGCGTCACACAGTTGAGGCGGTGAGTCACTTCTAAGGAGCTGCGAGGCTGTGATGCGGATCCAGGCGTCATCATGGATGCTGCTGTTAAAGTGGGATGTCAAAAAACCAGGTCTTGAGTTCCTTCCTGAATTCCTGCAGGGAGGGTGAGGTCCGTAGGGGGAGTGGGAGGCAGTTTCAGGCCTTTGCAGCCACCCAGGCAGATGAGCAGCAGGTCAGCACAACCGGGCAGCAGTTCTTCAGCGCAGCAGTTCAGCAGAGTTTGTCCTTTCAGATGCACAGCAGTTGTTCTCCCTGGCAGAGTATTCACAGGTCCTGAAGTGTACTGAAGAGCTGGGGTCTGAGTTCCAATATTTAAACCCAGTGCCTGCTTTGAAGTTGGAGAAGCTTCTAGTGGTTTCCAACCCCTGGGGTGTCAGGCATCCCCTTCCTCCCTGTCCTCACCCCAGGTTGTCTGTGGTCACAATAGCCTAGTGACAAGCCCTTTGTGTGAGCGCTCAGGCAGAGTCTTTGTAATGTGCAAGTGTGGTAGGTGACACCTCCTCCCCCTCGTTAACTCAGAGTTGTCCAACCTGCCAACACCTATCTTCCCTGTGTCTCACTGTCTGGGGGCAATTCACAAAGACCTACTGCCAGCTACACCTAGTAATGTGGCCAAGGAACAGGCTGCAGGCACCAAATGGCTACAGCCATATAAATTCAACTTTCTAAAACTGGCATTTTCAGTATTGTGATTAAAAATCCGACTTTACCATTAAAGAGGGCATCTAATTACAATTCTTCAGACACGATACTCGACCTGTCCATCTGGTCCCAATTGGAACTTACAGCTTTTTAAATGTAATAAGGTAACTCCAATGTTTTCCTACGGGAGAGGTAGGCCATGTAGTAGTGAAAAACAAATGTAAGAGTTTTTCACTACCAGGACATGTAAAACCTAAAAGTACATGCCCTGGTAGTAAATACACTGCACCCTGCCCTCTAGGCTGTACAGGACATACCATAGGGGTGACCTACCTAGCTGTATTAAAAAGGAAGGCTTGAGCCTGGCAAAAATTGCTAGATCGCAATGGCAGTCAAATACTGCACACACAGGCTATAATGGCAAACCTGAGACATGTTTAAAAGGCTACTTAAGTGGGTGGCACCGTAAGAGCCATTTTACTATGGACTTACAAGTAAATTGAATATGCCAATTCTACCATGTTTTAAGGAGATGGCACAAGCACTTTAGCACTGGTAAAGTGAGCCAAGCCCTAAAAGCTAACAAAAACAGGTTCAGAAAACAGGAGGGCGAAGGCAAAAAGTTTGGGGGTGACCCTGCAGAAATGGCCAAGTTCAGCATCAAATTACGTGTGTGCTAACTCATGCTCACTCATTTCACTTGCATTCTCTCCAACATTCTCAAAAACAAACATTCATCCTCACTGATTCACATACTGAAATAGTCACTCAAAGACTCTTTCACGCATATTAAAAAATTGAGCTCACTCTTAGCAGTCAGTGCCTTTTTTTAATCTGAAACAGTCAGTCACTCTGACAATCGTTGATTCATGCACTCACAAAATACGTCATTTGCATTCGCTCATATGCTCACTCATGTCGCACAGCTAACCATTTATTTTCTCATACATTCACTAAAACACATTTACTCACCTATCTCAAACCTTGCCACATCCACTTGCCTTGCCACATTCACATATACAGCAAGTTACATATTTGCTAATTTCCACACTCATTTCCAAATTCACTCATAGCATGTTAATATTGCCTTCACAGACACATTAATTTGAGTCATTGCACATTCACTCAGCTTGATATTTGCCTACTTGCAGTTATTAACCTGCATAATGACTACCTTCAGTGTCATGGAACAAATATTTTGGGGGCCCCTGTTCAGAACTTTGAATTTAATTTTCCAGTTTCAGCAAATTCAAGCCCTATGATGCCAAATATTAGTGAGACAGAGAAATAAAGAGAAGTATAAAAAAGCAAAACTTCACCTTCTCAAGGGCCCCTTGAAAGGTGGGGGCCCTGGGCAATTGTCCACTTTGCCCATGCCTTAAAACATCTCTGACTCGTGCCTCTAAAACACATGCTCACATACACCAAGTTCACAAAATGATGCATTCACTCAAGCATACTTTCATTCATTGTCACTTTCAACAGTAGTGTAGCCAGTGTATCATGGGGTCTAGTGCAAGGAATGCAATAGTCTCTCTAGCTGCTGTTCGGTTTCTAAAATACAGCAGTAATTAGGATTCAGCGGACTCATCAGACTGCCGAACCCCGGTGCCACTGCTCAAATGGAAGGTGTTCCCCTGGCATTCATTCACTCACACAACCAGTGTCACATTCACTCACTTATTTACTCAATCGTCTGAAACAGAGACACCTTTACCTTCCGCTAGCCTTTCCTTCTCAATCCTCCTAGCTACTCAGAACCACTCCATGGAGTTGAAAAATAGCAAAACACAGCTGTGTTTACCCCAGACATATGGATGTTATACGGCCTTGGACTTGGCTCTCGATGTGACACTTGTCCTCCCCTAGCGCTCCAGATCATTCGAATGTAGTTGCCAGGATGTATTCTCATCTGCATAACTTGGCTATTTTAAAATCCTGTTTTTTGCACTAGCGCCACAGATTCGTTTTTACAATAAACAAAACAATCTGGACACAGTACAGCTAGGCATTGAAAAGGAAACATTGCGGCATTGAGTCTCTTCGAAGGAAATTAAAATCTGTTTTATTTCTGAGGTATTCTGCATAAAAAGGCTCCAGCTATTCCCATTTAAGCAGAAAGTGGTTATCATCCAAGCACGAAATGCGCCGTCACATCCTTTGTATATCCTTCTCTTGGTCCAGGGCCCTGGCTCGACTTGTTACAAGGAATAATTATTTGCATTCAAATGGTATGCACTCCCTATTCTGAACAGCCCCAGCCACGTCTTCTCAACCTCCCCTCTTACAAGACATCTGTATTAGCCAGTGATTAATTTGTAAAAATAAAAGTGCAGAGGCCCTCGTCAGGAGTCCACAGCAGTTTGCACCACACACTGCCACTGTACTTACACAACTACTAACCATCACACTGCTACAAGTTGACAATTCAGACAGTTCGAGGACGCCAAAGCCTTAAGAACAGCTTGGGTGGCCGGTATTAGTTGTTTTTAATGTATATTGATTAACAAACAACTATTTTTCTGCTCATCTTCAAATTGCACAAACAGCTCCACCATGTGGCAGCTGTCATAAGTGCAGGTTCTGGCAATTAAGTGCAGGTGCCTGAGCACCGGAAACCACCGGCTCAAATTAAGCACTGGTATTAGCATTTATTTGCCATAGAAGTGGCAGGAATCGTAATATGCAGCATGTTATTGTTATTAGTCCTGGTATTGTCCTTATTCCTATTGGTAGTAGTTTAACAAGGCCGCGCCTATGAGTGGCACCTTTGGGGTGCACAGAGATGGGGTGAGGGTGTGGTGGTTGGTTGCTCAGTGCTGCAGTGAACTCTGCTCTGTTCGCAGAGTTGTCCACGTTCCGCGGAGCACGCAGAGTTCTGAAAAACTCCGCTCCGCATAGCAGAATGGAGTTTTTTCCTTGCTCGCACTCACCAGCGTCAAGTTGGTGAGCGAGGAAAATCCATCTCCCGGCGAGATTTCTCAACGCGGCCGCCTGCATTGCGATAGCTTCCGTTCGCGTTGAGAAAGCTGTCGCTCGGGTAGAAAATCTACTCGAGCGGCAAGAAAAGAAGCAGCGCCCTCTTGCTTGCGCTGTGCATGGTGCCATTCACGCTGATTTTACAGCACAGGACAAACACCCGGTGCTGAAAATCAATGTGAACGGCATGACCAAACGCACTCCGCCGCTTGTGGAACTCCGCATATCGCAGCAGAATTTTGTGGTCACTTCGTGCCACAACTTCTGAATTTGAGTGATTTTTCAGTTTTAATTCAAAACTATATCTGAACTTGAACTGCTTTTTCTGTGAATTTCCATGCTTTTTGTTAACCTTTCTTAATGTTCTAACCAAAGCTAACCATAACTTAATTTTAACCTTTGTTTTTTTTCAGTGAATTTTTGATGTTTTTTTTCATATACCACATGCAACTGTTCTGTGCACCCAATTACCATGAGTAGCAAGCCCTAGAAGCTCATGACCTTTGGCCATGCGCAGTAGGGATTGGCCACAGGCACTGGCCTGTGACGAGGCCCTGCGCTCAGCCCTGCATTGGCAGTCAGCCTCCACTGCACACATCCTTTAGTTGTGCATAGTAAGGGTAGGATGCAACAACCACCTTTTCACACAGACTGCTGTCCTGACAGCAGGGGTTAGCAGCAAGCAGTGAGGTCCTATGTTTAACTGGCAGGGAGTAGCCGACCCTCACTAAGCATGGCCAAAGGGGTTAGCAACAGGGACAGGACTGCAGCCAGTCCTGATCCCAACCCACCGCATGTGGCCAGTGCCCACATGTGGCCATTGCTCAAATGCAGCAGTAGTGCACTGAATACTTTTTTTCAATTTTTATTTGTTTACAGGATTCGAGAATCCTGTGCTGAATTTGTGAAACCTGTTACTTCCCTGGACCCCACGGACCCAGGGACGGTCGAGGATTAGCAAGTCCAACAGAGGATTAATACATTTCATAATAAACCTAGTTTGTTTTAATATTTATTTTATTGCCGGGGTACATTTTGGGAACACCCACATAGACCTGTAGGTCACGGTAAGTTCACCTTGCCCCCTTGCCATTTTCTTTTAATTTTTCCCAACATTGTACTTGTTGCACCATGTTGGGTAATGCTGACCATAAAAAAAAATATGTGCAGCCAGCCAGTCAGAGTGCATTGGATTTGCAAATCTGCAATGCACAATAGAAGAAAAAGCTCATCCAATGATGTGTGTTTATTTTTTTTATTGGATTTGCAACTCCTTTGTGGATTTGTGAATCTGCACGGGAAGCTAAAATTAACGGTTCAAATATCTCTTCAATTTAACCTCTTAATGCCCAAACAGAACCCTTTTTAAAAGCGAATTTCTCGAAAACTAGTGAGTAGATTTATACCTAATGAAGCAAGGGCACTTCTTGAGTAAGTTATATTTACATGTTAAGTTTGCTAAAATTCCATTTAGCCGTTATATTATGTATCGAGGAACAAATAATCCTAGGGGAGATAAAATTGGGAATTTCACTTTCCCCTATTTTTAGGCCTCCACTTGACAGATCTGTATGGAACTTGCCAAGAACAACTCAAACGTTGATACACTTTTCTTTAGAAAGTTTCATGCAGGTTCGTTGATGGGAATCAACGTTTTAAAAAAAAAAAAACTTTTTATTGGTTTCATGCAAACAAAAAACACATACAGTGTGTGTTGACAGTGCCATGCATATTCTCATGACGGATGCTACAAACAAATAGTGTACAGTATCTGTGAATGGGATTATCCACCTGTCCGATGACATACAAAGCAGTTCATACATAGAACCAAGGCAATGAGCCAAGCATTATACAAGGAAGCACTAGTACACACTTGATCATCAGAAAATTGGCACACGCATTAATACTATTCATGATCAATCCTCTGCCTCGGAGCCACTCTGGGAAGACGCATCAATGCCTTCCTGAAACATACCCAGCAATTGAGCCCACAGCATTATGGCATCGGCTGCCCCCTCATCGGTATGGGACATTCACATGTGGTGTTCCCCCGCCAGCCCCATTCCAGCAGGTCTCATAACCAATCTGTCAACAGTAGGACCCTCATTCCCATCTACCCAATGGCCACCCAACTCTTCGTCAGCAATAGAGCCAACTTGGCAAGTTTATAAGGGATTTTGTGGCCCTTTGGTTGCACCAGCACTCCCAGTAAACAGGTCAGCGGTGTCAGCGGAATTTGAATACTGGTGGCCATCTTTATGCAAGGCACTACTTGTCCCCAATACACCTGGACTTTTGTGCAGTCCTACACCAGATATATGAAAGTGGCACCGATCTCCCCACATTGTGCACACATAGCTTTCCTAGTTGTGTTCATTTTATTCAGACTCTATGGAGTGATGTAGGTGTGATGCAGAAAATGAAAATGGAGGATCTTAAACCTGTTGTTACAGGACACAGTACGAACAAGGCCTGACACACTCACCCAATCCGAGTCTGAGATGGACATACCCAGATCTCTCTCCCATGCTCCAGGTGCAGGAAATTGTCGAGGTTGCATGTCACTCCTAAGGGCTCTGTAGCAGAGGGTAATTAAGTGACGTCCCTCTCCCCACCCAATAAGACCATCCAGCATCCCAGAGGGCCATGGCGCTGCAGAAAAATCTGTCCTTCACCACACTCTCCTGCTTGGCATAGTGTAAGAAATGGGCTGGTCCTATCCCAAAAGTGTCTTGTGGATTCTGAAAAGAAATGAAAATATCCCCTGGGTAGATACCCCCCACTTCCAGACCCCCCCTTCCTCCATTGCTCCATAGACATGGTTGTGTCAATATTCCTAAAGGGAGCCAGATCCCACAATTTTAACTCCCTACTGAAGTGGGCTCAACAGAGAACCGTTTGGGCTACCATCTCCCAGATTTCCGCCATGTGTTTCAACAAGTATGGAACCGGAAGCTCCGGCCTGCCCCCTGGCATCAACAACTGTGGCAAAGTGTTGCCTCCAAACTCAGTTCGCAGGAGCCGTTTCTCCCAATTATCAGACTCTGTGAGCCATCTAGCTGCATCCTGCAAGTGTGCAGCGTAATAGTAAAGCTGTATATCCGGGACCGCTAATTCCCCTTCCTCTAAATCCTGTTTTAGCGGTGCTAGCACCAACCTGCTGTGCTTACCTGCCCAAAGGAGAGTCACCAACAGGCTATCTAGCCTGCAGAAGAGCTGATCCCTTAGTGGGAACAGAGAGTTCTGAGCAAGGTACAGACAGAGGGGAAGGAAAATCATTTTAGCCACGGCTACCCTCCACATCACCTAAAGAGGAAGCCTATTCCAAAATTTAATGGAGTTCTCTAAGCCTGTCAGCACCCTATCACCTGGAGCCTTGGGCTTATTAAGCACCTTTATGGCAGCACCCACCTCCTCCAAGGAGATATTCTACTCCAAGTTCTGCATGACCTCGCACTGCAGCTAAGAAAGCCTCACCCTGGCCAGAAATGACTCTGTCCCCCCCATATGTACTGCGGGCCAGCTCTATATTCCAGCTTGAAGTGGTCCAGCAAGGCCGATAGGATATCCCGCTGCTGGGTCTGTTAGTGATCCTGCGCATTCCGTATTGATAAGATGGGGGGGCACCTCTGTTTCTAGTTTAAGGACCCTTGCCAGAAGCCTGCTACATTTATGACCGAATCAAAGTTAATAAGAAAACAAAAACATGCCTTTTCAATGGAAATTCTGACCTAACCTGAACTACAGATGTGCTAGCTCCACCCCTGTAAAATATGTATTTTTTTATACGTTTCTTAAAGATCGGTCCATTGAGGCTTTTTTATTAGTCCTTATGCAGTAATTATTTCCTGGTCATTATATGTGATGGATGCTGTCTTTTACCACTGCTGCCCTGGAATCTAAAGTATTATTGCACTGAATGTAACTAATCAAGAATTCCCTTTGTCACTAACCTGACGTCCTTAGTAGGGTTGATCAATTGCTGGGAAGACCGGGACGAGGTTTCCCAGGAAGCCAAACCAGTTTCAGACAGTCTTTTTTTGATGGCTGCTCTCCAGACCTGGCAATGTGTGGAAGAAGAATCCCCACTGCGGGCTACAGGGGCAGCTACTTGTGGGTGGTCATGTCCACCATGATGAAGCCAACC
This sequence comes from Calotriton arnoldi, assembly GCA_963921515.1. Classification (NCBI taxonomy): domain Eukaryota; kingdom Metazoa; phylum Chordata; class Amphibia; order Caudata; family Salamandridae; genus Calotriton; species Calotriton arnoldi. The sequence goes on along the minus strand of CAWUFW010019136.1, from coordinate 98,578 downwards.
CCACCTTGTGCTGCAATTGCCATGTTCTTGAAGAGGACATCAGACACATGGTTTCCCAGTTATGTACATATAATTGCAACCACACGACAATCATTGAGGGAAAGTGATTCACCTCTGTTATTAGGCAAGGAGTAGATTTTCTAGAAGAGGACTAAAGCCCCTCTATCAGGAGTACAGATAAAAAAAGGTCTGTGACCCTGCATCCCACAATTAGCCATCACCAACCATCAGCCTTTCCAAAGTCCTGGCAGTGGGGCATTGGGTTACCTTTGCTTTCGTGGGGGTGTATTTGGGATGTACCTCCTCTCCTGCAGATTCTTGTTCAAACCAAAGCATGGAGGACCATGCTGGGCTTGGTAAATGGTAAGTTCCCTGGAGAGAAATAAGTTCAGAGCAGGGAAGAAAAGAAGAAAAAAGTATAGGGTCACCCTTCTACAGCTGTGCATAGACTTTTATCCCTACAACTACGTTTTCTAAATAAAATCTATTTTAGTATGATTTGGATTAAATTACCCCAAGTTATAAATGTTTGGCCTTATCAAATCACCTCAGGATCTCTTGATGCCAGGGCACTTCTGCTGGAAATCTGTGGTTAGTAAAGAGACTTTATCTTTCTCGTACATTATCAGTATAGAATGAGTACCTAGTTCGAAGATACAGCTTTTCCTAAGCTGTACAAGTGCTTAGGAGAGAGTGTGAATAGCAGTCTAGTTTAAGTCTTTGCACACACATGGTAAACATTGGCTGAATAGATCTAGGATGCGTTGAACCATTAGCCTCTAATGTGACCTGCTAAGAGATTAATTGTGATTCAGAGGTATACCGACCAAAACACGTTAATGCTTCAAACACTAACTCCGATCCCAAGCAGCTACTCCTAACAGAGCATCTTTCAATTGTGTATAAACTGTTCCACACTGTCAATCAGACATCGAAAACGCTGGGAAAGGACTGTGTTGCCGTTCAGTGCTCGAACTGACAAATGTCTTTCTAGAATAACCTACTTGCATTGTTTCCTCATGCAGAAGAGTTTAGGAGAGTGTAGAATGTTTAGACGTTTACTGCTAATCATGCAGGTTTGTGATGGATGTATGGGATCAATAATGAACGTGCTGAGCCCTCTGGGTGACACTCCCAGATCTCTAAAAGCTTATCGGTAGAGGCACTCTAGATTTTCACACCACTTCTCCCCTCCAACAGCTCCTGTTTATTTGTATGCTCTTTATTTGCGAGGCATGTATTTCGGTCTGCCTAGGGATGGCTTTAGTTGTTTCACCAGCCACAAGTTTTCTCAAAAAATCATAATAAAAATACATATTTATATATACTTAGAAGGGCATTTGGTCAGCTCCCCTATCCATTGGTCTGTTCAAGTGTCATTCACATTTTGCTTCTGCCCACCACAGCCTACAGCTTATGTCAATGGGTAAGCCCAATTCAGCCATCGGCCCTCTTCACTTCGAGTGATGGCATTTTAGTCTAACACATGCATATTCACCTAAACAACAGCCCACTTCAGTTCCAGTGGGTAAATCTCTGCTTTACTTCTATTTTTAACTTTTTATTTTTGCAATGGGTCATTTTTAACTGCTTTTTGAAAACTTCTATGCATGCCATCTTTAATAGTGGCATTCTTATTTCATTTATTACTTTCACATTTTTAATTTACATATGTTTAAAATTGCAATACATAAAACTAGGCTTCCTTTTGGCTTATCCATTGATTGATATTTAGGTCTTGCCTTCTAGACTGCACAAGCTGACTGCTTTGCAAAAAGACCTATTGTCAAATTACAGTGGGCTTAGACCCAACTGTTGCTTATTATTGGTTGGCTTTGTCACTCTGATTTGCTTGCTTCTTATTTGTTGGGTTGTGTGGGCTACACTTCCTCTTCTTGTATTTGACCTTCCCCTAGAAAATGTTCACATTACTTGTGTCCTTCTACTGCTCCCTTTTCAGGCACTATTTTTCCTAAGGTACTGTACCGAACGTTAGTAGTCAGCTCCAATGCCACTAATAATAACTTAAAGCCATGAATAAGTTGTACTTCCTCTGTCCGGCCATTTTGTCGTGAAAGTTTAGCTGAATCTCTTTCAGTAACTGAGGACTAAATTACAGGCAACCCTCTTCGTTGCCCCTGTCTCTCGCATTCTGGTAAATGGCTACTTTTCAACCCTTTGAAGCGAATCCACAAAGACAGAAATACAGCCGCAAAACATTTTGTGCAATGTAAGTAATTCAGAGTGCCTCTCACCTCTGTGTTTTTTGAGAATGTAATAATCTCTTTCTCAATGGGATGCAGCGCCAACACAATCTTGCCAGTTTCAGGTTGGCCACACCCTGCTGCTGCTTTTGCTTTCGTGACATTTTTGGGCAGGCGAGATACGGCAATGTTAGTCCGTGAAGCTGCTTGGTGTAGTTCCGAAGTGCTAGTTTATACTCGGAGCTTCTGCCTTTGATGTTGTCATTATCTGAGTACAGTGCGAATGAGGGTTCATTATGTTCACAGAAGATATGTTTTCTTCTCTGGGCACTGAGTTACAGGGGTCGCGACGAGGAAGAATGAGAGAAAACACGATGGTTTTTGTTTTTTTACAGTATCGCCTTTGTGCGTTTCTACAGTTAATGAGAAGAATATGCGGACGCTCCAGGTTTTCAGCATTTTTTCCCTTTCTCTAGAAGATTTTTCTTCTGGCTACTGCTGCATGACTGTCCTTCATGTTCCAGGAACACGTGCTCAGTTTAATGGTGCATTGTGACAGAACTGCTGGCATTAGCAGGGTCACCTTAGGCCCACTCACCCGAAAAATTGGTTTTGTCAGGGGCAGTGAAGTAATAAGATCTTATCGGAAACGGGAAGCGGCCTGTTCGCTATTGCCAAAGCCTCATTTCTGTGTTCAGACCCGCCGTACGGATGAAAGAAGCTGTAAATGCATGTGATGGAAGTAGTGCATTTTTATACTAACTCTTTATTTGTAGGAAAAAAACCTGTTGCTTGTTCCTTTAGTCCTGAGAGAGCCATTCCCCCACCATGCTGTTCCTACGCGGTCCTCCTTTAGACTTTCTTTGTTCCCTGGTTTTAAGGCACACAAAGGGGGCAATTGTCCAGGACCCACATCTGTCAAGGAACCCCCTGGTAAAATGAGTGGGACAGGCAAAATTCATGCCATATTAGCGTTGCTCAGAAAAAACAGCTTTGTTTCCTAATACACCACCGAGCAGGTTTAACAGAAACTTAGGGCTGCATTTACTATTTGCGCCAGAGCAATGTCACTCAAAGTGATGAAAAGCAGCGCAAACTCATGGAAGAAAATTTAAATTCCAGCAAAAAAGTATTTTGCGCTGGAAAGATTCCATTCTCCACGTGCAAGACCGCTTTGGGCTGCTTTACTCTACTTTGTGTCAAAGGAGGGCTACTTGAGTGTAATTCAGGTGAGTTTTTGATGCAAAGCCTGATCTACTAAGGTAACCAGTCCGGGGTTTGCATGAAAAAGAACTCCTGCTGGAAGCAGGCGCTAACAAGGAGAAATGGTTTTATTTCTGCAAACATTCCAGACATTGCATGTGTGCTGCACTGCAAAGCATGTATATACAAAATGTGGAATGTTTAAGAACTGAATGTTTGAGAATTAGTCTAGGCATAGAATTTGTAATGGAAGCACACAAACAACTCTGCACCATGGTGCAAAACCTGTGCACTAAGGCAGGGGTAGTGAGCAGCAGCAGTCCAATTTTAATAAATGTGGCTGTGTTGCTGTCTTTCCTTTGCACAGCTTGGAGCAGCAGCTTTGGTTGGTGCTCTGCATTGCACTTAAAAATAAATCTGCCCCGTAGTGTGCATGCCTGGCCTGCCCAGTGTTATTCCCTGTACTCTCAGGCCGTAGATGGCAAATAAATTGAAAGATAATCTTACTGTGTCATATTTCTCTCCTTACTTCACCTCGCCTCTTTTACCTTAACCCTCTCTCCTAGCCGCTCTCAATTTCTATTTCTCTATGTGCATTCTTCTCTCTATCTTTCCTCCTCACCTTTTGTCTCTCACCTCTTTCTCATTATCCACGATATACCTCATTCAACCTCTACCTCTCTCATGACCTTGCTCATTTCTAGAGCACTTTGTTTCCCTATATCTATCACTCTTGATCTCCACTCTCTACCTCAGTTCTCTCCCGGTCTCATCTCTCTGTACACCTTTTCCGTCTGACCTCCTAGTAGCTCTCCTTCAACTACTTCACTTCTCACACAACCTCATCTCTATCTTTACCTCACCTCTCTAGCTATCTCTCCATGTCTGTACTACCTTACTTCTCTCTACGTTTCTCTCAGCCCTTTCTTTCCATCTTCATTCCATCTTGCCTCTCATTTCTGTGGATCTCACATCTTCCGTGCAACTTCGCTTCTCCATACCCCCCTTTCTCTCTCTCGCTCTCTCTAACCTCTCAATTTACCTCACCTTCAGTCCACTACCTCACCTCTCCACCTCCTCTCTCTTCTTTCTATGGTTCTACCTCTGTTCCCTTTCCTTCACCTCGCTAAATGTTATCTGTCTCACATTTAAAAACACATATATCTCCATGTCCCTCTTTCTCCATTTTCACTTACCCTGTTCCCCTCAACTATCTCTCTCAACCTCGTTATCGATACATCTTGCTACCTCACCATCTTGTCCTCTTTTTCTATCTAGCAACTCTCTGAGTGAGTATGCACCTCACCTCTCTTTCTCTATTTCACGTATGTTACTCAACTTCCTCTTTTCACTCTACTCCACATTTCCTTTTCTACATTTGACCCTTCACTCTACCTTTCTATATTCTCACTACTGTCTCTACCGGATTCCTTTTCTCATTTTGATCTCTGTACCTTGCATCTTTGCTTCTTCTCAAGTCTGTCTACTACCTTTCACTCCCTTTAGCTCTCTCTATTTCACTTTTTTTTTTTTACATTACCCCTTTCTCTATATCACCCATGGAGTACTTTACTTCTATGCCTCTCATTCTTTGCTATCTATGTCTCTCTCTACTGCTCTGTTGCAATCTACCTCCGTACCTATTTCTCTGTCTTTTTTCTTTACCTACACCTACCTCTTTCTACCTTTCATTCTGGCTACATTATCTTTCTTCATTTACCTTACTTCTCGCCCTATCCCCCCCTTAATATCTTTCCACATCATTTCTAGCTCTACCCCTTCTCCCTTTACACCTCGGTTTTTGCAATACAGGTCTCTTTAAGTCTCTGTCCATCACTTGTATCCTGCCCCATTCCGTTTCTCTTTCTCAGCAGTCATAGGTAACTGTTTAGCGTGAAAAGGGTGCACATATTAAGGGGAGACGAGGAATAAGGCAGGGGGAGATAAATTAGGAGAAAGCTACTAGATTTTAACCAATGGAATGATGAAAATTCTCAGATCCGTGCTTTGATTTTTAACTTTTTGCAGCAACAATGCCAGTAGAGAAGGAGCATATTTGTGATTACACATATTCAGGAACAAAGGCTACAATTTCAAGCACTATGTGCATACGTCTTACTTTGTTATGCACTAGTCCACTAAACATCAAACAAGACACCCTTAGCAGCTTTTTTCCTACAATGGGAGCAACTGGCTGGCTAGATGCTGAATTCCACAAAAAATGTTCTGCAAGAAAAAAAATCTAGATCTAAACTCAAAAAGAAATGGCTTTATCAATGCTTGTTCAAGCTTTCTTTTGGTTCTACTGGTCTGGCAGACACCAGGCAGCAGGAGCTTTTCTCTGGTTTCACGTGCCCTCGGAAGATTTAGTATATAATTAAATATTGTTTGGCATTAGGAGAGCTTGAAAGAGCCAAAAAGGGGTAATACATTCATAGTTGCTCCAAACAGGGGGACCCCTGATATATCTTGCCCAGAGCCATGCAAATTCTGAAGACATCACTGTCCATTTCCTGTCCAAGCACGGTACAGGAACTGCTGTTAAATGCTTGTGAAGAGAGAGCCTTTTCACAAACTTAGCTTCTGATTCTGATGTGGTCCCTGGACAGTATGACAGCAACTGTCAAGGAACTTTCACATTGCCTCCAAGTTCAAAACTTGACACAGAGAGTTTGGAGTCGCACTCCTATTTTGCTTCTTTTAGTAAGCATGTTCTCGTAGTGCCCTCTTATCATTTCTGTTGATCAACGAAGTGCCAGTTTTGCAGATTTGAATGTGAGAAGAAGGGTCCTGTTTTATTCTGCTGTTCTTATTTGAAAGCTAGACTGGCATCTTTTGTGGATCTCATGAATTTCTGGAGTGTGGCTGGTGTTCTGGGCTAATATGATGTCTAGGCCAATTAAAAAAGGGGTAGTAAATGTATCATACATATGGGTGCCGTCGATAGCTGCTCCCTACAAATGTTGCTCATTTTGTTTTTAGTTCATATTTCTCCTTTTCCATTTTTACAAAGTCGTATGTTTTGTAGTTTATATATAAACCAAAACAACCTTTCCGAAATGAAAAAAACTTGTGTTTTTCTACGTGTTCCAATTAAAAATCAAACAGAGAAACAGACAAAAATGTTAAGCATTTATAAACAAAATTAATTAAAACACAGATCAGAGCGGGTCGGAATGGCAACGTTTTTTGTTTCTATGAGGCATCCTTATTTTTACTTTGAAAAAGCGTCTAGTTCTTGTCCTGGAAACATTTGTATAAACAATGTATTGAGTGGGTTACTTTTTTCATGGCTAAGTGAATATGGCATTGCTAATGATTTATTTTGTCGGTAGTGCACTTTTCTCACATTTCTAATTTACCCAATTGTGCCATACATAATTGTGGGCCTTTGAGCTATGCCTACCTCGGTATAGCTTAGAAACACTCCTTTGAAGCAATTTGGAGGCTTCGCTTAAAACAGTACAAGGTAAAACGTGAAGATGTTGACACAAAAGCGAGCAAAACTTGCACACATGACTATTCCAAGGAACCGCATAGAAATACTCGCATCCAAGAATGTATATACATTGTTTTTCAAAATAAGCTGAATTTAAATGTGGATATAGATGAGCTGATTTGGTGAAGAGGTATTATTTTATTATTGCCAAGGCTTATTTGTGTTGGGTGAGAGTGTATAGGTTATTCACATAAAGTGTTAATGGAAAATATTAAGGGAGGGGCATGATAGAAACTGTTTATCGCACCCTTTAAATATCTTATGTAAGCTGGTAATGATTGCATTTGTGTACTTAGGAAAGTATCAACATATAAAGTTTTGTATTCTTTACTCTGTGAGAGAATTCAGATAAAAAAAAATACTGGAAGGCAAATGCTGCATGTACCTTTCAAATAATTATAGCATGATCATTTTCGGACATTGCATAATTGTAGCTCATCTTCGTTTATTAAATAAGGTATCAATCAATCATTTGGCAATTCTAAGAAGCTTTTGTGGTTCCTAACACATGGATCAAAGTTAAGTTCCCTACAGCATTCTCTTAATTTCAACTATTTCATCCATCAGATAGTCGTAATAAAAAGCACTACATTGCCTTTGTGTCCGTTTCTGTAATTGCAATTTGTGGAATTTATCAGCAGTGCAGGTTACAGTTTGCTCTTTTCAACATACTTTAGATAAGTTCTTCTTGTTTGGAATTATACTCGTTTCTAATATTTCTACATTTAGAGATCAGAATGTCTAAACATGTTAGTACTATTCCTTATAAGGACAATTGATAAACAGTTATTTTCTTAAAAATCCACTATCTTGTCTAAAGTATCCATTATAAGAAATTGGGTTACTGGTTGGGGGGAGGGGGAGAACCCTGCTCAAGCAGGAACCACAATCCTTGTCAGGGGGAAGTCACAAGCAAACCCTGAATTAACCTGTGCTCAACCCTTGGGTAGCTTGGCACAGAGCAGTCAGGCTTAACTCTGAGCCAATGTGTAAAGTATTTGTGAAAATTTCAAACAGTAACACAGTGAAAACACACCAGAAAAAGATCCCACACGAGATTAGAAAAATAGAGTATTTTTTAATAAATAAAACAAGACCAAAATCCAATCAGTAGAACTGGAGGTATACAATTTTAAAGATTTCAATAAAAATAGAGACAAAAAGAATACAGTGCCAACTGTGGGGCTCTGGTTGTGCTGGTCCTCGACAAAGTCCAAGTTCAGGCTGACTGCGATGGAGTGCGGGCCGGCTACAGGGACCCATTTGGGCCTGCTGACTGAAAGTTCCTTAAATCTTGGCTGAGGAGCTTTACGAGGTGCCGCACCGAGGATATGTCGTGCAGCCGAGGTTATGCATCGGTTCTATGGTGCTGCGATGAGAGTTCCTGTGTCGCCGTCAAGGATCTTGTTGACGACGGCTTGCAATGCAAAGTCTGGTGTCGAGGATGCATTGCACAGTCGATGAGCTGTGAGGCTGCGATGCGAGAACCTGCGTTGTTGTTGAGGCTGCCGTAGACGAGATTTGCAGTGAGAGGACCTGCATCAGGAAATCTTCGCACAGGTGGCGGTTTTGATGCGGCTGCAGGGTCGATGCGGATTCCTTGGCTGAGGGAGCACTTGCAGCAGAAGAGATGCATAGGTTCTGCTTGGGATCGCCCAGTGCAGCAGAGGAGATGTATCGGTTCTGCTGAATCCACAGGTGGCAGAGCACATTTAGGCCCACTTCCAAGGGTCCAGGACTGGGGCGGTACTACTTGGCAGGGTAGGACTCACAGATGGTAGAGTCCAGGTGCTGGGTTTAAGGTTGGTGGAGCCTTCTGCCCCTGAGGCGGTAGTCAGGAGGCCAGCCAGCTAGCCCTTGGAGTCACTCTGAGGTCCTCTGTTCAACAGATGCAGGTCCAGTCCTCATGCAGGCAGGAGGGCGGGCAGCAGGTCAGCACAGCAGGGCTGCAGTCCTTCAGAGCAGTGTCAGTCCTTTCAGGTAGCACAGCAGTCCTTCTTCCTGGAAGAGTATCCACAGGTCCAGAATTGCACTGATGTTTTGGTGACTGAGCTGCAATATTTATACCTGGGCCTTCCTTTGAAGTAGGAGAAGCTTCTAGAGGTTTCCCTCCAGACTAACTACAGGGGGTATCAGCCTTTTGTGTGGAGGCAGGACAGAACACAGCCTATTCAAGTGTAAGTAGGGCCGTGCCCAGCTCCATCCTCCCATCCTGTCAGTGATGGCCAATTCAGGAACACCTAAGCTCTCTATTGTGTGTTGCTTTCTAGGAGGAATACACAAACCTAAACTGTCAGCTACACCCAGTCATGTGACCCAGAGGCAGTCAGCAGGCACCAAATGTCTAAGGCAGGAAAGTACCAACTTTCTAAAAGTGGCATTTTCAAAATTGTAACTTAAATCTGACTTAACAATAAGAGAGTATTTTCCATTACATCAAGAGACACCAAACATGAAAAGCTTACTTGTTCCCATTAGGAAATTACAGCTTATTAAATGTAATAAAGAAATGCCAATGTTGTCCTAAAGGAGAGGTAGGCCATGCAGTAGTGAACAATGCACTTAAGAGTTGTTCACTACCAGGCATGTAAAACTTAAAATCAAATGTCCAACTTTTTAAATACACTGCACCTTGCCCTCTGGGCTGTCCATGTCCTACACTAGGGATGACTTGTATGTATTAAAAAGGAAGGTTTGGGCCTGGCAAAAGGTTATTTTGACAGGTCAAAATGACAGTTTAAAACTGCAGACACAGGCTGCAATGGCAGGCCTGAGGCATGTTGGCAAGTGCTACTTAAGTAGGTGGCACCATCAATGTTGCAGGCCCACTAGTAGAATTTAATTTACAGGCCCTGGGTACATGTAGTACCACTTTAGTAGGGGCTCACAAGTTAATTAAATGTGCCAATTGGGTATAAGCCAATGTTACCATGTTTAGAGGAGAGAGCACAAGCACTTTAGCACTGGTTAGCAGTGGTAAAGTGTGCAGAGTCCTAAGGACAACAAAAATGAGATCAGCAAGAATGGAGGAGGAAGGCAGAAAGTCTGGGTAGTACCCTGCAGAAAGGGCCAAGTCCAACATCTATGTTCCGATTTCATGTTAGCACTGGTAAAATCTCCCAGAAGTTGAACTTCTGTCAAGTACATCAGTAGATAATGAAGTTCTTTACTGTATGAAGTTAAATGCAATAATGTCTTGTATAGTGAAATATTCTGTGGATGTTTTGAAAAATGTCTTAAATTTTAGTTTCCAAATAAATGTGTGGACATCTATTGGGATTCTGGAAAAGTGAGAATTGGAAGTAGGCCAAAAGGATAATCTTTTATTAAGAAACAAATTTCCTTTTGAGTGATAACTTGATCAGAGTTATTCACTAACAAAAAATACAATTCTTCTTGCGTTATGGGATTCATTATTGCTGCTTTACTCTTTTGGTGTTGTGAGTCGTATTTTTAAAAAAAAATTATTTTGTCATTGCCCTGTACCTGCTACTGTTCTCACTACATTTTTTGTGGTCGCTTCATGTCTTTTTGCTGCCATATTCATAGTTCGCCTCTGTTTCACAGTCGGCTTCTTTTGTCTTCTTCTGATAAAAACTCTTACACTTATTATCTCTTCGGAATCCGAGGCATACATTTTAGATCTTTCTCAATGCTTAGACCTGTTTTTATGGTTTGACTGTGAAATGTGAAAAGATGAGTACACATTCTCTTTATGATTTCCATATTTCATCTTAAAACATAGAGAACAGGAGACCATCCTTTTCGTACATCAAGAGAGATAGGATCTGTCTGAATTTACTTTTCCAGACTGAAAGAGAAAATCCACTGTGGGATGCCACTTTTTTCTGAAGAGATCCCATCAGAGCCACAAAGGGGTGAATGCCCAACATGTTACAAGGATTCCATGTGAAAACGCAGTCTGCTAAAACATCTTTCGCAAAAGCACAGACTTCAAAATATAGACTGCCAATTGCTTGACCTTACATAAATATCATCCTACAAAGACATTAAACCTATATCTAATGCCTAAATCCACCCACACTCTGACTGGGTTAATTTACAATTCTAACCCCAATCCTAGCTCATTGGAGACATGTACTAGATAATTGGATTAGGCACAGGTTAAAGGTTTTGTAGGAAAATATTAAATTAAGGTAGCGATTTAGGTAGTCTATTCTTTGGAGTCTCTGTTTTTGCACTCTTTAGTTTGCTGTTGCAAGTCATGTTATGTTAACAATTATCTATTAATCCCATTAATATCATCAGGTGGCATCGTAGTACTTAAGCCGTCTTGTGCACAAAGGGACAGCATTAATCAAAGGAAGCTTGCATTGTGTTATAACTGCAAGCTTCTGCACAGACGCTATACCATGCCAGGGATTTCTCAGAGACCATACAGCTAAACAAGCAACATATTTAAGAGTGAGATGTTTGAAAATACTACTAATTTATGTTGTAAAAAATACTAGAACAATATTATATTCACTTATCTGTGGAAAAGCATAAAGAATGTCTGATCTGATCTTTATAGAATACCTCCAGGACATAATCAATTTATGTTTTTAGAAACCTAAAGCAAGGAAAATGCTCCAAGGAAGAGCATTATTTTCAGTGTGATGGACACATATGGTAATGCACGTATTGATTATTATTTTTTTCAAATAATGAATGCGCTACAGGCATTTTATGTTTCACAATGTCGTTTCTCAATGCGTACGTATACATGAGACTGAATAGTTTAGTTCATCAAACACACAACTGAAAAAGCAAAAACATAAATTAATGTTGCCTGGTTTGTGCTTGAAACTATTAAAATGTTGAGGGGCACTAATTCCCCCCAAAAATTGGAAAAAAATGGCGGTGTGTGAATTTATACTAATGAGATTAATATTTGTCTATGAAACTGCAGAAGAGTGCAAACACCATATCCAAATCTGTGTGATAGACTATCTTGGAATGGAAGTTTTTTTCAGGCAGGTATGAACCCTGTTATACATTTTTTAAAAGTTTTATTTATAATTTTCAGGAAATTGTGCCCATCACATAAGTTGGTAATTTGTACATATAGCAATTGCAGAAAAAAATGTAACAGTAGCACTTGTATGTTGGTACAACATGATGTAAAATCATAAAGGACTACCCAGTCCGGGTCTTTGTCTGCAGAGGGAAGGGCTGCCTATGGGTTAAGTCTGTATGTGTTGTGTATGTGACATCTGGTGGCAACGTCGGCCTCCATGGGCCCACAGGCGTGGGGGGACCACGGCACTGAGTGTACGGTGGCGGCGTTATCGACAGCCTCGCCAAACAGATGCCTATACTACGTGGCTGTCAGTCACTTTCAGCTGTGTTGGAATGAAGCAGATATGTACATAAGGGCTGCCAAATGTCTTGAGGGTGGGATGTTGGCGGTTGCATCTGGGCATATAGTTCGTTAGTCGTGTCGCAAAGGACGAGGCTCTTGAGCCAGCCGATTATAGTGGGGTGTTGTGTACATTTCCAATGAATGGCAACTTCGTGCTTCGCAAGTAGGAGTGCGATTGCAACAAATCTTCGAGTTTCCTTTGGGATGTTGCGCACGTATCCCAGCAGTGCAGGCAGGGGGTCAGAGGGCATGTCTACCATCTTGGAGATGTGTGCAAAGATGTCAGTCCAGTAACTGCCTACATAGGCGCACATCCTTGCCAGATGCAGAAAAATCTGCATCAGCGGCGTGACATTTGGGGCAGTTCGATGAGCGGGCGGGGTCAATCCTGGCCTGGAGCTTGGGTGTCATGTATATGCGAAATAAGGAACTTAAAATGCAGCAATTTGTGTCTGTGGTTGGGGGAGACTAACTTTCTCTGCATGCAACAGTAATACCAGATATCGTCTGGTATGGGGCACTGTAGGTCCTCCGACCAAAACTCCCGCAGTCGGCCATCTGTGGTGGGTAGCAATTCTAGACATGTGCAGTACAATTTGCAGACTAAGTGCTCACCAGTGTCATCCTCAATGAGGACAGTAAAGGAAGTGAAGTCATCAGGAGCTATGGGGTAGGTAGGGACATGTGCCCTCACAGCACTCTGCACACAGTGCAGAACAAATCTGTGCAATTGTGTGGCATCTGCGAAACGAGTGTCCTCCAGCCAACAGCTAGCGTGGCCCTTGGAGAACAGATCTCCAGTAGTGTGCAGCGTGTATCTGCTGAGTGTGTGCCTGACGGTGGATTCTACCATCGGGGGAAGACAACGGTTGCCCTCGAGCGGAAGTGCAGGCGAGTACAAACTCTGCACTCCCAGAAAGCGTTGCTGTCCGCACCATGCCCAGCAGGTGATGGAGAGAGGCTGGATGTCCCTGGGATCTTAGTGCAACCCCAGTGGAAGAATGGCATTGAGGGGTGTGGAACCGGCCATTTCCTAATCGACCCGGCTGTAAGGAAGCCTAGCATCCCCGTGGTACCAATGGTACGTGTACTGGCACTGAGCTATTAGATAATAGAGATGAAAGTGGGGCACACCGAAACCACCCCTTGCATATGGTAAGGTGATCGCCTTCCATCCAACACGTGGCCTGTGACCGGCCCAGATCAATCTCAATAAGAGGCCCCTCAAGATGGCAAAAAAGGCGTAAGTAAGAGGGATGAGTATCTAGAGAAACAAATAGAGAAATCAGGGCAGGACGATCATTTTAATTATCACAATGCGTCCCGCTACCAATAATGGCAGTCTAATCCATCGTTCAATTGTGATGTCAATTTGTCCACAGCTGGGCCATAATTTAGGCGAAGAACTTGCTCCTTATCTTGATGAACATGGACACCCAAATATTTGACCGTAATTGTACACCAACACAGTGGGAAGTCGCTGTGAAACTGTTGGGCAGCCTCCGTCAGTGGAAAGAGTTTGGATTTATTCCAGTTAATCTGGAACCCCAAAAATTGTCCACATTTCTGAATTTTACGCAACACTGGGCTCAGGTTAGCGGCAGGATGCCGGAGAAAAAGCAGGATATCTTCTGCGTACAGCGATAGCAACAACGGGCCGGTGTCGAACTGGAGCTCGCGCCAGATATGTTGCTCCTGCAAGTGCTATTATAAATAGAAGAGGGGAAAGGGAGCATCCATGCCTCTTACCCCTGGCCAGTGCAAACAGAGCAGGTAGGGCGCCATTACCCTGTTATACATTGTGTTGAATATTCACTGAACACTATATTAAGTGTAAAAAAGTGCACCTTGGCCAGCATTTCAAAAACGAAAATATGTTAAAATCTTTACATCATTGAAGTCTTGAGTTCGTTTTATGCGTTCACGTGGTTTCTCTTGCTACTCATTTGCATTTTGCGAATTTTTTGTTGTTTTTCTTGTTACAGATGAAAATCTATTAGTCTCCTACGTAAATATGCCAATAGAATCTAATGTATTATTCACATCCTCTGGGGATTTTAGTTTAAAATCAATCTTGGTATCTTGAGTGATCAGTTCTTTGAGGTTTTCGTTGCATGGCGCTGAGCTTTTTAGGATGCACTGATATTTTTGCCCTATGTTTGCTCAGTTTAGTCCATGATGGGTACATTAATGCATGGTCTTTTATTGAGATTTCTTATATTTTCATTTTAACAATTGTTTCATTTAGATTGATGGATATAAATGAATAATCTTAACTTGGGTATGTATTATAATCGGAGAAGAAAAAAGTATGTATGATCCTGAATGTCTGTCAATCACAAGATGACCTATAAAGGTAGGTAAATCCACAGGCGATACCATTAGAATATCCAGAGAGAATAGTATTTGACATTTAGTTTTCATACTTTCACCAGTTCGACTTTAGAAAATGTGCACCTTTTGCTAAAAATGCAAAAATCTTTTTAACGTGTAATGAACACCTTGTAATTATATGTGCACTTGTGTACATTTGCCCTCTGTACATATTTTACAATCATCTATGCATTTATCTATATAAGGGATGTAGGGTGACCCACCTCCCTCCAAGTCTTTACGGTAAATGTTTCAGTCTTGGACTTCTATGTAATATGTTAATGCATTCTTGGGTTTTGATCTTGTTCTTCTTCCATTGACCCAATTAGCCTAACACACCTGAAATAAATGATTTGTAGGTGAAAAGTGCAGGAGTGTAGACAGTGTCTGTAATGGAGTGATGTGGTTACCCTAGTGCAAGGCTACTTGTATAGTGCAACTCTAGCTGGGATGCAACAGAGCACTGAATAGCTGATGCCAGCCAAAGGTAAGATTCAGGTCATTTACACTGCAGCACATGCAAGTTGTTCTACTGTGTAGAGGTGTGGTGCTCAACAGGACATGGCAAGTTGGGTTATTATTATGGAAAAGAGGCACCCTTACAATATTATAAATAACACTCTGGTTATGTAGCAACACAGAGAATCCTCTGCTCACCCCTGGCAGCAATGACACAAGCATCAGGTATTTCCCAAGAGGAATGAGTGTAAAGGTCAAGTAGTACCAAACAATTTTAATGTTGAACAGAACACAAAAAGAAAATCCCAAATAATTAAGAAAATAGATTTTAAAAAAAGTAGTAAGCAAAAACAAACCACAGCACATAAGGGGAAACCAAAGTTATAAATCTTTATAATTTTTTTAGGCTAAAACATTGAAGAAAATGCAAAGCACTAAGCAGACATTACTGTTTGGTTTGACCGGGACACAGGCGTGATTTCAGGCCAACCACAATGAAGGGAAGGTTGGGCAGGCTAGTCACACCGATCAAACTTTGTACCTTCTGATTTACTTATTTTCTGGAGCCTTTAAGTCTTGCAGTGATGAAAGACAAGAAGCTGAAGTGGACGAGAGCCCCTCAAAGTCAGATATGCCACCAACAGCTCTGATTGCAACAAGGCAGGATTCCATAGCTGCTGTGGTCGCTTCCCCACTAGGGCAGATTTGCTCTCTCACCCCGACGTAGCTACTTTTTTGGTTCTTAAAATACATCAGTAGGACAAGGCTGGAAGCTATAGCTGGGCAGGCTTCCATGAGGTCAGATACCTTCACTGTAGGGTTCTTTTGCAGCCTTTATCATCAGAGCGGAGAGGTCAGAGCAGGATGAACCTGAATTTCTTGCCTACTGAGGGTGCACCGATACTGGGGAAGCCTCAATATCTTGTCATGCTCCTCGAGAGTTAGGGCGAGCACCACACTCCAAGTAATCCTGGACACAATCTCCAATCTAGGCTTTTAACCTACCAATCAATGCTATAAAGTAGGGGTGTGCTGTACTTAATTTGTGCTAGTGTTTTCCAGTGCTCAGCACCGGCACTTATTTCACACCAGCACTTATTTCTAACAGTCCACCACAAGGCGGTGCTGTGATTTAATTTTTAGCAGTGATTTAAAAATAATTTTAAATTACAATAATATTTCATCGAGGCCATTCTTACAGCTTTGGGTTCCAATGAATAGTCCAAATTGTTGGAGTGTGATTGTCAATAGATAACAGTAGCACTGGCATTAGGCAGCACCCAGCAGGGGCATTGGATCGTGCAAGCTGCAGTAGACTCCCGGGAAATACCTTAGGCCGTGGCACTTATTTTTTTTGCAAATTGAGCATTAGAGGTGTGCGCATTTTGTGTAATTTATTTTTGTGTAGTTATGCAAAATTATGGCAAAATGATGTGAAATTACATGTAATTATGGGAAATGCAAATCAGTAATTTCATGCTATATTTTGTGTAAAATGCGCCCTCATATCAATTTTTGGAGTGATGACGTATTTAAACAAAAGCACAGCGAACAACAGCCACTCGCTTTCTGTTATTCCTGTGCATTCGCTGTAAATTATTACTGCGAATAGCACCATTTGCTGTACATTTTTACCACGAATGGCGCGTAATAACTTAGGGGCCCATTACGATGGCGGGCGGAAGCACAACCGCCGTGCTGGCGGATGCAAAAACCACCAGTTACCGCCGGCACGCAGCAGTCCACACGCCCGCCCAATTACGATGCGAAAAGTAGGCCAAACACCGCCGGCAAGCCAGCAACACCGTCCGCCATCAAAGTGCGCCCGTACACGTAGCGGCGCAGCCCAACTGACACACACCGTCCGACGAAAACACGTCCCGCCCGGCGCATAAATTACGATGCCGCAAACAAACGGCTCCCACGGCCAAGAGATACCGTACGACAAACCGAAGCGGTAACACGGACGCCGAGCACGGACAACGAAGAAGCGGCTCCCCGAGCATGAATCCAGCACTGCAGGCCCTCCCCATGCTCCTGCTGATGCACCACCAAGGACGCAACGTACCGCGGAGACGCAGGTAGGCACACACACAACAAGTGCACGCAAACAGCGCACACAGTGCAAGGGCGGAAAAAGCGGACAACCCCCCACCAGCGCGTGTACACTACACATCCACCATTGCATCCACATATGACACACAGGCCAAATCGTAACATCGCGTAACACATGTGTACACACCACCTGGGACTAGGAACCAACGACCCCGTCACGGCCCCAAAGCGGCGATGACGCCGCCACACATGCGCACAACGCAGAGGCCAACCGCAGCGCCATGCATGCGTCGCACACAGACACAGGGACACAACCAAGCAGCACACACATCAGCCCCACCCCGAACGCACATGACACGTGACAGGCCTGCCACAGACATGTCCCCAACGCCCAATTCACGGACAACACCCAACGCCACACAACCGACGCACACATGTCAGTGAAGTCACGCAACAGCAGGACACACCCCAGTGTAACAAACATGGCGTAGCACACAGCGGCGGCAACACCAACTAGGAGAAGCAGGGCCCCTTCGGGAAGAGGAACGCCAGTACCACACTGAAACACCCATACCACCCTGCACATATGAACAAGACATATAAAACGGAACACCAAAGAGCCCGGGGACCGACAACAGGTGGCCCAAGAATAACATTCACACACAAGGCCCAACGCAGAGCGGAAAGGCAGCCTGCCGCCCACACAAGGGAGAGCAGACAGCACTGAATGACCTTCCATTCCAACTCCGAAACCACAGCCCTACGACAGAAGCCGGTGAATACAGCCATTGTCCAAGAATAGACCAACACAGGCATGCCGAGGAGACCGACCACAGGGCAGATAGCGCATATCACAGAAGCACACAACGGACGGGGAAGAAAGAAGAAAACACTCCCCCATGTCGGCCACATGCAAGTTAATTGGAAGGAGTCACACATCACTGACCTTGAACTGTCTGAGAAGCATGTGGGATGAGGGCCCGTGTCCTCCAAACAAGCCAACAGAACACAAGTCCTGTCTCCCTACGACTACACAGAGCTCACAGCAACCTCGGAGCGTGCACATTGCAGACTGCACACACATCCGGAGCACGCCACCACAACGCACCGCTGCGAAATGGCAACCGCAACACACCTACCCAACTACGCCGGACAGCTCAAGCTGTACAAAACCAACCTGTTACATATATTGGGATGCGATCTCCTGTCCCTGCTGAACGTAAGTTACCGACTGACTTACCGCATCACATTGTTCAGCTGCGTCATGCCCGTCTTCTACTGTCGGAGGTGTCCCTACCAGCATCCCGTGGAGATATGCCTCTCCAACCCGGCATGTCTAAAGGCGGACCTGCTACCACTACTCCTCCCTCTGGACGCACACGACAGGGCCTGCTCTGCCTATGGGGGCATGGCGTATGTGGCCAACATCGCACCCGCACTGAAATGGGACCACTGTGCCTCCACACGACGGATCATCGAGAACAGCTACATCGAATGTCACCCAGCATGCCCCATCATGGTCCTCCAAGGGACAACTTACGAACAACACCTTGACAGCCACCATCCGCTACATTGGCTGGCAAACATGTACACCACCAATGACATGGAAGCCCTGCTGGACGGCATCGCATACCTGACAACCTGTAAATTCGTCGGACCACAACGCAGGTTCCCCGATTGACCTATGATGTCCAACCCCGCACCCATGCTTAGCTTCCGCACGGACTGGCCAGTCACCACCACAACAGCCATACCAAACGACCGGCAACTGTTACCACACCATCAACGACATCGCCATGACATCGGATATGACCGGGACATGCACACTGTTCCCCATCACATCCAGGAACACCGCATGCATCGTGGGAGGCAGTGGCATGGGGTCTGTGTATCGCACCCACATGGACGGAACTGCACGAACAACCAGGACACGACATGGATCCAGCGCCCATGGACACACACACCGCTCAGTGGACATGAATAGGTCGCCTGGAGTCTGTGGGTGCTGCACCCCTCCCACCCCCGCCCCGGGAATCCCATACCAGGACCTTTGCATGGACGACAAGTGCATACAACAACAACACGACCCCAGTGACTGTGACATGTCCAGTAACCACCACAGTGCAACAACAAGTGGCACGCCGCTGCATGCACGCAAGCACATGCCCTGATGTCATCACACATGCACGCGTGCATGAGGAACAACCGCAGCAAACCTGTCACATGGAACTGAGATGGACTGTGCCCATGATGCCAAGCGGTCTGGTAGGCTACATGTATACCGTCTGTGTCAAAGTCCGCAGCTCCGCAGCTATAGGTAAATGTACATTAGCACAGCCTTGGCCAAGCAGATGTAACTCTGAAGCCCACATCCCACATGCAACCGCCAATCACATGTAACCCCACACCCTATCCCATTTGCAATCATGCTCAGTATATCCTCAACATGTATTCCGCTGCCAGTAGTGTCCACTATACTGCATCACAGAGGACAGAAGACTCAATATAATGTTTGAAACCAAAACTGTCTCCGCTGACTCATTTCACAAGTACGAATGAGAGAGGATGAGAGTATGTGAAGTACACGGCAGTCGTGACATGACCATGTAGTCCACTGGGATTGGATGTCAACGCAAATGAGTAGCACAACTGTGGAAGACACACATGTGTCGTGTGAAGTCGTATGGACGCAGTGCTCAGGTGGGTGGGTGTGACGGGTAGATGCGCACATGCCAAGTTGGAGCACGCCGTGTCGGGAGGGGTCATGAACAGTACACCACCGCTTCCCTGGGCATTGTGAGAGGACACCTGTCGGGGGGAGTGAACACGTGTGTGCACAGCAGCCGGGCACACGTACAAAGCGGTACCAGGCGCACCTCAGCCCACCCTCTGTGGACAAGCTGGATCCTGTTGTGCGCCCGCCATGCCCCTTGACAAGGCACACACAGCCCCAGTCGACCAGGTGTAACCCCAACATAGTCAATCCGCACAGGCGATACAGGGCACGGGATGGCAGTGGAGCATGGTGTGTGAGAGGTCTCCTCGCGCTCCTCCTGGTCATATCACGCAGGCAATAGAACCTCAACGTCTAGCATGGCACAAGTCAAATGGAAGTGTAGGGGGACGCACCACAGCACGAGCAGCACTGACGTCACGGGAGGTGGCTCGCACCATCCCATCCATTGCCCATTATACCAACCACGCCACATGCCATTGCGACTAAGTGCAAGCGCGTGCGCCACCACCCCGAGCCCTCCCCAGAGAGGCCAAAGAGTGAATGTGTGGGCCATCAGTCACAGACGGACGCGGCCTGGCCGCAAGGGCAGCCACAGCCACTGGGTGTCGCAGGTGGCGGATCCGGAAGGCGAAGACTGTGATGCATAGTCCATGCAGGCCGGGTCTCCATTTGGGGCACCACGCAGGTGGACGGCGTCCCGCAACACATCATACCCTGAGACAGCCCACTCGTGCAACTGGACCCACACATACACTCCTTGCCCTCTCTGGTGCGAGCTTGGGGCTGCCTGTGCAAGCGCTAGCCTCGCAGGTGCACATGCATATTGGGAGAGCGAGGGGAGGACATGAGGGCTGGGGCGAAGATGACTGTATCACTGTCAGTGAGTACAAGGGATGACCCAGATGTGGAAAGGAAGAGACGTGTCCCGTGTGTACTGCAACTAGTCGCCAATCCAACTACCCCCATGTCCGGAATGTAAGCCCGCACCTAGGCCCGCCCATCCGCCACATCGAACATACCACCAGCACGACAACCTTCCCATTCGAAACACTGACTGGGGGTGGCGACCAGTGAACAATCATGTGTAGCCTACCCACGCGTACATGTGGGCCCTCCATGATCCATGTCACCTGCGGCAAAGTCATGACATGCGCAATGAGGGAAGTGAGGAGAGCTGTCCGCCCCACGCACAGAAGGTGCATCAGCTCCACAGACCCAGCAGCGAGTCCAGCAGGGGTCACATGTGCAGGGGCAGCTGTGCCTGGTGTGAAGGCACATGCATATAGACAGCACATCGACCAATGTGTAGTCTGCCCACATCTACAGTCCATCATCATGCGGACATAGGAATTGAACACAGGGCAACACATCTTAGTGGGTGCACCCACCGTGACCAACAATGCGCAATCATCGACGTACCCGCCCTGTGCATGGCCCCCCACCCAACGGAGGCACATCCAGTGCCACCATCCCACACACACAAGCCTTCCACGGAACATGCTGTGTCCAATGGTCAGTACAGAGTCAGCGCCCATCTGGTGGATCCTGAACAGGAGACACATGCACACACATGCCAGCTCCCACTATGTACGTCTGCCACCTGGCACGTGCAATGTAACCTCTCACCTGTGACGTGTGACTGCAAGCACACAGCCGTCTTGGCATGGGGCTGTCAATGTGGACACCTGTCAATGTTTCGGGAGGTGTGATCCGTACAGTGCTGTACATAGGGTGCAGTGCTGACACCTACTACTGTCTCATATCCCCTCGTGCCACAGGTCCCACTTGTTTTGGCCGCTCAGCCTGTGCCCACATCGTCGTCGTCGTGTGCCATACTCATCCAGCCTCGGAAGCAGTTCCATGCTCAGCAGACATTCATGTTGCCGTGGCGTTGCCGCTTGACGAATATGCAGTCAGTCCCCATCAGCACGCCCCGCAAGTCATTGGGGCCTAGATCCCCATGTGCATGCACATGGCAGTGGTTTGTATCACTAGCCATTGCCATTGTTGGGAGACCTGTGTAAGTGTAGTGTGGCCGTGCCGTCCCAGCTTGACAGCTGGGCTGTGGCTCATGTGCCTGCTCAGTCATGTCAGTGATGTGTATGCGAAATTGCTATGTGTTGTGTTGCTTTGACATGTGTCCACTGCCATTTTCCCTAGGCGGAGACCGAACATTGACCGCCCATACCAATTGCTGGTGGACATGGACGATACAGAGGTCATTAGGAAGTTTCGGCTGGACAGGCCAACCCTGCATCGACTGTGTGCCATGTTGGAACCCCATCTCCGTCCCCGCAGGGTGTATCCGACAGCTGTCACCCCACGGCTAAGGTGATGGCCGCCATGCATTTCTTCGCCACTGGGTCATTCCAGCACACAGTGGGCAGTGGAGGAGGGATGTCCCAGCCCATGTTCAGCAAGGTGCTGAGGGATGTACTGGCAGCCATGATGCTGTACCGAAACAGGTACATCCGCTTCCCCAGGACTCGTGAATTGGCGGCAGTGAAGGGTGCATTCTATGCCCTTGGCAGAATCCCACACGTCGTTGGAGCCATTGACTGCACACATGTTGGCCTTGTTCCACCACAGGCCACTGAGCACCTGTACCGCAACAGGAAGCACACGCACTCCCTGAATGTGCAAGTGGTGTGCCATGGTGATCACCCACGTGTGTGCAAAGTTCCCAGGCTCGGCCCATGACGCACACATAATGCGCAACAGCATCTTGCCACGACTGATGTCCAATCTGCAACAGGATCGTGGCTGTATTGTCGGTGAGTATGTGGAGTGGTGTAGCGTGCTGGTTGTGCGATGCTGTCCCCTGTCCAGTTGGAATAGCAACGGTTCTCTGTGTCCCTCACACCCAGGTGACTCTGCGTACCCGAATGGGGCATGGCTGCTCAGTCCATTGAGGAATCCTCGCACCCCAGCAGACGATCGCTACAATGAGGCACATGGGAGGACCAGACGTGTGGTCGAGCGTACCTTTGGCCTCCTCAAGTCCAGGTTCAGGTGCCTGGACCGCACCGGCGGTGCGCTGGCGTACTCCCCACAGAAGGTGTGCCAGATAGTGGTGGCGTGCTGCATGCTGCACAATCTGGCCATTCGGAAGCAGATCCCCCTCATCGTGGATGACGGAGATCAACCAGGGCCCCAGCCCGCAGACCAGGACAGCTCGAGTGAGGAGGACAGCGGAGAGGAGGAAGCTGGTAATGTGCGGCAGCAGCTCATCGCCCGCTACTTCACTTGACGGTGAGTGTCCATGTACGACGGCTGATGTGGCTGTATCTGTGCAGGTGTGTGTGTGCTGTGTCAGGGTGGCCGTTTGTTCACTGCGTGCTGTGTGTCAACGCTCCATGGCCAGGGTAGTATGCCACTGTTGGTGGCTGTGGCATTGTGCCCTATTGCTCTGTGCGATGTGTGTACATTGCTTGTAGTTGTTGACATGTACTGTGTGATGGGTGTGTGACACACTCATTGAATGTGCTCCTGTTCTGTCTCCCACCCCTAGGTCCCTACAGGCCCTCCGGTTCCATTGCCATGCCACGCATCAGGTGCCTTTCCGCCCAAGGTGGCCGTTGTATTCCGTACAAATAAAACACAGGGCACAAACAGCAGTTTGTGTAAGAGGTGCATTTATTTCAAACTGTGACATGTGATGGTGTGTAAGGTGATGACAAAAGTGGTGCGTGCAGTGACAATGAGCTGTCGGTCATGGCTGCGTGATGCTCAGGGTGTACCCACTGGTTCTATGTCCATAGTCCAACACACACATGCCATCCAGATGGCTGTGTGGAGTGGGATCGTAGTCCAAGTCAATGCAGTGGGTGGTCAAGGAAGGCTGGCTGGCTGCCTCACTTGCGTCTGGAGCGTGCGAAGTCCTCCCGGGAGATCTGTTTCCACTTCGGACGGCCCCTTCCACGTTTGCGAGGGGGGTGCCTGCTTGCGACATGCTGGTGGTTGAGGTGTGCTCACTGGCTGTGGACGCAGGGGAACTGGACACTGCTGCTCGACCCTGCGCCCCGGCAGGTGGTGGCGGAGGGGAGCTGCTGTCCCTGGCTGTGACCTCACCGCCACCACCAGCTGGCCCATGAGGTCCACGAGTTGGCCCATACGGGCGTCCATGGACCTCAGCACCCCCAGCACCTCACGCGTGTCTGTAGCTGACCTGGCCCATTGTCCTTGGGCCTCTTCATAGGCCCCAAGGACTCTGGCCATTTGAGGCAGGGCATGGCTCCCAGGGGAGGCTGGCGTTTCCCTGACCCTGCTCCTCCTACCAGTCCTGCTGCCACCGGCCTGCCCACTAGCCACATTGCTCACCACGGTCCTCGCTGTGGCTCCCAGGGTGGATCCAGTCGGCCGGGCCACCACCTGCGCTGGGGCTGGTGCCAGCGAAGACGTGGTGGTGGTGGCGGCGGTGGTGCTCGGTGCGGCGATGGTGGCGGTTGCGGCAGTGGTAGTGGCCGCAATGACCGTGGGTGTGGCCGCAATGACCGTGGGTGTGGCCGCAACGACAGTGGCAGCAGGGGGCTGGGAATGTTCAGCAGCCCTGGATGATGGGTTGGTGGGTAGGAGGGGTCCTGGGGAGCGGCTGGGCCCTGCCACACCAGATGGGCCTGCTTGGTGGTCCGTGTCCGAAGAGGTGGACAGATCCTCCACATCCGTGTGTCCTCGTTGGGGGCTTGTAGGCTGGCTGTGCTGGCTGCTGTCTCCATCCCCAGCATCCAGCAGTTCGTCACCTGTGGAGAGAATGAGATTTGTTATTGTGTTGCACCTGGCAAAGTATGTATTTGTCGTCTGACATTCACAGTTCGTGCAATCTCGTACATGGGTTTCCCGGAGGCGTGTGTGTGGCTGTACCATTTGTAGTTGTGTGTGCTTGGCAATGGGACTGTGTGCTGTGCACATGTGGCATGGGACGGATTGGCCATGCCGATGGGTGTGTTGCTGTGCCCCTACTTATTGTGACTCTGGTGTATGCGGGCTCCTGGCCCATCCTGGGTCTGGTTTGTACTTTGCTTTTGGGGTTCAAATGGGACGCTTAGGAACGCATATGGCAACATGGGGGCCATGCCCCAGATTCGCATTTGGGAGGGAATATGCTTTTGGGGTTCAAATGGGACGCTTAGGAACGCATATGGCAACATGGGGGCCATGCCCCAGATTCGCATTTGGGAGGGAATATGCTTTTGGGGTTCAAATGGGACGCTTAGGAACGCATATGGCAACATGGGGGCCATGCCCCAGATTCGCATTTGGGAGGGAATATGCTTTTGGGGTTCAAATGGAACGCTTAGGAACGCATATGGCAACATGGGGGCCATGCCCCAGATTCGCATTTGGGAGGGAATATGCTTTTGGGGTTCAAATGGAACGCTTAGGAACGCATATGGCAACATGGGGGCCATGCCCCAGATTCGCATTTGGGAGGGAATATGCTTTTGGGGTACATGCTGTGAGCCATGGGTGCCGAACGTGACATGTGTTGTGGCAGCATGACAGTGCATGGTCTGAGGTGTGTGCATGCCTGACATGGCCTGCATATTTGCTGTCTGTTGTGATTACTGGACATGGCATTGGACGCATCGTTATGAGTGAGTGATGGTTGTGTGCCAGCCAACGTATTGCAGTTGTCCCATCTCCTTGGTGTGCGTGCTGCCCTGTGCCATGTGCATCACTGCAGTGCTCGGGGGGGGGTGTGGCCCATGTTGTGTGTTGTTGCTCACAGTGTGTCGTGCGCTTCATTGACTTCTGGCACATGGTTGGTCATGGGCATGTATCTTAGCATGACTGCTGTATGTGTGGCAGCTGTGCGGATGACATGCCTTTCATGAGACTGGGGCTGACGGATGGGATGGATGGTATGTTGTATGTGCATGGTGTGTCTGTGTGTTTGATGGGTTCAGTGGTGTTCGTGTGCATTTATGTTGTTCCGCTCTGTTGCGTCTAGTGTTGTTTGTCTTACATAGGCGTAGTTGTGGGGTGTGTGGTTGACAGGCAGTAGGGGCTACATGGACAGGACTTCAATGGTGTTTCGGTTGTGTGTGATGAGTTGCACAGTGGCTGCCGTGTGGTACTATATTCAGTGTGGCTTGTGCATGCAGACGTGGCTCCTTGGGTGTTGCTGTGTCTGTGATGGGTCATGTGAGGTGTGAGTCTGTGGTTCATGTCCGTGTGCACATTGTTCACTTGTTCGTGACGGTGGGCGGTGCTGCGTGTTCGTCTGCTACGTGACATGTCCCATGTGTTGGTCGTGTTACGGTCCTCATGCCTCCAGTAATCCAGCCCTGTCCAGTTTCCCACCTGCAGGTTGTTCGGGCGTGCACTGTACTGGATGCCACATGGTTCTAAGCGGGGGGTGCTCCATGTTGCAGGTCTGTGGGGGTGGGGGGTGTTGTGGGTCGTGGTGGTGGCTGGACACCCACTGACACCGATTGCTGTGGACCGTGATGTCTACCTTTCGGCTGTCGTTGTGCACTGCGGTGGCTGACACGTGGCTGTGGGGTGTGGGGGATGCTCCTCCTTGCTGTGCTGTGGGACTAGGGGCCTGGTGTGTTTTGTACTTGGGCTGTCCACCCTCCCACCCACTGCACTTTGTGTTCCTGCCACTTACCTGTTACTTGTCGGTTAGTGCAGCTATGGCGGACACATGGGTGTGGTGGGTGCTCGTTGTGGCGCTTCTGGCATATTTGGGGCCCTGTTGGTGGTTACGTGGCTGGCTGAGTGTACACATGTCCCCACGCATCTTACAGTTGTTCTGTTTGGGCTGTGTGTGGTGGTGTCTGTTGTATGTGTGTGTGATGTGTTGTGTATTGTGTGCTGGATATGGGGGTGTTTGTCCCTGGGAGCTGTGGCATGGTGGTAGTGCATGTGAGTACATGGCGGTGTGCTGGTATACATTAGTTTGTACTTACCAGCCTCCACTCCCCCTGCTAATCCGGCGAGGATCTCGGGATGTATGATGACTCGCACCTTCTCCTCCCACGCTTTGAAGGTCTTGAAGAGCGCGGGATTCCCTCCGCCAGTGACGGCAGCCAGCTCTCTGTTCTTGGTCTCCTTCTTCTTGACCAGGCTCTTGACGTCATTCCACCGTTTGTTTATTTCGACTCTGTTCCTGGGCAGGGTCCCGACTGCATTGACCTGGTCTACGATCCGGTTCCACATTCTGTTTCTGGTGGCTAGTGGTGTGTGCTGGACCAGGTTCCCATAGATTTGTGGGTGCACCTTGATGATCTCGTCGACCATGACCGTCAGCTCAATGGGCGTGAACTTGGGCATTCTTTGTGGTGCCATGGTGTTTGTGGTGCTGGTGCGGTGTGTGTTGTGTAATGTGCAGGGGGTTTGTGGTGCCGGTGTTTGGTGGTGGTGGTGGTGGTGGTTGTGATGTGTGCGTTTCTGTGGTGTGCTGCTGTCCTTGCTGTGTCACTGTGTCCTCTCCTCTCCTCTCTAGTTTGCAATGTTGCAAGGGGTTGTGGTCTGTGGGAGTGCTGCTTTTGTACTTACCTATGTGGGTGTGTCCTCATGGTCTGTTGTTTTCAGGTGTGTTGTGTCTGGGGTTCTGGCCTTTGTAGTTTTTGTTTGTCCAGGGGGGTGTTTTCGGGATGTGTACTGTGCTTGTGTATTTGTGCGTGCCTTGCTGTGTGGACTTGTTGGCCATGTTGTGTGCGATTGTTTTTGTCAGCGGATGGTTTCTGTGCAGGGACGTGGGCGCCATGGCTTCTGCCGTGTCGATTCTCATCGGCGTTGTTTGCGCAGGCGGACGGTATATTTGTAGTTTTCCCGCGCTCATGGCGGTGCGATCGTAATCTCACGTGCGGTGTGTCGGCCGTGAGGGCGGGCGGTTTTGTGTTGTCGTGCGTGTTTCCGTCCGTGGCGGGCGGTTTGACTCCGACTCGGACGATGGCGGGCGGTATCTTGTGTGGTTTTTCCGCCGATGGCGGTTTTCGGTTTGTGTAATCGTAATGGCGTGGTCGGTGTTCAGACGGTGTGTGCGGGCGGATTTTTGCCGCTTCCATGCCTGGCGGATTCTTTTACGCCGGGTATCGTAATGGGCCCCTTAAGGTGGTGTAATGGATGCTTTCTGAGAAATTTGTGTAACAAGTGTAATGCAAAATTCCAGAAATTACACAAAGGATGCTGGTGTAATTTAAATTTCGCCCAGGCCTACTGTAGGAAATTGGGTTACTGGTTGAGGGGGTGATACCCTACTCAAGCAGCAACTACAATTCCTGTCAGGTTGAAGTCACAAGCAACCCCAATTTATTCTGTGCTTAACCCTCTGGAAGATTGGCACGAAGTAGTCCGACTTAACTTAAAGGCAATGTGTAAATTATTTTTACAGCACTTCAAACAGTAATAAAGTGAAAACACAACACAAGAAAAAAATCTCACACCACTTCAGATAAATAGAGAAAAATGTAATACATTATTTGAGACCAAAACGACAAAGATCCAATCAATAGAACTGGAGATATGCAATTTCAAAGATTACATTTAAGTATAAAACCTAAAAGCACAAAGCACCACTCCCGGTTAGCTGATCATGTGAGACTGGGTGAAAGCTCAGGCCGACTGTAATGGAGTCCGGGTCATATACAGTGACCAGGATCGTCCCGCTCTAAGACTTACCTTCAAAAGTTCAGTGCAAAGAGTTCCGTTCACGGTGGAAGGGGCTGCGTGGAGCATGGAGAGCGTTGCGGATGGTCGTTGCTGTGGCACGACGAGAACGCCGGGCCTCGCGAATAGCGGAGCTGTAGCACAAAGATCATGTCGGGCGTCGTGGACGGACATTGCTGGAGATTTGCGTTGGAGGTCACCGCTGGCTGCCAATGCTGTAGTAAAAACTGCTGATCTTGTGTTGCTGGTGGCGCGAAGAGTCTGGTTCACTAGAGCTATGAGTTGGCGGGCGGCAAGATATTGGTACAAACATGCCCGTTTGCAAAGAGCCCAAAACATCGGGGTTTCTCCTTTTTTTGGACAGAGCTCAACTTGATACCACATCAAGGGTACAGGACCTAAGGGGCACCTCTTGGTTGACCAGGAACTCACTCCAGCAGGGCTCAAGTAGGGCCAGTTGCAGATCCAGGCAGCAGGTCAGCTGGGCAGATGCAGGGAGGCCTCTGGAGCTTATGTCCCTGTAGCTCAGAACAGGAGGTCAGTCAGCTGACCCTTGAAGTCACTTCAGCTTCAGAAGGGTGTAGATCCTCCCTTGCTTCTCAGCAGAGATGCACTGAAGAGTTGGGTCTGAGGTCCACTATTTATACCTGATGCATGCTTTGAAGTAGGAGAAGGGTCTGGAGGTTTCCGATCCCAGAGGTGTCTGGAATTTCCTGCCTCCCTGCCCTGGCCCCAGCTTGTCTGGGGACACAAAAGATAGTGTCAAACTGTTAGAAATGGGATTTCTGGTTGGCTAGGGCATACGCCTACGCCAGGCAGAAACCACCACTCTAGTCAGGGCAAGGGAGTTACACACTGACGATAACACCTGCTCACCCCCTTGGTAGCTTGGCACGAGCAGTCAGGCTTATCCCAGAGGCAATGTGTAAAGCATTTGCGCAACACACTCACACAGCAGCGACACACTAGGTACACCACAAAAGAAACTCCACACGAGGTTATATAAAAATAGCCTTTGTATTATCCATAAAACACATCAGAGCATAATCACAAATGTACACTGTGCCACCTGGCACTAGGTATTGTTTTTACAGGGAATTATATACATTACAGGGCCAATCGGGCCACCGTCATAACATTACATTAGGCTGACCAGAAATTATTGGTAAGAATACACTTAGCACCACAAAAGGAGTAACCAACATTATCAGCCGTGCACTATAGCACACCACATAACCATCATAGCTCACAAGTAGGGAAACCAACCAGTACCTACTAGTACCATTATCCCTTAGCATGAACCCATTAGGCATACACCCGAATCATCAGCATACCACAGAGGATAATACATCAGTAGCAGTGCACCTTCGTAGACATTCTTAGGGTGCACATGGCAGAAATCACCATAGTGACGCGCAGGGTACAAACCTTAGCAAGGTAACCCCCAAAGCCTAATTACATCAGACCACAGCATAAGTTATGCGTTTTGCAGTGTATACCGCAATGTAGTCCCACAGCGTAATCAGGGCCTGATCATGCCTGCCCCGAATACCTTCCCTAGAGCCAACTGCCCCCACCCCCCCAACACGCGTAGGATGCCGGCGTACTAGCACCTCTATGCTGACTCAGCAGCCCTAGCGCTTCAGCGCTTACTGTGGGGGGGACGTATGGAAACTGCAGGACCGGGACCTCCGTCGAGGTTACATCCCAGTCTTGCCACAAGAATGCCCCTGGAGCCCTGCACGTTCTATGTGGGGGCGGGGCGCACACACACACACGGTCTCTGCCGAGCACAGGCAGCCAATCTGCCGGTCAAGAGCTTCGTCTCCCCTCACTCGACTCCTCCCGGCTGCAGGACACAACCATCCTTCAGGTGGGGCAACACGCGGGGCTCTCCTTTTCCTTACCGGAGCCCCGCCTACAGCCAGGCTTCCTCTGCCTGACTTCCGGACCGTTGCGGAGCACAGTCTCCGGGGATCCTGCTCCTCTCTACAGAATTTAAAGCACAGGGGAGCTCCGCGACCAAAAACACAGGGAGCTCCCCACTGGAAGTAAGCGCGCTGAGGAAAAAACACCCGCACCAGCTGCCAGGAAGGGGGGGGGGGGGAGAAAGCACTTCCTCAACAAGCTCTCCCCTCCTGCTTCTCCACATACAAAGTGCCCTTCCACCAGGGCTCTCAGCACGCTGGGTTTGGGATGAAGCGCTTTCTGGCACCTTTGTAGGAGATCAAGGGGTGAAAGTAAAAGTTCTGTAGTGAAGCAAAACACACAGCGCTTTTACCAGAGTAAAGCACGCAGAGCGCTGGCGAGGCAGAGCACACACAGCTCTGCAAAAAGTAAAAAGCACAAGGATATTCCAAAAAAAGTAAAGTATAGCGCCTGGAAGACTTTGATGTCCCTGAGACTTCCACAACAGGAGGCCAGCACACACAGGCCCTTGGAGACTCCTCTCAAGCAGGGGGAGACACAGCACACAGCAAAGTCCTCTTCCTTTCCTTGGCAGAATCAGCAACTGCAGGACAACCCCAGACAGCACACAGCAAAGGGGCAGCGCTTCGCCTCCAGTCTCTTCAGCTCTTCTCCTTGGCAAAGGTCCCTCGATTCATGAAGTAGTCTAATTTACTGGGGGTTTAGGGCACATACTTATACCCCAAAATGTCTTTGAAGTAAGGGTCTCTGAACCCAGTCCAAACCAGTTCTACATTCACTAGATGTAGCATGTCCACAGGGGGTGGAGACAGCATTGTGCAAGGGAGCCAGGCTCCGTTCAGGTGTAAGGTAAATCTCATCCAACCACTCTACATGCAGCCAGGGTCTATTCAGCTCAGGGCTGGGTCATCCAGGAAGGGCCAGGCACACCTCAACCTCCCCCAGGGGCTGTCTATAGGGAATGCACATCCTCTGTCTCTCTCACACTGAAACCAGACAGTCAATTCACAAACAGGCAGGCACAAAGACACATAGCACACAGAAATGCCCACTTCTAAAAGTGGCATCTCTAAAATAGTGATAATAAATCTGAGAACACCATTACGCAGCATTTATTATCACTATTCCAAACATACCAAACTTGACCACTCTACTCCTCTCAGGTCAGGAATTACCACTGAAACATTTATCAGGGAATCCCCAATGCATTCCTATGAGAGGGCAGCCTCACAGTAGTGAGAAACCAAAATGGCTGATTGTCACTACCAGGACATGCCATACAATTAAGGCGCATGTCCTACCTTTTACCTACATTGCACCCTGCCCATAGGGCTAGCTAGGGCCTACCTTAGGGGTGACTGATATGTTGTAAAAGGGGAGTCACAGATGTGGCACCCACTTTATGTGCCACGTCACAGCGGCAGCAACTGCGTGCGCAGGCCCTGCAATGGCAGAGGTCTGAGACAAGTTTGAAAGGCTACTTTGGTGGGTGGCGCAATCAGCGCTGCAAGCCCACCAGTAGCATTTAATTTACTGGCCCAGGGCAGGCGCGCAACGCCCATTGGGCTCAAAGAGCTTCAGCCCCCCCGTCGTGTGTGGCAGCCTGGGCTGAGACAGCTTCCCGGGCACACACACAGCCGCACCTGAGTACTTCACAGGTCTTTAAAAGACCATTTGCTTGTTAATGAGGCTTTGTTGTTTTGTCACCCCTTCTTAGAGCCCCTGTGTCTCCACTCTGCCTATTGCTGATAAAATTAGCCCCCCCCCCCGAAATATTTTCTTAGCCCCCCTCGAAATTTGGCTCTAGTTGTGCCTCTGGCCCAGGGTATATGAGTTACCGCATTACTGGGGACTAATAGGTACATTTAATTAGCCAAACAAGTGTAGACCAATCTTACCACGTTTTACCATAGAGAGCACATGCACTTTACACTGGACAGCAGTGATAAAGTGCCCAGAGTCCTAAAACCACCAACACCAGGTCAGAAAAAATACTAGGAGGAAGGCAAAAAGTTCAGGGATGACCCTTCAAAAAGGGCCAAGTCCAACACAAACCCTTTGAGGGTGTGCTCAGGCAGAGCCTTTGTGATGTGCAAGTGTGGTAGGTGACAGCTTCACCCCCGTCAAGGCAGAGATAGCCCATATGTCCCCCTTTTGTCTTACTGTCTGGAAGCAATACACAAAGACCAACTGCCAGCTACACCTAGTCATGTGACCCAGGATACAGGCTGCAGGCATCAAATGGTTAGGACTGGAAAATGCCAACTTTCTAAAAGTTTTAAAGAACAGAATTACCCTGCCACCAGTTTTAGAAGCTGCTATTTATTTTAGCAGACTATGTAACAATGCATTTGGTCATTGTACAATGCTTAACATTTAGCATTTATTCATGTCTGTTTTATGCGCTCATTTAAATTATTCAATAAGGCATTCAAAGATACACAACTCATTATTGAGTGAAATGACTGTGACATGTAAAATATATTAATCAATGTGACTGTACAACTAAATGTGAAAAACTTGGCACAAAGTGAAAAACAAAAATGCAATATGTTAAAAAGAGTACACCAGTACAACTCAAAGCTCTTAATTATACATAAAGCTCTCTGTACCACGCCTTTTACTTGGCTAAGTATCTAAACAGAGAAAGCATCCACGGGTAAGTATCTAAGTTTCTGTGGGGATTTAAATATTGGCTAAACCCTCTCCAGAAGTTGGAATTGATTCCTACACCCTTATGGATTTAATGGAAATGCCGACGCGTTTCCAATCCCTTAGTGGTTTTGGGGATTTTCATCAGGGCTGATACACGGTGTAATCTGTAGTTTTGGAGGCTTCCATTTCGTCAGCAAAGTTTACAAATTGGTATTTGAATTTGTTTTAGAACTTTTGTATGTATTGAGATATCTCTGCCGAAAAGCAGTGGCGGGGCGCCATCAGGAACTGTTCCGAATGAGCTAAGGCACCAGCAAGCTTGGTTTGTGAATTTCTTCGAACGATTAGTATCTAAAGGTTGTTTTTAAGCTCCGTCTGGGTTGGAGTTTTACTGCTGATATGTAGGGATTCAGCACAGAAGGTTGCAGCTCAGCGATTGTTTCTGGCTTCAACGGTTGATTTTGGCAAACTTCCCGCATTTTCTTCGGCTTCGGTCGCCTGCCTGTTCATATGGGAAGCGGGTCCTTGACTTTGATGAAAGTGTGACAATAGGTCGGGCCCCCCACGGAACTCATGGGGCACATTCCTGAAAGACTCAGAGAAATGAGCCACTAGAGGAAACCATCCTCTACCACATATCGCACCTCAGCGTGTGCACCACATAGTTGGTCTTAAACATATTATTTTAGACCACTCTTTTAAATTCACGCACATAGGTCCTGATGAAAGCCAGTTTAATACTGAGACCTCGCTGAAACATGTCGACCACACTGGATACCGGAGTCTTTAATCATCTCCATTGATAGCCACTTCTCAGTTTTTAACCACTGCCAAGGGCCCAACATTAAAATAGTCTTTTGAATTCTGGGACCCTGCGGACAGTTTTTTAATTCACATACAACTCACCTTCACTGCACACTCGCGTTTCAAAACCTGCTCCGCTGTAACCAGGCGTTGAAGCACACCCAAGGTACACTCGGTGCCTTGGGTGGGACCCAATGATGAAGCATGCCACCAACTAGGTTGGTGGGTGAGGGTCTTCTTAAAAACAAATGTTTTTTCTCATGAAACAAACACACACTAGGAGCTTCTACCCAGTAGCTAGTTCTCTTTGATTCAGTACTTTACCAGGGGAAGTGAACTAGCTCTAGTTTTACCTCCCTCTCCCTCTTGATATTTATTAGTTAACAAGTCAGCCATTTTGAGCAGGGCTGGGAGGTAAATCCGTTCTGAAGCAGTTTACTCTCACATAGTACACTCTTCCAAAGTTACATTTCCACTGAAGTTGTTAAAAATCTATTTTTACCACTGAATTAGATTTTAAAATCTTGTAGATAAATAAGCCAATAGTGTGAAACCAATGCACAGTACATGTTTTAGAAGGAAAATAAGCTCTGTCCCACTGTTTAGCAGTAGCACAGTGTAGAGTCCAGCAAAACCAGACCGGAAAACGTGGGAGTACCACAATAAACATTCTGTCCTTTCTTATGCAAGCATCTGGGCTGCCTCTCTTAGGGTTCTTTTCCCCACCAGAGCCTGAAGTAAAGAGCCAAGCTTTGAACCCCAACATTCATTGAGAAATGTCAAAAGAAAGAAAAGAAAGTATAAATGATTTCATGAGCAGGATATATGAAATGTACTTTTACCAAAGAGTGCTTTCTTATGAAAAGCTTGCACTCTTTATGCACGATATAGTCATTAAGTGGCTTATCAATTGCTAAGAGATTTAAACCTGGCAAGTAGACCTCCACACTTTCCAGGATGAAGGCCAGACAGTTCTCAATGCAAGGGAAGCATTTGGATGATAGGCAGAGTCAGGCTGGCCTATAGGGCAATCAGGCAGCGCCCGATGGGCTGGTATGACAAATCAGTGTGTGGGCCGATATTTTAGCAGTTTGTGGACCTGTTTTATGGCCTTGTGTTATGTTATGTTATGTTATCGCAGATTTATAAAGCGCTCGGATACTCAAGAGTGTCCCAGCGCTAGAGCCAGTAGGAGTGAGACAAAGGGTGATCGTAGAGCAGAAGATTAATTAAAAAGCACGGTTTTTAGCTGCTTTTTAAA
This sequence comes from Calotriton arnoldi, assembly GCA_963921515.1. NCBI lineage: Eukaryota > Metazoa > Chordata > Amphibia > Caudata > Salamandridae > Calotriton > Calotriton arnoldi. Next base: position 63,418 of record CAWUFW010019136.1, on the reverse strand, counting down.
GAGCCTGAGGTCTTGAATTTTTCGCAACTCATGGGGGAGAGTATTCCAGGCCTTAGCCACCCTAAAAGCGAGGGATCTTCCCCCTGTTCTGGCTAGTCGGTACCGTGGAATAGTGGCTAGGCACTGTGTTGTAGACCGGAGCTGTCTGGAAGGCGCATAAAAATTAAAGCGTCTTCTGAGGTAGGGGGGCCCCAAATTGTATAGAGCACCATGAGCAAGGGTGAGGGCTTTAAACATAACGTGACTTCCCACCGGAAGCCAATGCAGATCTCGGAGGTGTTGCCTGGCACTGGTCCTGCAAGAAAGACCCAGAAGCACTCTCACTGCTGCATTCTGGATAGACTGCAGTTTTTGCAGCTGATAGGCAGGAAGGCCAATGTGTGGGCCGGTTTTTACCACAAACATTGCCTGCAACAAACACAAATAAATGAATTCTCAAATTCCTTGCAGAATACCCATACAGCATGTCTTTACAAGTTCCAAATTGGCTAGATTTGCAAAAGTGGTCTACTTTTTTTAGCTATCTGGCTTGCTAATGGGGTCACTGGCATTTTGGTGCCCCGGCCAATTTTTTGTCCCAGTCTGACCCAGATTATAGGGAGAGCTCTGTTGGGTTCTCTGATATTCTAGAAACTAGGCACATGTGGGGCACTCACTAAAGACAACCCACGCAGAAGTTTGCGGTGCTTTTGCTATTCTCGGAGCTGTGCAGATAGCCCTATTGAAAAGGATACGTAAGTACTGAGCTTCTGCAGCTGTTTATTGTAAACCCTCGGGCTGGTGTGGGACTCTGTGCCGGAGGCTTGGGGAATGGAATGTTTTCCAGGTTTCATTTTATCCGCTGTGCATAGCAAGGCTCAAAGAGGAGAATGCTATTGATAGGACCTGCATTCTCATGAGCAGGGTGAGACTTAAGGAAGGGGAGATACCACAGGCATCCTTAGTGCAGACTGAGACTGGAGGAGCAGAAGAGGGTTTATGCTAGACACACACGTTACTCCATGTAGACAAACTCAACAAAAGACCAGACTCTTTGGAAAACCCCAGATACAAAGAGTGAGGCTTGAGTAAGAGCAACCACTAAATATTTATGAGTCTAGAGTGAGACTGAATGAGGTGGAACTATTTGAGAATACCTTAAGTCACATCGGAAATTTAAGTGAAAGACTTGTTAGAGGCACCCTTTACTGTTACAGAGGTTGGTCTCGGTGCTCTGTTATGGGGTAGAGGTAGGGTGACCAGACATTTCGGATTTGCCTGGACAGTCCTGTTTTTTGAAGGACTGTCCCAGCGTCCTATCACTTTCTCATAAAACACATAAATGTCCCCGTTTTTAAGGGAGGGTAGGGCCAACCTGCACATTAATCACAGTGTTGTGCAGGTTCACATTTCAACCTCCCTCTTAGAAACCGGGGAGAGAAGTTCATTTGTTAAGACTCTCCTGCTGTGCAGCCTGCCTCATTCAAGCAGCACAGCAGGAGTTAATGAGGTGTGGATCAGGGTTGCAGAGCCCGGCTGGGGCCCAGCATTTATATATATATATATATATATATATAAAAATGCCCTGAAACTAATAGGACATTTAGTCCTATTTCTATGTCTGTGCCCGTCCTGGTTTGTCCATCTGAAATTCTGGTAACCCTAGGTAGAGGGAGTGAGAAGGTATGGGATAATTATTGCAGGGACCTGCCTATGGGTACAAAGAAAAACCCAAAATAAAAGCCTAACAACCTTTGTTTGATTGAATGTTTTTTCAATTGCTTATTTTTTTAAGTAGTCTATTCAACTTTGCACTGGTTGCCTCTCTCACCCCACCTGCTGGCCACCCTACCACAGACGCAACAGCTTTAGTTTTATTGCTGCTTGTTTGTTTGCTTCCCCTTTCTCATTAAGTCAGTTGACAAAATTAAATATCCGAGTGCTTTCACAGATAAGGACCTACCTTGTCCCCAGTGGCAGGGTAACGGGCTACTCTTAACCCCCCCCCCAGCTTTTGTACAAAATCTCAAATCGCTTTCTACCCCCTCGACATTGTTTACAGATCTTCATTGCTCCCCAGTGCCAAGGTGGTTCAGTGAGTAAAATGCTTCCACTGATATCCGCTGTGATGTGCATGTTACAACACTGAATCTTGGCCTGTCCATCTCAACCTTCATTCTGCCGAACTTGGTGGATTGAGGATGAATATACTGGGTAATTCTAAAACCTGTGATTTTGCATGCTTTTGTAGGCCTAGACATAGTGGAGGAAGGACGGGACAGCATGCAGTAGTCTTTCGTTGGTTGCTTTAATTCCATCTTCAGTATACAAAAAAATTTGCCCAGAAAGGTGATGGATGGAATGCTAGAATTAATCTCAGCCACTAGTAATTACTCAAGCCTGCATATCAGTCAAGGATGTGCTCTATTGTACCGTGCCCCGCCAAGACCCTCTCTTTTCAACGCTGTAAAGCTCGTTGCTGCTCTGAGAAGCAAGCCTCATGGATACTCCTCATTAATCAATGACTTTGCAGAAACCATGACCTTGCTCGGATCGATGGAGCTCCTGATCTCCCACCACCCTTCTTCCATCAACCCCAGAAAGCGTTCTTAAAGACCTGGAGGTCTTGTGCTCCTCACAGAGCAGGCACTGGAAGGGTGATCTGTATCCGTTGAGTTTGTTGCAAGTGGTCCACCTGTCAGTGCCATGAGCCCAATCTCTTAAGACCACAATGGCCGCAGTATAAGGCACGTGCAGTACTTAATTTGGAGGAAAAAGTGCAGGTGCCCCACGTGTTCTCAGAAGGCGTTACCCACGTGCACCATAGGCGCTGCATGAACACCCCCCAAAGCCCATTTAATGGCCTCCTCATGGGAGATTCTGTACGGTGCTCCTGCCAAAAAAAGTTGTTTTAATAAAAGGGGGTACAATGGGTCTTTTTGCAGATCAATCCTTACTTAAATTTGCCCCAAAGGTTTTTTAGGCAATGGGAACTTGGAATGTCATGGAAACTGAGACATTCGATGAGACTGGGCTGAAGAGGCAACTCGTGCCACTTCTGTGCTTTTAAAATCACCCCCACTCTGCCTTTTCAAAATTCCACAACGTGGGGTTCAGTGGTGTGGCAATGGTGCTATGTGGCAAAGCAAGGAAGGTCTCCCCTTGCTCCCTGAGGATTCCCTCGCGCCACTGCACCTGCTGGAGTGCACTAATTAGAGCTGCACCCTTGAGAGTTTTTACATTTCAACATTTAATACAGTGCCCATATTACAATACCGGTTTATACATGTTAACAACAGCAGTTTTTAATGTTAAGCCTACAAAAAATGTGTGCTACTGCGTGAACACATTTGTGGGAAACAGTTTGTGTAGGAGAACGTCCTAACAATAAATTCTTCCTCAAATTAACAGGTTTCTGTCCTGCCACAATCCAACTCACAGCAGTCCACTGACAAAATACAGTGAGTTTGAAGGCCATAGTTCGGATTCCACCTTCTTGGTTTGGTGAATGTATTAATTCACAAGAAAACGGAAGCAACGGACATTAACGATGGGTTTTGAGTTGGCGATTGAGTTTACTTCGATTTTTACGTCTTTTTATTCAACAACAACTTTAATCATGTCCATGTATGCTTAGTGCTTTTCCTCCAACGAGCGTCTTGTGGAACAGCCGAAGTCACCAGTTGTCGCTGCCTGCTGCGTGTTACAGTTGTAGTAAATAACTCCATCACGTTGATATTTTTTGATTTCCAGAGAAGCAGAAAGACATTCTGGCAGCACCACCTTGCCGACAGCCATATCGCCGTCCCAGACACCACCACTCTGTGCTCAACCTCAGAGACGTCTCTCTTAGACTGTCTCCTGTGGTCACCTCATAGAGCCGAGAGGCAAGGTCCGGCCAAAACACCAAGCACAAATGCTGCCAGAGGGAAAGACTCAACCTTGACTCTGCAGCATCCAGAATCATTCAGTTTAAAGTATGCCTCGGTTAGTGAATCTTGACCACAAGACATTTCTAGAAACAAACCAGCCCCCTCCTGAGGAGACCCACAAGAAACTAAGGGGCATATTTACGTTCCCTGGCGCATCCCTGCAAATCAGCAGGGATGCGCCAGGGAAGATGCGACACGCAAGTTTGCCCTTGCGCCACCGCCGATGCGCCGCATTTACAATGCGGCGCGCCGTGGCGCACAGAATGGCAGATGCGTGTCGCATCCCCCGACGAAAAGGCGGCACATTGCTGGAGTCGCGTCGGAAGCGCGACGCAGCTCCAGCAATGCTCGGGGTGCCCTATCCCTAACATGGTGCGTCAATCCTTACGCCTGCTTCAAGCAGGCGCAGGGTGTTGACGCAGCATGGGCGTAAAAGTGACTCCGTGAAATCTTGTAGATTTCACTGCGTCACTTTTACATGGCGTACCTGCGAGGTAACGCCCACCCTGCGCTGGAACGCCCACATGAAACCTGACGCAGGTTTCATGTGGCGCAAGGGTTTACTACGTGACGCATCTCCCTAGATGCGTCACGTTGTAAATATAGCGCAACGCAGCGCATGGTTTGCGTCGCCGCTGCGTCACTTGCGTGATGCAACGGCGGCGCAAAAGTGGCGCAAGGGGCTTGTAAATATGCCCCTAAGTGTCGAAACACATTGACACATGATGTCAAGGCAAAGCAGGATCTCAAACGACAACTGTTCGTGTCATGAAGCAGGTGTACAATGTATTTGTAAAAACGTGTTCATTATTCTTTAGCAAATGTGTAAAACATTAGTAGTATGCTCCTCAATGCACTTTACCTAGAAAATACATCTGTTCAAAATCCATTAAGGCATGTTTTGATTTATTCAAATGAGACAATGGAATTAACTGCATTGTACTTATAAGTAACCTTAGAATCACAGCAGTGGAGGCATTTTCAATATTTAATGTTTGTTCAATGGTTCAGCCCCTCCGCTTCAAAAGGGTCTACCCCATGCAATGTCTTTCCAATTTACTTGTACTCTTCCACTGATCACTTTTAGGGAGCTACTTTTGTCTTTAGCCCACCACAAGAGTGCATGAGTTTTCCATCTGTCTCCGTCATTAGTTCTCTTCCTCTCCCATGTTGCTCTCTCTCGTCTGTGTGCTTCTTCCCCACACTCCCTCTGTGATGCGCTTCCCCGGTGTGCTTCTCTCCCCTCCATTGCTTTCATGCCCATGCACTTCTCCACCCCCCCCCCGCTCCATGTTTCTCTCTCTTTTGCCTGTTTGCTGTTCTTCACCACCGATGCTCTCCGTGTTACTTCTTCCTACAGCTCCCTCGTGTTGCTTCTGTCTCCACACATTTCTTTCTTTTTATTTCGCAATCCAGATTGCAATCGGAAATAAAAAGGAAAAATAAGTGTTGTCATTTTGTAGGCGTGTGCACCTACAAAATGACATGGACAGCTGCGTCATAGGCTTTTATTTATTCTTTTACAGACAAGCTGTACAGCATTGGGGGGTAAAAAAAAATCAGCAAAGCTAATAGGTCCCAAAGGTGTGAGACCATTTGGCTTTGCCAATGCTTGGCATATATTCTGCCACAGCCCGGATTCTAACTAAAAGACGAGCTGAATTCTTAAGTAGTTAAACATTTCGCTGTTTGCAGTTTCCAGCAAGAAGGAATGCAGTGGAGTGGTGCACTTATACCTCACCAGTCCTATAACTTAGCCTGTAATCTGAAAATGTGTTGAAAACTGGTTCTCATTAAAGCATTTCTTTCTCAGCAATTACAACTGCAAAGACAGCTCAGAAAATTAACAAAACTAAGGAAACTCTGAGCTCCTGTAGACCCCCAGAGATGGAAAGCACATCAGTGTCAAAGTTGGTTTAGAATAACACTTGTAAATGGCTCATGGGATGAAGTTAATTGGCTTTATAAACTTGAAAACAATATTCATATAATATAGAACTCCCCCGGGAGTTCCTTGAATGGTATATCTCGTGATTTCACTTAAACTTCTTTAGTTCAGTAGCTTCTTCATTATCAACACATAGTGGTAAATGCCAACATTTTCTCAAAAGGGGTTTAAAACTACTCCAGCTTCCCGTCCCAGACCCTCTCTCCACTCTACAAGCACAGAAGTACACACACACACACACACACACACATACACCCTCTCTCCTCCTCTTCCGAAAATTCTCTCCCTTCTCTCTCACTCTTTCTCTCTCTAACTCACTTTGTATCTCTCCCCTCTCTCGAAACTAGGGTTGTGTGAGCTCTCTTTATTTTGGATAGGACACCCTGTTAAATATTTCTTTGAAAATTGGGCTTTATTAGGTCTTCCAGCGAAGTCCATCACTTTCATGTTGTTTCTTTTTCTATATGTGATCGTAAAGCAAATTCTACTGTGGTGTATTCTGGTTGTGTGTATCTCTCTAGATTTTTTCTTTGCATTTTTTTATCATCATCCTCTGTGCTCTAGTTTATTCTCCCTGCGGGATGGCAGAGCCTGGTTAGACAGTTTTCATCTAATTCACAACCTCTTCAATGTTTTATTTTATTGTACCCTAAACATTATGCTAACAAAGGCCACTTCCATTCCCTCCTCTTATTGTTAAATTTAGTCCACTCTTGCTTCGTTGCTGGCGTGTATTACTGTGGTGTTCCCTTTATTCAGGGCCACTGGAATTATGCAGAAAGGGAGAGAGAAATTATGCGGCAGGGTTCACTAAATTATGCCGAAAGAAAAGGAAAATTATGAGGCATAATGTGACACATTTTGTGATAATATTTTTTCATTATTTTGTTATTTTTACAATTGTTCACACTATCTGGGCATAGGTTGCACCTCACTGGTACCAGTTTAACACCTACATATCGTAATAAACTACAGAAAGGAGACCAGTGAACCTTTCAAAGGGCTTCCCACTGTGTATCGCTGCATTTTTTAGTGACTTTTGAACCGTTTGAGCTAGAAACAATTGTTTTTTGTTAAAACCTGCAGATTATGCAGCAGATGATGGATTATGTGGCAAATGCGGCACACCCATAATTATGCGAAAAACGAAGCAGCCACACAATCGCATAATTCCAGTGGCCCTGCTTTTATTCTAGCATCACTAGGATATGTGTGGTCCTCCGTTACATCCTGTTGAGATGTTTTAATACCTGATTATGAGCAGGCAAGAGCTTGTCTTCTCCCTGTTTCAGCAAGGATTGGAATTCCAAGTTGTGTGGTATGTAATTATCAGAACTATAAAGACCTCATCCTTTGTTAAATTCCAGCAGGTTAATCCTGCTGGAATTTAAAAGGTTGAAAAGATTACGTTAACATGGATTTTGGTGTGGTGAGCGCCAAAATCTGCATGTTATTCGACAAATATGCAATCATTTTCACATTCAATATATTCCTAACACCTTTGTGTCAGATTTTTATCATATGCAAAAAGACACGGGCCACCTGACTAATGGGGAGTTAGCCTTTTACAAATTTGCAGTGAGAGATAGGAAATTGAGAAACTTTTTTCCTGTAGTAGACACCTGGAACTTGTTGACACCTACCAATGTGTATGGGAGGGGCTTGTGAGAGCCATTAAGAGAATGATGTAATCCAGGTGTGTGCTGGAATGTTGCTTAATACTGCATCTGTAAGATTCTCATCTATGTATGTTTTAACTATGATTCTTGGTGAGCAAGTGAAAGACTCGCAGAGAAGGGGGAAATGGCATCGAGCCATCTACTAAAATGAATCTGAAAAATCTCTGACCAGTTAAATCACATAGGATTTGTTAGACAGTAAAGAAGACTGAAAAGACCAGATCCAACAGGTTGATCTAATGAGATGATCGAGGCAGAAACCTGAAGACCCCGGTCTTGCATCAACCACGGAGGATCTCCCCTCTGTGGCCTATCAGATCTAGAAGCAGCGCCTTTTGTGTTCTAATGTAATGGTTCTTAGCCTTTTAATTTCTGTGGACCCCCATGTAACCATTACTGGAATCCGGTGACTTCCACTGAATCATTATTGGAATCTGGGGGCTGCCACTGAGTCATTACTGGAAGCTGGGGACCACCGCTCAAGTAATTTTGATGATTTGAACCTCAATACGCAAAATTACAAGAACAAGCATTCATAAAACAAATACACGAATGATGAAATATCTTATTTAATTCGCAAATATGAAAATGAAAAGTTTCATTAAATGGAAAAGTTTGGTTTTTAAAATTCCTCTGAGGCCTCCCATCTTTCATACTATTGTCTGTTTGATGCAGTTGCACTGCTCCCACGAATCAATCTGAGAACACCTACTTAATTTTTAGAGTCCAATTTAAAATTCTTGCACATTTACAGAAAATTTTAAAATTTTCAATTTTGCTTCTTTATTTATATACACTTTATTAATCTGTTAAATGTGTTAATTTTCTAAGCAGTCGCAGACGCACAGGGGTCACCAGAGCACAGGTGACAAATGTGTCCTGCAATGTAAACTGCATGGATTCCTCGCAGTGAAGGGCTGTGTCAGACACCTGTTAGGGAAATAACGATGATGCAGTGAGATTTTCCAGGAAAATAGCTATGTCATGTGGACTGTTTATAAATACATCCTATAATGATGCACTGTGTCAATAAGATGCTCAGCACAACTGAAGATGTAGAAATAAAAGAGAGACCGTCCTTGATGCACCTGGGCCAATGCGCATAGATCAGGGTTGGTCCAGGAGGGGCAGAATCATTCTAGATTTTCAGTCTTTATTTTTAGGGTACATTTACGTATAGTTAATCAAGCTGAGAATCATATACATAAACTCTTGTTATCTTGAGCGTGTTGTGGCATGGGTCTGGCTTTTCCGGATCCACATTGGTCATTCCTAGGACGTTCTGTTTACTCACAGTTTAATTCATCATTACGCACATAAGGAGTTGAAATATTTTCTCGGTATGTTTATGTTTAAGTGGATGGCATGCAAAGCCTGTAATCAATTTTTACTTGTAATATCTAGCATTGAATACTTTAATATATCTTAATTTGTCAAAGTAGCATTGTTACCAATGTTGTAACCAAATGTAAAGAACTATATTTTCACCCTCTCTCTTCATATGGCAGCACTTCTCTTTTCCTAAACTTATCTATGAATTCTAGAGTAAAATGCGTGCCCGCTTTATTGAAGTGTATCGTCATTATTTAGGCATTTAGTATATCTGCATTCATAAGTATTTATTGTGACGTTCTTTCAGCATGCCCCACTGTTCTGGTACGATACAAAAGGGGATGATGGACGGAACGTTTGAGCCAATCAAACACTCACCCCCAGTCAACTGATCTGGGTTTAATCCATCATCATTCTTTAGCTCACTCCACCACCCCAGTTCAGACATGGCCATCATCCCCTTTTGTATCGCTCCACTGTTCTGGTGAGCTTAAGTCAGGGCCATTCATCATGCAACAGGGGAGGACCAAAATATGCAGCAGGGTTGACTAAATTATGCAGCAATAACAGGCAGAATTATGTGGTGCAATGCTACCATGAGGTTTCAGCTATTTAGTGCCAGTTTAACATCCAAATATGGCAAAAAGCAACTGAAAGGCGACCAGTCAATCTTTGCAAAAGGCTCACTGTGCGACAGTTTTTAGTGACTTCTGGTTAAAATGTTTTTTAGTTAAAATCTGCAAATTATGCAGAAGATGAAGGATTATGTGGCAAATCCATAATTATGTGGAAAATGCCACAGCCACAGATTTGCATAATTCCAGTGGCCCTGGCTTACGTAGGGAACAAGGAAAATGCAAAGATGTCAACAAGGTCTTTGTCCTTCGTTCCTCATCCAACACCCCAAAACGGATGTAGCAGTGAAGCATGGTTTTTTCCAAGTGCCACCTGCCACAGCTCCTTAATGTAGTTGCCAGCCTGGCTCCAGGCCTTACACTAATTTGACCCCGAAAAAGCTTCTCTGCTTGATTGTCAAGAACATGGAAGATTAGGAACCAAAAGCTGCCATTTGATAGTGAAACCCAAATTTCTTTGGTCTTTCTTTTGTTTGCATGTCGCATGAAACTTATATTGTGACTTGTATGCACCCTTGGGAAGCAGTTATAGCGTTCTGCCAAGCCTCTATTATGGGCGTGTGAAGTTGCAAAGACTTCTAACTTGCAACTTTGCATAGTTTGTTTTAAAGTTCGCCATTTTGAACTAGATGAACTAAATTAAAGGGGCAGCTTTAGCATTAATGGCAAAATATCCCACTGCTGCTCAAGTCCTTCAGCCACAGCGGGTATACTGTCGCATTTCGGTAGCTCTGGGCTGCAGTTCCCCTCGTCTGGAGGTTTCATTTTCTAAGGGGTGGAAACCCAGTGGTGGTGAATTTCCAATGCACGGGTGTCAGCAATGGCTGTTTACCAACTGCTGCCCATGGCAAATCACTGCCGTTCAGCATCTGGAATGTCCTCAAATGACTGTAAAACAATGTTCTACTAGTGGGCGTCCTGCCTTTTCATGGTGGGACATCCACCTGCAGGCAGTCGCTTGGTGCATGACTGCAGCCATGCACCAAATGAACCAGTGGTGGGCCGGGCTAGGTTAAACTTTGTATCGGTCCGTATTAGGAAACTCCACTTTCCTTTGCGAAATACGTTTCCTGGCCTGGTCTGACTGAAAAGGCGAAGTTGAAACCTTTACCCATTCCTTCCTTCACCGAGAGAGAAGCACTGCTCCAAAATTCAACCATTGCCTGTCATTGAAGATTCCTCTACACCTCATAGAAAATAAGTTGTATGTATATATATATTCACTGAAAAAACCATAGGTTTCAGGGACGTTATAGTTAGTTGGACATTTCACTAGTACAAAACCAGAGAAATTCGCCCGTTATAGTTAGTTGAGCTAACTATAACTCGCGCCCCCGCAATGCACTGCTGATGACGTCACATATTACATCATTCATGACATGGTCAGTGACATCACTGATGACATCACTAATGACATCTCAAATGACATCACTGATGACATCATCCATGTGATAATCTGATGCACCTCCTCACACCCTAATATAACCTTTGATACACCCACTCTAAAATGCAGACTACCATTTTCGAAACCATAGACACACCAATACCAGTTACTACATACCCACTCACTGATTCCTAGGTCTACACACATGTCCACTCATTCATCCATACAGTTACTCATACATGCAGTCACTCATCAATACAGCACTATCATATGCACTCATACACCTATACAGACACTCACACACTCCACTCACCCATAGAGTTACTCACACACCTAGTCAGTCATGCAAAGAATCAATCACACTCCCATTTACTCACCTATACAGTTATACACACACCACTTCACTTATTCATACAGATACTAACACATACTTACTCTCTTCTACAATCACTGACACAAGCACACACTCATCCATACAGCCACTCTCACAATCACTCACTCTCACATATAGTCATTTATATACTCCAACACTCACATATACTGCCTTTCACATATGTAGTTACTCACACATGTACCACTGAGACATCCATTCACTCACCAACACACCCATACACACACTCACCCACCCATACAGCCCTTCAAAGATGCACTCTTGAACCCATACACCCAGTGAATCACCTACTCACACATCTATGCACAGAGTCACACACCCCCCACCCACCCACCCACAGAGACACTCAGGCACCCATACAGATACTCAGACAACCAATCAATAACCCATATAGACACACATGTAGCTACTCACCAACCCATGCAGCCGCTTACACACCAACTGACAGACTAATACAGACATTCACACTTTAGTCACTAACCCATGCATTCAGTAAGACACGATTAATCACTCACTTATACAGTCAGTCACAAACCTACTAAATCATCTATTCAGACACTTATACACCCACTCATTCTTCAATACACCTTGGCATATATATATATATATATATATATATATATATATATATATATATAAAACATATTTACACTTTACAGAAACACATAGTCACTGGATGATGTCATCAGTGATGTCATTTGAGATGTCATCAGTGATGTCATCAGTGATGTCACTGACCATGTCATGAATGATGTAACATGTGACGTCATCAGCAGTGCATTGCGGGGGCGCGAGTTATAGTTAGCTCAACTAACTATAACGGGCGAATTTCTCTGGTTTTGTACTAGTGAAATGTCCAACTAATTATAACGTCCCTGAAACCTATGGTTTTTTCAGTGAATTTCTAGGGTTTTTTAAAGGCTAATTTCTAACTATAACGTCTCTGAAACGTATAGTTTTTTCAGTGAATTTCAAAGGTTTTTTAAATGATAGTTTCTAACTATAACGTCCCTGAAACCTATGGTTTTTTCAGTGAATTTCAAAGTTTTTTTAAATGCTAATATCTAACTATAACGTCCCTGAAACCTATAGTTTTTTCAGTGAATTTCAAAGGTTTTTTAAATGATAGTTTCTAACTATAACGTCCCTGAAACCTATGGTTTTTTCAGTGAATTTCAAAGGTTTTTTAAATGCTAATATCTAATTATAACGTCCCTGAAACCTGTGGTTTTTTCAGTGAATTTCTAAGGTTTTTTAAATGCTAATTTCTATCTATAACGTCCCTGAAATCTGTGATTTTATCAGGGAATTTCTAAGGGTTTTTAAATGCTAAATTCTAACTATAACATCCCTGAAACCTGTGTTTTTTTTCAGTGAATTTCTAAGGTTTTTTAAATGCTAATTTCTAACTACACCTAGATAGGTAAGACGTGCAGAAAGAGAAAGAAAGGCGCAGAAAGAAGCAAGAGAAGTGCAGAAAGATGCAAAAGAAGTACAGAAAAAGGCAAGAAAAGTGCAGAAAAAAGCAAGAGAGGTGCAAAAAGAGGAAGAAAGGTGCAGAAAGAAGCAGGAGAAGTGATGAAAGAGGCAAGAGAGGTGCAGAAAGAAGCAAGAGAAGTGCGGAAAGAAGCAAGAGAGGCACAGAAAGAAGCAAGAGAGTTGCAAAAAGAAGAGTGAGGTGCAGAAAGAGGAAGAAAGGCGCAGAAAGAGCCAAGTGAGGTGCAGAAAGATGCAAGAGAGGTGCAGAAAGAGACAAGAGAGGTACAGAAAGAGGCAAGAGAGGTGCAGAAAGAGGCAAGAGAGGTCCAGAAAGAGGAAGAAAGGTGCAGAAAGAGGGAAGAAAAATGCAGAAAAAGGAAGAAAGGTGCAGAAAGAAGCAAGAGAAGCGCAGAAAGAAGCAAGAGAGGTGCAGAAAGAAGCAAGAGAGGTGCAGAAAGAAGAGAGTGAGGTGCAGAAAGAGGCAAGAGAAGTGCAGAAAGAGGCATGAGAGGTGCAGATAGAGGCAAGAGAGGTGAAGAAAGAGGCAAGAGAGGTGCAGAAAGAGGCAAGAGAGATACAGAAAGAGGCAAGAGAGGTGTAGAAAGAGACAAGACTGGTGCAGAAACAGGCAAGTGATGTGCAGAAAGAGGCAAGAGAGGTGCAGAAAGAGGCAAGAGATGTGCAGAAAGAGGCAAGAGAGGTGCAGAAAGGCAAGAGAGGTGCATAAAGAGGCAAGAGGGGTGCAGAAAGAAGAGAGTGAGCTGCAGAAAGAGGGAAGAGAGGTGTAGAAAGAGGCAAGAGAGGTGCAGAAAGAAGAGAGTGAGCTGCAGAAAGAGGCAAGAGAGGTGCAGAAAGAGGCAAGAGAGGTGCAGAAAGAGGTAAGAGATGTAGAAAGAGTCAAGAGAGGTACAGAAAGAGGAAGAAAGGTACAGAAAGAAGCAAGTGAGCTGCAGAAAGAGGCAAGAGAAGAGCAAAAAGAGTCAAGAGAGGTGCATCAAGAGGCAAGAGAGGTACAGAAAGAGGAAGAAATGTTCAGAAAGAGGCAAGAGAGGTGCAGAAAGAGGCAGGAGAGGTGCAGAAAGAAGAGAGTGAGCTGCAGAAAGAACCAAGATAAGTGCAGAAAGAGGCATGAGAGGTGCAGAAAGAGGCAAGAGAGGTGCAGAAAGAGGCAAGAGAGGTGCAGAAAGAAGAGAGTGAGCTGCAGAAAGAGGGAAGAGAGGTGCAGAAAGAGGCAAGAGAGGTGCAGAAAGAAGAGAGTGAGCTTCAGAAAGAGGCAAGAGAGGTGCAGAAAGAGGCAAGAGAGGTGCATAAAGAAGAGAGTGAGTTGCAGAAATAAGCAAGAGAAGTGCAGACAGAGCAAGAGAGGTGCATAAAGAGGCAAGAGAGGTGCATAAAGAGGCAAGAGAGGTGCAGAAAGAGGCAAGAGAGGTACAGAAAGATGCAAGAGAGGTGTAGAAAGAGGCAAGAGTGGTGCAGAAAGAGGGAAGAGAAGTACAGAAAGAGGCAAGAGAGGTGCAGAAAGAGGCAAGAGAGGTGCAGAAAGAAGAGAGTGAGCTGCAGAAAGAGGCAAGAGAGGTGCAGAAAGGGGCAAGAGACATGCAGAAATAGACAAGAGACAACTAGATTGCTAACATTCTATATTTATTACAAAAGTGTGGCACGCCTGACGTCATCTTGATGTAATCAAAACTGTAATACCTAAAGCATTTCCTTTAGAAATTATAGAAATGAGAGGGTCTTATTTGCATAGAAATTATGGTTAGTGCTCTAAAAAACTAAAATGAGGACATATTTTCTGAGTTCTCAAATAGCGACAAAGCACTTTTAAATTATTTGTTATCTTTATGTTTTTTTATCCAGTTGACCACTTGATTAAATGTTACGCTTAGGGGAGAGAATGTGGTGTTACTTCCAGAGCTGCAGACTTTGTAACTGGGGAACCAAGTTGGAGTTTCTGCTTCAGCTCGACATTCTGTGATTCTGGTCAAATCACTTAATCTCCCCATGCCTACAACCAAAATGAGTTTGTCCTTGTATGATGTAACCAATGCTCATGTAAAGCACTCCAATATCTGACCAGCCTGCACTATATAAAACTGCAAAAAAACAAAGGATAAAAGTGTTTTCCACACTTCTGTCATTGGGCTATACGTGGGCTACATCTGGGTGATATTTGTGCTACATTTGGGCTCCTTTTTCTCTGGTGGCCATCTTGGGAGACTTCATTTAAATTCATTAAACTTTATTCGATCTGATTTAGAAACATAGATCATAAAAGTGTACATAAAAACAGTAAATCCTCTTTCTTAATACAATACAGTGAGAATTAATTAAAACCAGTAGGTAAAAACGGGTGTTACAAAGCCCGGTTCAGAGCAACTTCAGGTTAACAGAATAGTAAAGTTCAATGTTTCGCAAGATCAATCTCATGTACTTCGTGCAAAATACGCAATAAGGGGTCCAAGTAAGAGCAACGCTCCAATACCTGACCAGTCTGCACTATATAAAACTGCAAAAAAACAAAAAATGAAAAGTGTTTTGCACACTTGTGTCATTGGGCTATATGTGGGCTACATCTGGGTGATATTTGTGGTACATTTGGGCTCTTTTTTCTCTGGTGGCCATCTTGGGAGACTTATTTGTTATCAAGTTTCCTAATTTCCTCATTTACTGCAGTCTCCTCAGTAGGAAATGCTTTCAGTTTTTTACTTTGATTCCATCAAGAAGGCATTCAGATGTGTCACACATTTGCCATAAATTCAGAATGTTAGCACTCTAGTTGCTCATTAGATCACTGTAGTAAAGCTACTGCTCACCAGGGAGTTAACTGGAAGTCTACTGCTGGTATTGAAAGTGATTGTTTCAGTCTGCATGTCAGAATTTTCTAATGAAATAGAAGAGGATTTGAGATCTCACTTAAAACATGCCCTAATTTTTCTTTCTGCAGCACTAACCATAATTTCTATGGCAAAATGAACCCCTTCATTTTGTTCCTTTTTAAATTAAATGTTTTAAGTGTTACCAGTTTATTCCAATCAAGATGGCTTCAGGTGTGCCATAATTTTGTCATAAGTAAGACTGTTAGCGCTCTAGTTGTTCTTTAGAACACTCTGGGAAGCTGCAGTAGAACACAAAGGAATCAACTGACAGGCTGCTCCTGTTGAAATATAACAGGAAGATATTTGAGATCTCACTTAAAACATGTTCTAATTTTTCTTTCTACAGCACTAACCATAATTTCTATGACAAAATGAACCCCCTCATTTTGTTCCTTTTTAAATTAAATGTTTTAAGTGTTACCAGTTTATTCCAATTAAGATGGCTTCAGGTGTGCCATCATTTTGTCATAAGTAAGACTGTTAGCGCTCTAGTTGTTCTTTAGAACACTCTGGGAAGCTGCAGTAGAACACAAAGGAATCAACTGACAGGCTGCTCCTGTTGAAATATAACAGGAAGATATTTGAAATCTCACTTAAAACATGTCCTAATTTTTCTTTCTACAGCACTAACCATAATTTCTATGACGAAATGAACCCCATCATTTTGTTCCTTTTTAAATTAAATGTTTTAAGTGTTACCAGTTTATTCCAATCAAGATGGCTTCAGGTGTGCCATCATTTTGTCATAAGTAAGACAGTTAGCGCTCTAGTTGTTCTTTAGAACACTGGGAAGCTGCAGTAGAACACAAAGGCATCAACTGACAGGCTGCTCCTGTTGAAATATAACAGGAAGATATTTGAAATCTCACTTAAAACATGTCCTAATTTTTCTTTCTACAGCACTAACCATAATTTCTATGACAAAATGAACCCCCTCATTTTGTTCCTTTTTAAATTAAATGTTTTAAGTGTTACCAGTTTATTCCAATCAAGATGGCTTCAGGTGTGCCATCATTTTGTCATAAGTAAGACAGTTAGCGCTCTAGTTGTTCTTTAGAACACTCTGGGAAGCTGCAGTAGAACACAAAGGCATCAACTGACAGGCTGCTCCTGTTGAAATATAACAGGAAGATATTTGAAATCTCACTTAAAACATGTCCTAATTTTTCTTTCTACAGCACTAACCATAATTTCTATGACAAAATGAACCCCATCATTTTGTTCCTTTTTAAATTAAATGTTTTAAGTGTTACCAGTTTATTCCAATCAAGATGGCTTCAGGTGTGCCATAATTTTGTCATAAGTAAGGCTGTTAGCACTCTAGTTGTTCTTTAGAACACTCTGGGAAGCTGCAGTAGAACACAAAGGAATCAACTGACAGTCTCTGCCCTTGTGGGATGTACATGTTTTACTGAGAATGTCAGACTTCATTCTCACATGACTGAGAAAGATAATGTGAATTTACAGACAATATGCTCTCATTTTAGCTTCTGGAGCACCTTCCAAACCTCTATGAGACAAGCATGAGAAAATAGTTTTCTCTCAAACATGATTCATGATATCCCAGCAGAAGGTTTTTTACAGGGTAAAATCACCTTAGAACACACCACAATTCCTAAAATTAGTATGGTACCATCAACAAATGAATTCTAATGTAACTAAAGTCTGTTATCACCCTTTATAGTTCTCCTTTTGGTGACCCTCAAAATCTTCTATTCACTACAATGCATTTCAATGGGGTGCTATCATGCATATTGGTCCCAAGATGGCTGCCAGCAATTCCAGGATGAGGTGCTGACAGCCAATCAGATCTCACAATGAGATGTGTGGTTAGGCTCCGCCCAGATATCGATATTTTTTTATTTTTGAATTTCTTAGAAACTACTGAATGGATTGACACCATTTAAAAAAAAGGTCGCTTTCTGAACCAAGAGCTACCTTTTTGCCAAATTTGGTGTAATTCCGTTCAGCAGTTCGGGCTGTAGCTAAGTCTAAAGTTTCCTATGGAAATTAACATGGGGAAAATGTGTTTTGGGACACCCTTTTTTCTCGACCCCCGCTTGACGAATCACCCCGAAACTTTCAAGACAGGAGCTGACCGGAGCGGCCCATTAGTTTTGAAAATTTCGCGAAGATTCGTCAAACGGCGCCAAAGATATTGGCAAAAGAAAAAACGCTTTTTGAATAGAAACAAGGTCCTAACTATAACTACCTACTGGCGACCGCCAGTAGGTAATATATATACATACACACACACACACACACACCCCCCTATATACATAGATGTATACTGCACTTCTACCATAGCTAAGTTACTGTTACTCAACTTGAAGACACTTAATTTACTGACCTCAGCAGGATGGTGGACTGAGTTGGCATTGCTTGGGTTTGGACTCATGGTGTGCAGATAACATCAGTCATCTGCAGTGAACATTAACTCATTGAGTCATTCTTAAAAGAGACTTACTTGAACAGTGTCTATCCTTTTCATTTCACTGATCATCAAACGAAAGCTATGCAAATCTGAGAGTAACTGGTGCAATACCATTTTCTTAGATTAATGAAAAGTCTCTGACTTTTAGACATGTCAGTCGTGAGTCACACAACTGCTGGGAAAAAGTCAGAAATCTATACTTGTAGGACTGCTATGTTTCAAGTAAATTGTTCCCTATATAAGAATTCATATTGAATTCCCATGAACTCCTGGGAATCTGCAATGGTCGCAGAGTCCCAAGAGTAGGTATCAGTGCATATGGAAATGTAGTGTTTACACGTTTGCCTGAAGAAACATAACTCAAAAGTGTTACTGAACATGAAAACCTTTTCCTTTCTGTGCTACATAATGAGCATATTTTATCCACTGAAAAATTATTCTTTTAATACATTTTGAGCGGGGTTTCCTCCTAATTTCCACCCTGAAGACACAAATGAATTTTGTATCGAGCAGCTGTAAATGAAAGCATTTTTAGGATAGGGAAACAGCAGGGTCGAACGGGCTCAGAAAATAGGTCTGGGCACCAAATTTAAAGTGTCCCCCATTAGTGAATCAGATAGCTAAAAAAGTGCCTCATGTTTCCAAATTGGAGCAGTTTTGAACTTGTAAAGCCATGCCGTATAAGTGTTTTGCAAAGTCTGAAAGACTGTGGATTTGTTCTTGCTGCAGGCAATGTTTGTGGTCATATCAGGGAAATAAGTAGTGAAAACAGGCCCACAAAAAGCCAAAAACAAATGGGCCACACACTGACCTGTAATGCCAGCCCATCAGCCACTACCTCATTGCCCAATAGGCCAGTCCGAACCTGGAAAACATCCTACAAATTGTTTGTGAATATTCACAAATGCTCTAGTACAGGCTTCTCCAAGTAGCTCGTGAGCTACTAGAGGCTCTCCAGCTACCTGTAAGTCGCTCTCCTGTATGCAGCCCAGCCTACTAAAGTAGACGTTTTTGCTTACTTGAATTAATATATGTATACCAAAATTGGAGCGTGTGTTTTTAAGATGAAAATGTTTGTATTTTCAGAACTCATAAATTGATGTTTGAAGAAAAATGGTTGAATATCCAAAATATTTGTTAATGCTGGTACTTGAATGATAAATGATGTGACATTGTTGAGACTTACTACTAATATTATAATTACCTCAGTGCCACCAGCACTATGGCTGGTATGTATTAACTATGTAAGAAAATTGTAAAGTGATAAAGACCTTTTTACATTTCTGCTAGCAAACCTACCAGATGCCCTGAGGTGATCACTGCTGGTAATCTGGCATAGGGTGGCCACTATGCCGCATAATCGTATCTGTTGTGGTCACTATTACAGCATTAATAATATTAGTAGCTCTGGATGATTTTCATTGAATATAAGTAGCTCTTATTACAGAAAAGGTTGGAGACCCCTGCTCTAGCATGTGTGCTCTGACCAATTTTTACAGGTCACCCCACCTCACCGTTCCACACACATACCCATAACATTTGAGAGAACAAAATCATTCCTGATTCCTTCCCTGAATCGGAAATGGAAATTTGCCTCTCAAATCAATTTTGTATTTTTTTCTCAACTAATTTATACTTAGGTGCTCAAAAATGTTTTTGGATTAGGTTCTTTAATTTCAGTCAATAGCAGGGAAATTTATGATATATTACAGCATATATTGGTTCTGATTCGTCGTCAAAATGTCATCTTGAGTGTGTTGTTAGAGGGCTCTCCTTTCAATTGAAATATATACATTATCCTTTTTATGAATGCTAGTTTGTTTTCTGTAAATGTATGACTATGCCTTGGCATGATCATATTTTGCAGATCAGTTCTGAGTATTTCTTCTATATGTATTATTGACATTACAACTTGATTTAATATGATGGAAACATCAAGAAAGGTTGCACAATTTGTACTCATCGCTTGTGCATAAATCTGTACAATTCAATGGATTTTTAGGCTTTTACTGCTATCAGACAAATGTTATGATGTATGACACGGTAGGAATAACTTGTCTATGATGGTGTCTCTATTTCCTATGGTGAGTCGCCTCTTTTCAAACCTAACAAAGTCTTCGTTTGAAGCAGAAACTCGTCATTTCCTTCTGCACAATAAATGGTGAATATAAGACAGAGTGCTGTGTTTTCCTTAAGGAAATTGTTCACAATATATATTATATATTTTTCTTGCACACCTCTGTTGGCATGCACTCCTAGATTCAAGATGGCTGTTCAACAGATAGCACTCCCTCCGGCAGGTGCCCCCTAAATAACCAGATTAAGGGCTCAGTGAGAACACTCCTTGTCGATCACGAGCATCTCGTCCCTCCCCTGTGGGTACCATCTCCCCTTTTCCTTCCTTGAGCTCCACTTGCCTGAAAGATAGAAGAGCTCAGTGAGAACACTTCCTGTCAGGTCACCAGTAGCAAGTACAGTGACATGGCTTTGTCCTTTACATAGTGCAGGTTATCACGGGTGTCTCTTCTTTTTCTTCACCCTGCCAAAATTGGGTTTTGGTTGTTTCCTTTCCTTCACCTCACTTCATCATTCCTTTGGTTGTGATAGTAGGGTGGGTGGCTTTGGCGATGCCCTCTATATTTAGAGGCCCCTCCTCTTTTCTTACATGAAAGAATGAAACACGATGTGGTGAACATCCCGGCCAGCTCAGCGTCTTCTCCTTGTCCAAGCCTTCCCCTTGCCCATAAACCAGAGTTGTGTAGGGAGTCTTTCGTTCACCTGGGGCTGGCACCCAGGCCCACATGCTATCTCTACCACTTTTACACTAGGAGTCTGCTTATCCAAAGGGTTGATTACTCCTTGGTAGCAGTGTGGTATATAGTCTCTAACTCTGCAGATCTGCTCTTGCATTTTAAAGTTTTCACACTGCCTATACATTTACCAGTCCAGAAATTCCATCAATCCGTGGGGAATGTTTGCAAATGCCATGTGCATGGGTTAATTTCTGCTATCCCTATTCTGTGGATAAGAATTCGGAATCCACTCTTTCATATGGATTTCTGTTAACTCAAATTGCACTCTTCCATGCTGATAGCACTGGCAGTAGAACCTCCAGCGGAATCTAAAGTGCTACTAAATTACATATAAACCAAAGTGGAGGGGTTGTGGTGGACAACCACATCTCCCTCTTTATGGACAAAGTTTGCATCTATGTTTCGCAACTTGGATACTTTATGTGAATTGATCGGTGTGAGTGCCTCACATAAAGTATTTTTTATTTATTTCTTTATTTATAAAGTTTTGTATTTATTTATTTATATAATTTATAAAGCGCGAACATGACCCAGATGGGTATCAAAGCGCTTCACACTTTGGAAGGGTAGGAAATAATAAAGGGAAAAACCAGCGTCATTTAAGAATGCAGGCAATAGCAATGACAAAGGGGGAATCAAAGAACATCACATTTAGCTAATACAATAGCATACTGGGAGAAGAACAAACATTGCTTATAAGAGTATTGCAGACGACTCTGGGCTTCACAGGTGTTAGTCCAATATAGTAAGTAATCAGGGGGCGTGAGGAAAACAGACGAGCTATGACCATTTAAGGCAAGAACTTGTTCATTAGGATTATTTTTACTTCCTTTTTGAAAGAAGCCGTGGAGGAGATTCTGCGAACTTCCGGTGGGAGAGAGTTCCAGATCTTCGTGCCGAGCCTGAGAAAGCTATGTGCCTCGTTGTCTTTTTGCGAAAAATCTGTAGTTTCAAGAGCAAAGAGTTTGCACTTCTTGATGGTCTACCCCCTACAGATAATTCTAAGTAACTAGCATGTGTCTCTCTCCCACTTTAAATGTGTCAGAAAATAGCAAGGGGGAGCATGATGCAACTGCCAAGTGTTTACTTTCAACTGTAAATGGTGGAAAACATGGATTCTGAGATTTTGAACAGAGCCCAAAAATACAAATCGGCGGAACTTCCCTTTAATTTTCACCAGTGTCTCTTGGGCTGGTTTTGGCTGATAACTTCATAGATTTTTACTTTTTTTAATGCGTCATTTGGCTGGCTTTATTGTTATGTGGTTAATTTCTCCACTGTTCACTATTGCACAGAGGTGGGTATGGAACACCTGTAACTTCACGAAAAAGATCCAGGGCTATATTACAGAAAATGTAATAGAAGGAAGGAAAGCGTGTTACACTACCTATAAAGGCCAGCTGTGCCATATTGCCCTTTTTACATTTTTGGGAACTCTAGCTGTATTCTCATGTGGGTTTCTCTTCAAGACTGCTGGCCGTCAAGCAATGTTTTGTTGCTTGCTCTGCAAAATACTGGGATTTTCTGAATAGTTACTACTGTGGGAGCCGAAACCCAATATTCACCTGCATCCCAATAATTTTATCACCACAAAAATATACCCTTGATTGATCGGCTCCTGCACCCTCGATTGAGTGAAAAGAGTCACCACCCTCTTTGACATCATGCCCAACAAAATAGCAGATTAATAAAAAAATGATTTGCACCACTCAATAACAAGAGTTCTAGATCAATAAAAAGTTTAATGGTTTTATTACAAAATCTCAGAATAGACAATAGAGAAAATTCGTAATGCCATGAAGTCTCAGATATAGAGTACATAGTCAGGAATCAAAATTATTCTAAGTCCCAATAAGCAGCAAAAATCATAAGTGGAACGGACAGCATCCCTAGAGGAAGAAGGAAATGCTCTGGCTAAATGGACACAGAGTCCTGTAAGGAGAACGAAAAGTATCTCTAATGGACTGCATTTTATACACATTTTATAAATTAGAAATATGCAAAAACCACAAATTCAGCATGGCATGACTAGTGATAACAAATATTGGACAAATCAGAATGATGATTGTCATAAAAAGTATTATAACATTAGCCCGTTTTTAGGGTAAATTAAATCTTCCATTAGCTTCCATAGCAGCAGCGCAGTCCAGAGAAATACAACATAATATGAAACCTTTTCAAACAAAGACTCATGCACTAGTACACTAGGAAGACTACATCGGAACTTCAAGTGGAAGTGTCCTTCAAAAAGTTACATTAGGAACACAAAGAAAGTTTCATTCACAATACATACTCTCTAAGGAAAATAACCAATTATGTCACTGTGCCCTGTGCTCTGTGAAAATTGCGGAGAGAGAAAACACACAGGGGTACATTCATTGGGGGGGGTAATGAGCAGTAGCAAGGTGAACAGATCACCAAAAACAGCATCCATGTTTGATAAAAAGGTGTCACTACAGAAATGTGGCATAGCTATACAACACTAATAAACACATTTCTAAATCACTAAATAAAATTGTTCAAGTGCAACAATAATTCATTCAAAGGTTACAATATTCATAATAACAGTCATTAATATTTAAAAATTGTCACGCTAAATTGCACATTTAGAAACAACTTCTACACTACTACGGTTCTCTCGCCGGCCATAAATAGACTGATAGCTGGTGCTGGCTACTGAGTTCTGCGGGGCAGAGGCTTTTTTACCTGGACCCCTGGGGAGTCATTATTGATTTTTCTATAGAATACTGGTTTACTTACAAAAAAATTAGGAACTTCAGTTCTTCCCAGACGTGTTCTATGTAGTTGCATTATGCGAGTTTGTATGCTGCCCATATACCATCCTTTGTAAAGATTTGCTAAATATAGGGCAAGAAGGGGGTGCACTGCTAGATTCCATGTTCTTGGAGCCGGCCCGGGCATCTGTGTCTTGAAGACTCATCATTATTCTTACCCTTAACTGCTTTCTCGGCTGAAAAACTCACTTGGCCCAAATAGTTCCCCAGCAAAAGCACAAAGAAAAGACTTGTTTGCGTGCCATGTGTTAAGTGAACCATGTTCTGCCTGGAAACAGCGGGCCTGTTTCACAAAAGTAGACCAAAACTTAGGTTTAACTGAGACAAAATCCTAACTTTACGACTTTCGGTATTCACAAAGGGCATTTAGGATAGTAAAGTTAGGAATCCTAACTTTACTACTCCTAAATGCACTTTGTGAATACAGTAAGTCGTAAAGTCGTAAAGTCGTAAAGTTAGGATTTTGTCTCAGATTACTTTGTGAATCGGGCCCATAATGCCTAGAGCTAGGATGTTTTTCATAGCGGACCCAGGCCACACCCACTGCTCATCTTCTCTCCTTTCCTCAAATATCTATGTTGGTACATCTACAAAACCCTTCAGCTAGCTGTAGTCTGGAGAGGTACAGGAGTGGGGTCTGGAAAGTTTGCTGATCCCATTTGACTTCTTGGGGCATCTGTATCTTCCATTTCTCAAAGGAATACTGGAATTCGTTACTTGTTTACATGCCTCATGGGGAATTTTTGGCATTCCCCTAACCCCAAATGAGAGTACCCATTTACCTATGGGTTCCAAAGGCATAGTGAGTGCCCTGCTTCACATGATGCCAAGGACAAGACCATTTACCATGTGCAGTCATTTTGGAGCTATATACCCCAAACTTCTGCCCGCTCTATTCGGTACTATCTATTGGTGGTGTACCATTTCCCAGTAACATGGGCAATTTGAAAACTAACTTTTAAATAGTTGGAAATATTAATGGTTCCCCAAACCGTGTCTAGTGGCACCATCCCCTTCACTGAAGCTAGGAGGCCATGATCCATCAGGTACCTCTTGACTAGAGACACTAGTCCAGTTTCTTGTGCCAGCACTACCTCTACCCCTCTTGTCAGTTGTTTTTGTGGTCCCATTACACTTTTCGGTGTCAGGTTCTTGAATGGGCATGAGGGAGGCAGTTTTGCCTAAGACCCGGTGAGCTAGCCTTCTCGATGCTCAAAGCTGTGGGAGGTAGGTCCCTTGGGGATTGACCTGCACTATTACCCTTTCCTGGTACCTAGAGTTAATTGATTGAGACCGTGGGAACTAAGTATACTATTATAGAGAATGCTTCATGCTAAGAACTCGTAAACAAATGTTTTATTAAACTTTTCTTTGGTCATCTGCAAAAGATTCCATAGCTTTGCATTTACTTTTACTCACCTGCAACCAAATTTACTCCAATAATCCTACTCCTAGTTTAATTTTAAGCCTCTCCTAACAGCAAATCATACTCTAACCCTTTTATTACCAACAACAAAAGTAATCCTTTGACCTCAGGCTAATAAAAACATTTGTCATAGTGATTATTTTCAACTTTTCATCAAGAAAACTATGTGCTGCGGGGGATTTTCTGTAATAGTTTGCTATGGGCGTGCGAATAACATACATTTTTCCTGAGAACTTTCATGAATATTTTGCAGTGTTGTGAAAAAATATGCTTTTAACTTGAAATGTGAGTTGCCAGCAGCTTGTGTGACTTTTTTTACGTGATAGCATTCCCTGTGGTTAAAAACAAGGTGAAATAGCAACAGGAAATGTGTTGGAGCAGAAAATGTATCTTGCTGAGACATTTTCGGTGTGAGCTCGTCTCCCACAGGCAAAAATTACATCATATGACATAATGCAAATTTTTCAGAATTCACAAATTGTATGTACTGTGATAGTCAGGAATTTTGTTTGTTTAACATTTCAACCAGGCCTGTTTTTTTGTGTTACTTATGATCAGCTTTTAGCCCAGGATGTTGCTTGGTTGTCTGCATTGTTAATCATTTTAACTACTCTACCCTTTTCTAAAGTAAGTAAGAATGCTCGCACTGGACGTTGGCCTTGTGTGTAAATACTGTGTCCTACTGTATCAGATTTCAAAAATTATACCACATATTGGAATAATGCTCGTCTGCTCTCCTAAGATATTGCTGATACTAAGTCAGAAGTACAAAGCGAGCATGAGGCTAATCCAACTGCAGCACAGCAGGACCCAATGCCCTGGGACACCCGGTAGTAAATGAGAGGACACCGAGAAAATACTTGTCTCCATCTTCAGTTCTTATAACATATTACAGCCATATGAAGACATGGGTGGGTGGGCATCAATTTGAGCTTTTTACTGTAATGATTTTAAATAATCAAACGGTTAACAATAAATCAATCAATCATATGAAGACACCAAAGAGAAAATATGCTCCAGGCTGACGCACTCAAGAGTTGAGAAACGTATAACTTAGGAGGTGGTCTGTTTCGCACCCCAATAGGAAGCGAGCTGTAACCACAATGGGATAGCTAAACTTAGTCATACCATAAAACCAAACCATGGTTGTCCAGGTCCAGAGGCATACAGTGGAGGTTGGTTTGTACAAACTGGTTGTGAGGAAGTAAACCCCTGAAGCATTCTTGAAACTGCACATGTCAGAACCCCATTCAGAGGGCCATGAGGCATGCAGGGGTTACTGGGCCCAACAGTGGTGGGTGCGGCCTTTTACTCCTGATGTTCCATGGCCCGACTTACTATGGATTCTGAGCAACTGGGCCAAGTATTCCTTCTGTACTTGAGTCTCAGTGGTAGCCATGCTCAAGCAGTTCAAGGCTCCCTCAGGGGCATCATGTATAGATACAGTTTAGTGAACAAGACTCATAGCACACAGCAATATCAATAAACCAATGTCCAGTGTAATGCTTGTTTTCATAATTAAAAGAAGTATTTTATTTCTAGCTCTACACATTCAGAGAAGTAGTGCAACTCTTATAAGCAATTACACAATCCTCTAGAGGTAGGGGCTCTAGTGTTTCGATGGCAAATCCCTGTCCCATACTGTGGTTGGGATTATTCCCCATTCACTGGTGGCCATATCCAAGGAATACTCACTAGCAGGCATTACTCAAGAGTCCACTCCAACTCTTAGAAAGCAGTCAAAAGTGTTGTTGGCACCACAGCCCCTATAACAGCGAGTCCCCTGGGGCCCAGTAGGCCTGTATCACGTCTTACCCACTCCAGCAGCTAGGAAGTGTTCAGCATCTCAACGGGTGCCCCAAACGCGAGCATTCACAATGCTACAGTCCTGGGCAGTTGGGCTGCATGCAGGAGGTGTGGGCTCTCCATGAGTTTGCGCGGCCTGCTACTACAGTAATCGGAGGTGCTCCGGTGATTCCTCCTCCAAGGTAAGTTCAGCGCTCCTCACCGGGGAGGAGGGTTGATCCTGGTGCTCCCGATCTGGTCCCATTAATAGCAATGCACTAGCGGAGTCCTCCTCTGTCCATGGGGCAGGTCGGAGGGCAATTCCTTGATACTTGATTTTTGACCCATGGGTGGCACTTCAGTTCACAGGTGGCGGCCCGGACTCTAAAAGTTAATTACTACTGGTAGCCCCTCCTAGCACACGTGATTGCTGCGGTACTTTCACACAAGGTATCGGGTATTCCTGCGTGGCAGTCCACACCACAGTGGCCCCTCCTGGCATACAGGGTCGCTGCTATGCGGGACAATGATCTCAGCACTTGTTACCAGTGTTCACTTCCACAGGGGCCCTTTCTGGCATACGGGTTGCAGCAACAGTGCAGTATGGGCTTCTTGCATCTCGCATGGCACTTCACTCATGGCTATGTTCACGACAGTCCTCTCATGACATTCTGGGGTCACTGAATGAATGAATGAGTGAATAATTTATTGATTTGATTTGGTAAAATCATTACAATAAATGCATGCAATACAATGCGTCCATTTCTAAAACAATAAAAATCAGGGTTAAATTAAAATATTTAATTAGTTAAAACACAATGTTGCTGATGATCTTTGACAGTTTTTTAAATTAGTAGAGGGCATTCGTTAAGTGATTATGGGGTTAAATGTTACCATTCTGTCATTTTCCAAGTTGCTCTATACTCTTTAATTGGCAGCACCATAAATGCAGGATTTGGTTTCTATATTGACTGCTCAGAGCTTTTTTTAAATATGGCTGCATCTTGTCTTTCTTATATGATTCATTGATCAGTTTGAATCTGGACCTGGTTTGTATTTTGGTTAAATCCACTTCCCTGGATAAGCGCTGTAACGAGTATTTTTTATTATAGATTTCAATGTCACATGTAGAATAGTGCGAAAACAGAAATCCAGAATGAAGTTTAAAACTTTGGTGGCTGCAGCCAGATAATTTGACTAGGGAATGTTCTTTGATTAAAAATAGCTTGAATTTTCATCTTACGTGTATCAGGTTGAGCATTCATGACTTGATGATAATATTTTATAAAGGATGAGTCACATTCCAAATCCTGTCTTAAAAGTCCAAATTCTAGTATCTGTGCCTGAACCATGAACTGTGGTAGGCAGAAAATACGCCTATAAGTTGTACACTGAATTTTGTCCATAAGTTAAGAGAGTTTCTAAGTGATTCTGCACATGGGCAATGACCCGCTGGGTACAGCAACCATCTCCTCACACCTTTCACCGGGAGTCCTCTCGACAGGTCTCCCAACTGGATCACGCTCCCTCCAACGCTCTCTTCCTCACAATGCACACTGGTCTTGGCAAGCAGGCAGGCGCTGGCCCTTCAGGCCCCAGAGCAGGTGATCTTGGTTTCTCTGGGTGATGTCCCCTCACCCGGCAGGGAGACTAGCAGGCCTTGTCCCCCTGTCCTGGTCACAGGCAGAAATCTTGAAGAGCCTCCTCTTCTCACACATCTTGTCTGGCAGCTTTGCAGATGACACATTTTGGGGTTTCAATCTCCCCTTGTTATAGTCCATTTTCAGGCACCAAATTTGATTTATGGTCTGGGTCTTTGAAATTTTATGTTGGCGATCTGCTTCTTTTGGAGTGCATACTTTTTTCTCTCTTCTTCCTCTTGAAATGATTTCTGTCATAGCAGAAGAGACTCTGAAGCTGATAGTCTCACAACACATACCATGGAAGTGATTAGAGTTCACACCTGGATGTCAGACACAGTGATATGTGCATCAAAAAGTTAATCTCGGGCTTCAAGCCCCACTCTTTGATTCCCTTATAAGCCCTATCTCCTTCTGAGATGTGTCCAGGCCTCTTCCTTGTGCTCTCTCATTGAATCAAAGAGCTCCCTTTGAGATGTAAAGGGGGATTCTCTCCCCCTTCTCCATTGTGTCCTACCCACCTCACAGCAATGTAACAATACGCAAATCTGTGTGGGTGGACTCCTCTACTCCTCATTCCTTCACCAGGCACACCTATGCTTCCCAAAATGGAACCCAGAGTCCTTCATGTAATGTACCATTATAGGCACACTTGTACGGTTATATCCATGTATTGTTCTACCCCAGACACACATACATTCAGTACACACATTCACTCTGCTTGCACTGCTCAGTACTGTAGCCTTTCTGCATTGTGCCGTGGTGTGCTACATGCAAAGGCGCACCCTGCCAGTACACACATTCCCCCGGAGGGCACTGCGCAACACTTCACTTTTCATGTATTGTACTTCTCACAAGCATGCATACACCCAGCAAATGCTTTCATTTTGCACACACTGCACAGCACAACATCTCTCATGTAATGTGATCTGCTCTGGTCTACATACACCCAGTACACACACTCACCATGCATGCACTGCACAGCTCTACGCTATCCCTGCCCTGTACACTTCCCAGGCACACACACATCCAGTGCAGAGTAACCACTCCTGCGCTGTGCAGCACTCTACATTTAACTGATGTAAGGCAAGGGTGAGTTAAGCACACAGCAGCATAACTTTCAAAAGAGAGCGGGCCTCTAGACCTCACTCCAGTGACACAGGTTAACAAGCATTGGCATAGCCAATAGGTCTCGCTTTTGGGACCTTATAAGTATTTAGTTATGCAGCACAATATCCTTGGTGCAACAACATTAACCGTTGCATGGCTAAACACTTATAAGGTCACAAAGGCGAGACCTATTGGCTATGCCAATGCTTGTTTTAAATGTTACCTTTGTTACTGAAATTCTCACCTAACAATAACGTTACTTAAACCTTTGGTTTTTCAGTGAATTTCTTGTGGTTTTTTTTAAAGTAAAGTAATATTTTGTTACTATATGCAAAGTCACCCTTCCACAACCGCAGACAGTCAACCTCACACCACACGCAGCTGAAGGCTGTGTGCAGCGTGGAGTGGGCCACATGGCCAGGCTTTTTTCCTTCTTTTTATTTTTGTGGCATATGTTTTCAGTAAAAAATAAATAAACTAAAACAGTGCAACAGCTTGTCAAGACCACATGGATTGACTTTGCTAAAGTTTATTTTATTTTTTGTGATGGATCATTGTTTACTGATTTATTTTGCCAGCATACACACGGCAACTTTAAGCATTGGCATTTTTAATTCATGTCACTTCTGCGCTTTTAAAACAAATAAATAACAACCATCGCAGGTTTTCCCAGTCCCAAATCTTTTAGTTTTGCCAGTGCTGTTTTTTTCCTTTAATTTTGGACTTAGTGGAAAATAGTTCATCCATGCTAATGATAAAGCGTCACGTAAGAGATTAAATGACGCATTACATTAATTGTGTCAGTTATCTAAGCGAAACATGAACACATCTCTACATATCAGGGAGAATGTGATTTGTGAATAACTCAAATTTGGCACGCAGGAAAATGGAGAGACCACAATCACACACTGGACATCCACAAAGCGTCTCGATAGGATCCCTTTTGTTTGTAATTTTTAGCATTCGACTATTTCAGCATGATTGAAAATGTAGAATTTGGCCCTTTTGTTGCAATGCAAAATCCGAGAAGATATATACTACCAGAATGATGAGTGACATAAGTATTGTGACCTTTTTATTGTTTACAAAAAAATCCTAACATTGGAGATAACAGAAAATCTACACCCAATGGGCCGATTTTTTTTTTTTGTAAACTTGGTTCAGGACCCGGTATATCGAGGCCAGATGACAGTTATACATATGATATTCTGACACACAGCTGATTAGACTCTATCAACCACCCCAGTTTAGAACCTCTATTTTTGCCTGTTTGTGTAAATAATCATTTCCCCATCATTACAGAGCAGCCTATTCATAAAAAAATGTAGCAATATTTCAAATTTTTGAAAAGATAGTCTTGTTATAGTAATCTCAAAGGTACCCATGCCCTGTGGATACTATAGTTAGCATTTGAGGTAAAAAGGAGAGACGAATATATACCAATTTAGCGGTTGATTTGTACAAAGGGAAACCAGAAATCCTGGCTTAATCGCGACTTCAGGACATCAACAGCCCCCTGTCTACAGCTGAGCAGCTAAGGGCAGGGCAAGGAGTGTAAACTACAGAAAGTAAATAGGGCTCACAAAGTCATTTAAAGTTTTCCCTGATCAGTTCCGGGCCCCTGAGTCCGTGGGTAACAACACATTGGGATGGGTAGCAACAGAAAAATCGGATTTACTGGGATAGCGCCCTGGGCAGAAAGAAAGCGTGGTGTTTGTTATGGGAGCAGGGGGCCTTGTGGTGTGACGGCAGAAGGTGTGAGGAAAATGGGAGGTGGGCAAGGGGTTGATGGGTGCTAACAATTACGATGAAGTACATTAACAGCTGATTAAAAAGTTTTTAACGGGGCTCGATTGAGACCGAGAGGAATAATAAGCTGCTGTTTGCATGACATAAAGTCAGGCAGCTGCCTTCTGCGCCCCTCGGATTAACGCTGCCCCAGGCCTGGGCCCAGCTCGCCCATGCCCAAGGCCGTCTCTGGGTAGCAAAGTGTAAGCCACGAGAAGTAGCTGCCACACCCGACGACCCTTCATTGTTGCTCATGCTAAAAGCACCACAGTGCTTGTGTTGCGCATGTACCTGTGTTGTCTGTGAATGTTACTGGAGCAAGCTTGTGGTCATTCTTTTGACAGCAGGTCAAGAAGAAACATATCTGCACAACTTTGATCAGTCGCCTTTTTCTCGGAACGAGTCTGTGGAATACATTTAATTGAGGGCTGTTAATTAATGCCCAATCACCTACAGTTAGAAAATCGAGAACAGCCAAGGGGTAGAAGTCAATGTGAGGATATCCTGGTGCCTGCGAAGAACTGCACGTGCTTCAGAGGATGTGCACGAGTCAGCAGGAAAGACGCGATCTAAACCCACTGCACCACAGAACACTTTGTGGTCCTCTGACAAGCTGCTGGGAATGGGGCAGAGTTTCCTACAGCCAGGGAGCAGAGGTATGTGGAGGGTCTGCAGCAGCACATCTGGTGTGAGCCACAGGGGGTCTGGGTTGTCAGGGGAGAAGCATTGGACAAGGAGAACTGTCACTTTGAGGCTTGGAGTCAGATGCTGGAATGCGGAGGAGCATCATGGGAAGACATGAAAAAGACAGTCTTGACCGAGGGTAAAGCTGTAAATTGCCGAAAACTTCATTGCCTTCCCTCGCGTCTGTTGACATAATGTACTTAGCAATATTCTTGGCCTCCACCGCCGCCGGCTAAAATGGGGGCTGTGCAAGAGCGATGCTGTATAGAGACAAAGATACATCCAAGAAGGGAATAAACACAGGCACACAAAGGGCAGAGAAGGGCAAACGGGGAGAGATAAGGCAGATAGCCGTCAATTGAGAGGAGAGAAGGAAGAAGAGAGAGAAAGGAACAATCATGAACACAATGTGACACATAGAACGGTAAAGAAGGAGAGAATCAGAAAGCAGCAGCAGCAAGAGTTCGAAATACGCACAGAGATAAGAAGATAGTGAAACATAAACAGAGACAGACTGACATGCATTGTAAGGCAGATAACGGGCTGCCAATTATACTGATAAAAACATCCAGACACTGATACATGCTGAAGGGTGTAGACACAAGGGCAGAAGAGCAAGATATGCAGCAGACAAACAGCAGACACATGAAACAAGCGCGCGCTCACGCTGCAAGTTAAAAAAAAAAAAAAAAAGGAGGCACGTCTGGTGAGTGGTGTGCGCGCACCATGACGAGAGAGGAAAGCCAGATGGCGCCTCCGCACGTCATTGTGCGCGTAGCCGCACGCTCTATGCC
The DNA here is from genome assembly GCA_963921515.1 of Calotriton arnoldi. Lineage (NCBI taxonomy): Eukaryota > Metazoa > Chordata > Amphibia > Caudata > Salamandridae > Calotriton > Calotriton arnoldi. The sequence goes on along the minus strand of CAWUFW010019136.1, from coordinate 30,511 downwards.
AGCCAAAAAGCTGTGGTCGGGCTTTTTAAAGCCCACTCACTAAATGTCTCGCCAGCGTCTCGCCAGAGCGAGCAACGCATGCGCTGGCTCAGGCGAGACCTAAAAAGGACCTTGTCACTTCGACTGATCACTACACAGTATGCTGCCAGCACAGCACGTGTTCTGCTTAATTCCAGGTGGAGGTAGTAACCTTCCACCACTATGAGGGTAGCACTTTGGCCACCCCTCCCGGTCCGACAAGACCTCAATCTGTGAGACAGGCTTATGACATAGCGCACATGCACGATACGTGTTTGCCTGTGACATCAAAAATCTGCATTCAGGATCCAGGCAACAGTACAGCTGGGCACTCAGGGCAGGGGTACATGGCCATAACCATGCAGAGGACTTTTCTGTCCCAACAGCATTTAAGGGGCCCCCAAAGTGTGTTTGTTGTTGGGGGCTGCAGACATCCTCATGAGGACTGGTGCTTGTGCCCATTCAAAGGTGGTGGCCCTACATTTTCTGAACCACATGCATGATACCCTGTTGTAAAGCCAATACTTTAACACAGGAAGTGCCTGATCAGGAGCCTAGGGTGCAGGTATTCTAAAACAGCATCCTGGGTTGATGTGCAGACTGTGCTTGAGCAATCCAACTGAATCTGCAGCACATCAAAAGCCAGGAGCATGTTCTATAAAATGACCCAAAAACCTTCACTACTGTGAGTGGAAAGGTAGGACAGGTGTATTTGTGTGTGTAGTTCTTGTTATGTGCTGGTCAAATAATACTGAGGAGAGTATACAGGCTGGAAGTGGAAAGAAATGTGTTAGATGGGTTTAAAAGTTTGAGAGATCAGGCATGTTTTTGGTTATGTAAATGAAACCTCCAAAACGGGCAAGACATTATTTCTGGATTATGACTAACATAAAGATGGTCTTTCACCTAGTGCCCTCTGCTCCAATGTGTAGTTATGGCACACAGGCACTACAGCCATCCATCTGGTCTTTGGTTGCTCTGATGCCCAGATCCTGCTTCCTGTGGTTGTCTGCTGGCCAGCTTTGCATGCAATCATCTTTATCACTCGTGGCCAATAAAGAAGCACTGACTACCAACATATGAATGGTCGCAGAATCACAGGCACATGTGTAAAGTCGCATAACCTAGAAAACTGCATTGTGGAGAGCATTCATGCCACCACATAGCTGCTTCATGGGACCCTCATGCCAAAAGGCCAGCCTCTCAGATTCATTCATGCTGGTATTGCTGCAGCTCAAGCCAGTGCCTGAAGTAAAGATGGTCTCATGGCATCTGTAATAGCGGCTTACTCCAGATGTAAAAGCAAAACTCACCAAAAGCTATGGAAAGGTTATAGCATTGCCTTTTGATGGATGGATCAAAAGACAAAAGCTTGCATGGGATCTGTGTGAGACAAGCCAAAAATATAGGACAGTACAAAAATCGAGAGCCTAGAGTACCAAAAATGTGCCAGTACACAGTGCTGAAATGTAGGGGGATCGTGCCGGATCCCGGTTCCCGCAGCTATTTCTGGCTGGATCTGGAAACCGGCTGACCCAGGGAAACATGCTGAATTTGTCCTGGTGTCATTTTCTCACACCAGGACACATTTCAGCAGCGCCCACTTGTTGTCTGCATTCCACTTGGGGCAGCAACCTTCAGGAGGCTTTCTTATTTACACAGGCCATATTTAAAGGGCTATCAGCCCTCATGTTGTTCGAGTAGAATACTGGATGAGATCTATCTGGAGCCTAACACCTAGCCACCAGAGCAATAAAAGAAAACAAGCTTCCATTGAAAAAAAATTCAATGGAAGCTTGTGCTGCAGGCCTTTTCTGCCCGCAGCACAAGCTTCCATTGAAAAATGGATGTTTTCGCATCCAAATTGGGATGTTGGAACCACAGACCTACGGTTGGGCGGTTCCTTTCTCGCAACGTTCCGCCCGACATCGTAATAAGGCCTATAAGTGTGGATGATATGTGATTCCTACTCCTAATAAGATATAACCCTTATTGTCTCGTGTAACATTTCCTGTACATTGATTTACACACGTGTATAATTTATTGTGCCACTGTGTGTGCTGTTAAGCACAATGACACCCTACAGTGTTGTGAGAAGCGCTATAAAAGAATTAAATAAAAAAACTAGGTGGCATTTACCTCAATATTTGTGAAATTACTCATATAGATTGATAAATATTGCATTCTTGCAGTGCAATCACATCTCTTAAATACAGAGTTGAACAAAGTAAAAACCTGCCTCCAAATCAGTTTCTTTTAAGTACTAGAGAAGTGATAACATACTGTGAGGTGCCTGCCACACGGTGCAGGGATGTTTAGGGGGGGGGCTAGTGCCCCCAGGCCCAAATGCAGAGGCCCAGGAGGGAAGGGGGCCCTGCTAGCGGCCCCCAATGTTGGTTTCCGACAGACTTTCCATGTCGGAAAGGCCGACATGGAATAGCTGTCAGAAACGAACATCATAATCCCAACGGCGGAGCCGCCGTCATTAAGGGATTATGAACTATTTCCGAGGAGCCCGTTGGAAAGCATCAGACGGTCCCTCTGACTGCTGCCTCTGACCGCATGCATTCTAATGCGTCGGTTGGACTGCAGCAGCAAATGATGGTCGGACCGCAGCCGACGAGCCGTCGGTTGCGGTCCAACCGCCAATGTAATCAGGCCCTTTATGTTGAGAGTGAACAGTCAGGAGTAACACAGTCAGGATTTAAACCTAAAACAATGATTCTGGTTATCTGTACTAATAAGACTTTTTTACTTCCCAAATTAACCCTTCTTTGCAATCTGAGAATCACAACAGATTGCGAGAACAACCAATAAGGATCTCAACCCATGACTTACAGTTTGCATTCAGATCCTTGATGCTAGCAAATAGAGTCACTGTGCTATATTAGAGGCCTTGCAACTTGTGAAGAGCAAGTAACAAAATGATCTCTGTGTCAAAAGCAGTGGCCAATTTATCTATCTAAAAAACAAATTGGTGATCTCCATGTTACACAATAGGCTTTGCAGCAGGCACATTAACCCTCTTTGCTACTTTAAAAGTCAAAGCTGTGAGTGGCCAAAACACAGAACTCTCCAAGAACTATGATAACCACTAGGGTTATATTACCCTTATTATAATCCCCTCAACATTGCTGGGTATAAAAGGATATCTGCAGCAGGTGTCTTATCCCTGTAAGATATTTTAAAATGCAGCCTCTTTGTAACAAATTAAGGAATCTAGAACAGATTTACTGTCACATATGTCCTTGTAGCCAATTTCTTTGCAGATTTTTTTTAACTAAATGTATAAGTTGACTGTCAGACTCTGCTTTTCAAGCTCTGCCCCTTGTGAATCCACACCCTTTCCTCTGCCACACCTACACCCCCAACTTATGGGGTCCCTGGGTACATTTTTTCAAATTCCAGCAATGACAATACACCTTAGGCAAATGGGATGTCTTATACTGGGCGCTACGGCAGATCCTGAAATGTGTTTCGGCGTTACTCCAAGCAAATGAAGAGAAAACAGAGTCATAGAGGCGCCACCAGGCCTAGAAGGCCTCCACAACTCTGTGGTTCATAGGAAATTCCCAAGATGGCCGTCCAGCTTTATTCAAATGCGTTAGATACGGCGATAAATAAGTAGAACTGAGTTACAGTGAAATCTCCAACTTCTTTACGCAGTGCCGCAGCGTCCCACGAGGGATGTTAAGCTCAACACTTTGTGAACATGTGCGTGTCATTAGCGAAGGCAGAGTAAGGGGGCTGCGGTAATTGTCATCCGGAGTAAGGGACAGCCTGGTGGCCTTACGAGAGCTGCGCTCTTCGTTTGGCCCATTTGTTTTCCAGGCTGCCCGCATTTCCAAGTTCCAGCTCATTTAGCATTGAGTTCAGTACTCCAGGCGGCTCAGCGGTGGCTCCTCGGGGCTCCCTACACAACAGCCTGTGGAAACGCGGAGATAAGAAACTAGCTGTTTATGCGCGCGCTGCAGGTCGCTGGCTTTGAGGGGAACGCGGAACATTCTGGTTGAAGTCCCTGGTGGTAGACAACATTCTTTTAATGTGGTTTAAAGTCCGCTACAGCGATTTAATGAGAGAGAAAGACTCCACCAGCCGATAAAAAACACAGACCCTCCGAACACACACATTGAACTAAATTCTCGTTCTTTAGAAAAAAATGAAATCTATATTTAACGATTAACATGGGAAATTGAATGTACTGTGTAGAGGTGTTTAATAAAGGTTTCTTTAAAATAAGAAAAACATTTTGGATATAAGTTCTTATCTTCATATTCTATTTCAAAGCAATGGCCAGGGAGTTGGACCCAGTGGGTTTTGGAATGGATGCGCGTTGATGGAGCGCGCTCCTTTGTTGCCCGAGATTGTCATCCTGAGTTGTTTGCCTCTTGATGGCAACTGTGCTCAGGGCTTCCTCTCTGTTCCCTAGCCAGACACAGAATGAGGCGAGAAAGAGCTAATATTGATTTTAGAAATGTTGGTCTAGGGAATTCACATTGACTTTCACATTATATTCTTGGAATCGCAAAACAGTGAAGAGCAGTGTACTTGGAATTTTAGATCAAGGACTGCGTATCTTGGCACCTGGCTTCCTGTGTGGCAGGTTGAGCTGAAAGCCTTTCAAGGGGCGGTGCCTAGGGTCTTGATTCTAAAAGGACATTAACTTGGTTTGAAGAAGTGCAGTAGTACAATTTTGTTCTCTGTACATGAGTGGAGTGGTCTTTCTTTTGTATGTGTCTTCTCTCGCTGCACATCCATAATGCATAAGCATATTCATAGACATACTGTGGTGTCATTCCTTGGATATAAAATACGCCCAAATTCTTCATTTTCAGAGAGGCAAGTGGTGATGTTCAGTGTGTGTGCGTGTGGTACTGCCTCTGTACGGTGCTAATATCCTACTAAAAGGGGTACACTGGGCGTGCCTAGGTGAGTAACAAACGGGGATTTGGGCAGGGACGCAGAGAGCAGGCATCATGGGAAGGAAGGCTTGCATTGAATGGTCATGAGCCAATCATGTAGACCCAGAGACAGGCTAGCAGCACGCGAGCCAGGTGGTGGAATGTTCATCTGGAAATGTGTGAGGGGGTTGCTCCCTGCAGACCCTCCCGTGAACTGCATTGATAAGGAACTCTGATTCAGTGAACATGGGTTGAAACCCAAAGGGCTGTTCCTGTGGTGTAGGACATTCATTTGACTACGTTTGATTCCAAGAGTGTCTCTCGGACCTTATACTCCTTTTCCTGACTTAAACCTTTTCATAGTTTAAATCTTTTTATTGATGGGCAACAAAGAAAGAACAACATCAATTGCCCCAACACCCACATCATGTAATCAAAGACACCATGATATGTTGTCAAAACAAAACAGAGAGTCTGCATTTTACAATATATCAAGTCTCGCTGTCAGGGATGTAGAGATACAAATACATAAAGTAACCCTCCTCAACTGTGAACCAGAGTCTACAACATCTATACCTCAAGGGAGCTAGGAAAATAAGAAAATACCCTAACTAAAACTAAACAGTGTGACTATTGCCTAATAACGGGCCATTTTTCATGTCACCAGGCAACAAAAATGCAGCCTGGTCAGGTCTGTACACGTGCACCCCTCTTCAAATAATAAAAAAAAAATCTGTTGCTGCATTTGGTTTCAAGATTGAATGTCTACCTCCCCCCCTCCCCCGGCACAACAAACTAGGAATTGGCCAGAAACCACAGGAAGGCCCCCAGTCCCAGGATGATGAGATCTTTTTGCACCCTCTAGAGATCCAAGCATCGCTAGAGAGTGGCATAGATCAAATCCATAAATCAGTGAATTTTTCTGCCATCCTGTGTTTCTTTACTCTGCCTCAATCCTCTAGACTAGATCTTGCTCACCAGTGTTCTTCAGTCAGCCAACACAGTACCTGCGCCTGCACCAATCCAATCAGAAACTTTCCTTGGTAAACAAACTGCTTTCTACACAGTAACTTCGACATGCGCTGCCCCTTCAAAAAACACCAAATTAAGAAAGTGAAATACATCAGATTTCAGATCTTTTTCCTTGGTCATGGCAAGAGTCCCCAGATTTATAATCCTGTGTGCCATGGCTTAATTTTAAAAGTCCTTCTCGCTTGACTCCAAGTGTACCATTAAGACTTGTTTGCCCTGTTGAAAGCTTTGATCTTGTGTGCCATCTCATTGAAGGGTTGCTTTGTTTACCCCATTGTTGAAAGCAGACTACTCAAATTCTTAACTTCTCTCTCAGTGCTTGATGAAAAATCTTTATCACTTTTAGTGAACCCTCCAGTGCCATACCTTGTTTATCAATGTGCCTTGCTGCAGGCTGTAATTCTTTCAAAGTATGTATTATCAATGATTCCCCATGAGTGAGAGCCTTCTCCTTTTCGTGGACAGATACACCACAAGAGACTTCTTTTGAGGTCCTTAAGATGAGTCTTGGAGAAAAGACAAAAGGTGTGATTTTTGCTAATTTCGGTATGGGCTTGGTGAAGCCGACAATTCCATTAGCACAAATTTTCAGCTAATCAGCACTGTGCAGGGAGCGAGAGGCACCAACTGCCTGCTGGTGGTGCAACGTCTGCTGCAAACTTGTAGTGTTTTCTCAAACTTCACTTACTTTAGCTGATCCTGATGCAGGACACCCCCCTAGTGGTGGTTCGACAGTGTACCTTTGCGTGGAGTTGCTCTAGAGTATTAGTTGAAGGTGGCCATCTGGTGGCCTGGCAGACTGTGACTTCCTTTTTTAAAGTAAGTAAATGTAAACAGTTCAATTACCTAGTGGTAATTGCATTACGCTGAGGCCTTCCTCTCTTTGATACATTCCATGTGAGGGAGACATGACTCCTGACACCACCAATCAACCCTCAACCTATTTCAGAGAGGCCCTCCTCCCCCTTACCTCATTCTGTTTGTACATTAAGGCATAGACTATCCAGTTGGTCTGGAACTCAAAAGGGAGGATGTTAATGAATCAAAGCGAGGAAGGACTTGTTTAATGCAAATGCTGATAAGTCATTAAAGCATTACCACCTCATCCCCTCTCTTTGCTTCATTACATGTGAGAAGTAACTGGCAAATAAATCCAGGACAACTGAACAGCTGCTCAGAATCTTTGCTTTCCTACCAAGGCCCGTCACCCTTATTACTTCATAGAGCATAAGACCGTGGAGCCAAACACATTATCCAGCTCAATTTCCTGCATTATTCTACAATGCTTGGTAAAAGTTGAGGGAGTCAGACACGTGGCTGCTCTACATATTTCAGCTAGTGAAACCCCCTGAATCTCTGCCATGCACACTGTCATCCCTCTGGTAGACGTACCATGGATCTCTAAGGGAGAGGGAAGGCCTGTTCCTTTGTATGTCACCTGTATGAGGGATCAAACTCACCTACTTAACATCTGCACTGAGGGTTTTGATCCTCTCTTTGCAATCCCCAAAATTCACAAAAAGGGAGGAAGAGTTTCCGAACTCCTCAACTCTGTCAAGGTAACATAAAATAACTCGCCTCATGCCCAAAGCATGATTCCTCCTCCAAGTCTGATTGAGAGGGAAAGAATACTTGGAGAACAATCTCTTGGCCTCTTTTAAAGGCAGTGTTGACCTGTGGTGTAAATGAAGGTCATGTACTACACTACATTAACTATAAGTAACCACTCTACCATGCACAGTGTTCTCACAAATTGTCATTTGAGATTGTTATGAAGGCTATGATTTCACATAGTATAAGTGATGTAATATGAAAGGGTATAAGTTATGCATTGCGAAGGCATGATTTATAGGTAATGAAGTGTGGCTAGCGAATTGACAACACTGTGTACAGAGGTGCGTGAGTTATAGTAATTAGAAGGTGGTGCATAAGTTATAAATTTAAGTTAGAGCTGTAACATTAGAATTTCAAATTTTTATGTAGTTTAAGTTGGGTTTATATAGAAAGAATAAATAAAGTTTAGCAACTATAACTAAGCTTTAACCTTTGGTTTTTTCAATAAATTTCAGTAGTTTATATTTTTTAATAAAAATTTGTTTCAAATTGTCAAGTGGAGTGTCGAAGAGTACAGTGAAGGACAGTGTCGTACAGTGTAGTGTCATACAGTAGAGTGTCAAGGAGTGGAGTGAAATGGAGTGGTGTAGCATAGATTGGAGTAAAGTGTCATAGAGTGGAGTAGTGTGGTGAGTTGTGGAGTGGCGTGTCATAGAGTGGACTGGCATGTGGTACAGTAGAGTGGAGTGGCATGTCTTAAAGTGGAGGGATGTAGAGTGGAATGGCGTACAGTGGAGTGGCATGTCTTGGAGTGGTGTGTCGTACAGTGGAGTGTCGTGGAGTGCCATACAGTGGAGTGGAGTGAAGTGTCGTACAGTGGAGTTTAGTGGAGTAGAGTGTCGTACAGTGATATGGTGTGCCATACAGTGTAGTGGTGTAGAGTGTAGGGGTATACAGTGGAGTAGAGTGCTGTAGAGTGGAGTTTGTGTTGTAGAGTGGCGTAGGGTGTCATACAGTGGCATGTCATACAGTTTCATACAGGGGAGTATATTGGCATAGACCGGAAAGGCATAGTGGCGAAGAATGTTGTTGAGTGGAATGTCGTACAGTGGAGTGTTATGAAGTAGAGTGGAGTGGCGTGGCATAGAGTGATATGGTGTACAGTATGTTACAGTGGAGTGGTGTACAGTAGTGAAGTAGAGTCGAGTAGTATGGCATAGAGTGGAGTACAGTGTTGTAGACTGGCATAGAGTAGAGTACAGTGTCGTAGACTGGCATAGAGTGGAGTGGCATGTCGTAGAGGGGAGTGTGATACAGTATAGTTGAGTGGCGTGTCATAAAGTGGAGTTTCGAAGAGGGTCTTAGAGCTGAGGGTTGTAGAGTGGAATGCAATGCAGTGTAGTGGAGTGCCGTGGAGTGGCGTGTTGTACAGCGTAGGGCTATACAGTGGTGTAGAGTGGAGTGGCATTTTGTATAGTAGAGTGGAGTGGCATGCCATACAGTGTCATATGGTGAAGTAGATTGGTGTAAAGTGGATGGGCATACAGTGGAATGGTGTCTCATGGAGTAGAGTGGAGTGGTGTGTCATAGAGTGGCATGTTGTACACTGTATTGCAGTAGAGTGGCGTAGAGTGCAGGGCATAGAGTAGTGGAGTAGAGTCGAGTAGCGTGAAATAGAGTACAATGGAGTAAAGTAGCATGTAATGGCATGGGGCTTACGTACAAGGATGGGTGTAGAGTGGAGTAGAGCAGAGTAGCATAGAGTAGAGTGGCGTACAGTGTCTTAAATTGGAAAGGCATAGAGTGTAGTGGTGTAAAGTGTAGTGGCATGTCGTGGCGTGTGGTATAGTGAAATGACATGCCGTACAGTGTCAGAGTAGAGTGGCATACGATGATGTAGAGTGTTGTGGAGTACTGTAGTACAGTGGAGTATAGTGCAGTAGTGTGTCATTGAGTATAGTGGAGAATAGTGGCCTGGAGCGGTATAGAGGGAGTTGCGTAGAGTGTTGCAGAATGGCATAGAGTGCAGTAGAGTGTTGCAAGTGGCATAGAGTGAAGCAGAGTGTCGTATAGTAGAGGATCATAGAGTGTTGTGGAGTGGCATATTGTAGAGTGGAGTGGGTTGTCGTAAAGTTGAGTGGCATGTCATAGAGTGGAGTGGGGAATGGAGTGCCGTAGAGTAGCATGTTGTAGAGTGTACTGTTGTGTCGTAGAGCATCATATAGTGTAGTAGATTGGCGTACAGTAGAGGGGAGGGGCATAGAGTGGATTATGTTGTGGAGTGGCATGTCATAGAGGGGCATGCCCTATAGTGTCTTAGAATGGAATGTTGGAGAGTGGTGTATGGTAGAGTGGAGGGGCGTTGTGGCATTTGGTAGAAAGGAGTGGAGTCATAGAGTGGAGTATCATAGAGTGGGGTGTTGTAAAGTGGAGTGGTGTGTTGTACAGTGGAGTGGCATAGAGTGGAGTGGTGTGTAGTACAGTGTTTTAGATGGAGGGGCTTATAGTGGAGTGGTGTAGAGTGAACTGGGATGTCGTAAAATGGAGTGGCATATCGTAGAGTAGAGTGGCATGTCGTAGAGTGGCGTGTCATAGAGTAAAGAGGCATATAAAGAGTGGATTGTACTGTCATAAAGTGATTTGTCATAGAGTAGAGTGACATGTCATATAGTGGAGTGGCATGGAGTGTCATAGAGTGGAGTCGACCGTCGTAGAGTGACGTGTCATAGAGTGGAGTGGCATGCCATACAGTGGAGTGGAGGGGCATGTTGTGACGTAGAGTGAAGTTGAAACAGATGTAGCAAGAAAATGTCTGAATGGATGTAGATTAAATTTGGCAGGAATATAGATTATGGGGTGGAAAGGTCCTTTTTGGTAGTAGATCTAAATTGATTAAGTAGTGTTAAAGGTTAAAGTTACAAGGCACAAAAACGTAGTTATATATTGTGCTGAGGGATACCGCTGTAATTTAACGGTATACCACTGTATATTGTGATGACAAAACAGCTTATGATTGGGCAATGTAAGCCCTTACAAAATTAAAAGGTAGCCATATTGGTTAGACCACACTTAGTCTGCATTCTGGGTTTTAAGGGAAAATATAGTGTAATACAGTGTATGTTTAATTGTTTTACATATTTAATTTTTTTTTTAAAAGTACTGCAGTACTAGGTAGTACCATGGTATGCGTAAACTTTAAAAAAAATATATAAAGTAATTAAACTACATTTCCCTACCTTTACAGACTTACCTAAAGAGCCTCAATCCTTCCTATGCACTTATAAAACAGTAGTACACTATATTTCCCCTTCAAACCCACAACACAGACTAAGTGTGAGCTAAACAACATGGCTGTCTTTTAGTTTTGTGAGGGCTTGCCTAAACCAATCATATATATTTTTGTCATTGCATGTCATTTGAGATGTCATCAGTGATGTAATATATGATGTAATAGAACATGTCATTAGTGACGTAATATGTGAGGCCATTAGCAGTGCATGGTGGGGGCGTAAATTAAAGTTTGCCCTGCTAACTATAACTGAGGAATTTCTTTGTTTTTTTTAGTTCAAAAGATAAATGTTGTCACTGACATATTCACCTAACTATAACGTCACTTTAACCTTTGTTTTTTTCAGTGAGTATCTATCTATCTATCTATCTATCTGTCTATCTATCTATCTATCTATCTATCTATCTATGAGTATCTATCTATCTATCTATCTATCTATCTCTATCTCTATCTCTATCTCTATCTCTATATATATCCTACTGGCGGTCGCAAGTAGGTAGTTACAGTTAGGACCTAGTTTCCATAGAGAAAGCGTTTTTTGTTTTGGTAAAGCAGGGGCCAAGAAAAAGGGGGGTCCCAAAACACTTTATCCCCATGCAATTTCTCATAGAGATTTTGAACACAACAACAGCCCGAACTGCTCAACGGAATTACACCAAATTTGTCTGAAAGGAAGGTCTTGGTTCAGAACATGACCTTTTTGTTATTTGGTGTAAATCCATTCAGTAGTTTTGGCGATATTAAAGAAAAGTCAAATTTGTATATCTAGACAGGCGAACCCTTTGCGAATCTTCCCGTGCAGAGGTCTGCTTGGCCGCCAACACTTCAACCAGGAAGTGTTGGCAGCCATCTAGGGGCTTGAACTCAGCTGAGTCCTATACAAAAACATTTAAAAAAGAGAAAGGGGCAGGGTAGAAATATCCTGACCCCTCTAAGCCTGGACCCAGCCTCGCCCAAAAAGCTTTTTTTTTTCTTTTAAATTTTCGTGGCGAAAATCACAACGGATTCATGAATTCACAGCAACAAAAAAAAAAGAGCAAGCGCGGTCTTCTGTGCTTGTTTAAACATGGGCCTCAGGGTGGGCCAGGTCCTGTGGGATGATTTATAGTTTAAATAAGGGGAGGGTGCACGAGGCCCTCCCCCCTCATGGCCAATCTTGGCTCTGGGGACCACCACCTCCCCGGGGCAGGCCGATTAAAAAAAATAAGCAGAGGAAGGCCGCACGGCCTTCCTCCTGAGGATCTTCTGAGCCCCGGGGACCACCACCTCCCTAGGTCTTTAGTAAAATAAAGGAGGGGGGTAGGGCGAACCCCCCTCCATTGCCCGTAAGGGACTCGGGGACCACCATCTCCCCGAGGCTACGAATATAACAGAGTGAGGGGTGCTGCACGGCCCTCCCTTCCAGGCCATGTACGACCGTGGGGACCACCACCTCCCCGGAGCTTTCTTAGAATAAAGGAAGGGGGCTGTGCAGACCCCCTCCATTGCCCATAAGGGCCCCAGTGACCACCACTTCCCTGGGGCCACAAATATAACAGATGGAGGCCCTCCCTCCCGGGCCATGTACGACCTGGGGGACCACCACCTACTGAGGTTTCTTAATTTTTTAAAAGGATGGGGGCCTCCCCTTTTAGAATTTAAAAAAGAGAGCATGATTCTCTTTTAATTACCCTGTGTATGCAAATGCCCAAAATCATCTGCAAGCTCTGCTCGTTTGGCCCAGCCGTGTTTTCCTTATTATGAAATGCCTTCCTGCATTTTCTCACCTTGATGGACAGTTTACCAAAAGGCCCCCAAGTGCATTTCCCACCGATTTTGTTGACGCGTTCTTGATGCAGAGTACATCCACTTATTCACCCCTACAGCTACTTACACACCCATGCAGCCACTCACACACCCACACCCACTCGCACACGGATACAGTCACACAACCACTCAGATCACATATGTTAGAAATTGTATTACCTATTAGAAGTAATTTAGCTTATGCAGCAGCTTAGTATATATCTTTAAGTCTCAGAAACGTTTATAAAATACTTACATTCACAAGAATATGTCACGGGTGATGTCACTGACCATGTCATGAGTGATGTAATATGTAAGGTCATAAGCAGTGAATTGTGGGGGCGTTCGTTATACTTAGCTCAGGCAACTATACCTGCTGAATTTCACAGTTTTTTTACGGTTGAAATCTGAGCCTAACTATAACGTCCCAGTAACCTGTGGTTTGTTCAGTGAATTAAAAATTCTATTTCCCAACTATAATGTCCCTGTAACCTTAGTTTTTTTCAGTGAATTTCTAAGGTTTTTTAAAAATTCTATTTCCTAACTATAACGTCCCTGTAACCTTTGGTATTTTCAGTGAAGAAATATATATATATATCACCACTGTCTTCTCTGCCCATGCAAAAATTTGACCTGAAATCTTCACCAGAGGCGTCCATCCTATACCCATCAGCCATGGTTACTATCACTGGACTGGGAGGAAATAAATGTCCGTTTGCACATGTTCTTCGGAATCAGCCACCACCATAGCTCCTGCACAATATCCGGCAAACTTCATAGAGGTATGGTAAAATCTTGTGACAACGGGTCCCAACATTTCAGTATGTGCCTCATCAGCTTGCTGAAATGGTATCTTGCCCTTGACCAAGAATATTGTGGCTGCCCAGTGTCCCTGAACTTGCAACCAATCTTCTGCTGTTGGACCAAAGAAAGACCAATGAACAATACAATTTGGTTCTGAATCTTGTGAAGCCTTTTCTCTGGGAGACATACCAGTCCCAAATCTATCTGAAATCTTACTCCTATAAAGACTTGATCTTGAGCTTGAAGTAGTGATTTTGCCACATTTATTAATAATCTATTTTCTTCTGGTATACCTTTTGCTTTTTCTGTATGCTCTTCTGTCTTCCGTGATGTAGAGAAGTGTATAAGCCAATCATCCAGGTAGAGTTGAATGAACAACCACTCTTGATGCAGCTGGGTCACCAAAGGGCCAGTACTTTTGTAAACACCCAAGGAGATGACGCCAGGCAAAACGGGAGCACTCTGAATTACTATTGAATATTGTTCACTGAAAAAAGGAAAAGCTTTTGTTGGATGGGACCTAAATGTAGGCATCCTGAAGATCCACTGTCATCATGAAATGCCCTCCACAGACCAGTGGAATGATTTTCAGGATGGTTACCATCCTGAAATGCAATGTCTTGACCCACTTAATGAGACATTTCAAGTCCAGAACCAGTTGATAATCTTGTGAAGCCTTCTGGACAAAAAACTGAATGTAAAACGCTGCTACTCCTATGTCTTTTTTACTTAAACTATTGCTGTCTTTTTCAACAAGGCTTGAATCCCTTGAAAAAAACCTCCTCTTTTAACAGGATTTTGAGGCACAGGCGTATGGCTGATGCCTGAGTTGGGAGGCCAAGAGTCAAAGGTTATTCGATAACCTGTCGTGATGATACTCAAGATATTTTTCTTCCATATAGTGTAAATTTCTCCAAGCCTCCATCTTACAGCCAGTGGAGTAGGAGGGGATCCAGAATAGTCAGAACTTCTGCCCTTCTAACTTGTTTGTGACCTCCGATTGCTTTTATGTTTTCCTGAATTGGCACTTCTTGCATCTAGTATAGGAAGATCTTTATTCCTTCCATGAAAATCTCTGGATCCAGAACTGTAAGGCCCCGATGATAGTCTTTCATAATGAAATGTGTGTTTACGGTCTTTAAATGATTTCATGATCAAGGATTCTAACTTGTCAGCAAAGAGATTCTGACCTTCGAACAGAATCTCAGAAGGGATGACTTCTCAGAATAATCAGGAAAATCTGCCTCCCATTCTCTCATCCATAGATTTTGTCTTGCCAGCACCACTGCACCAGAAGTTGCTACAGCTGATCTCAGGATATCCACCGAAACATCTGCCAGACATTTTACTTCATGCTCCATCATTCGCCAGAATATCAGAAAAATCTGTTCCCTTTTGTATAGTGGCTCCTAAGGTCTCAAAATCTTTGACCAAAGATTGTGCAGTATAAACTGCAACCTTGATTATTAAATTGTCTGTGACAAACTATTTCTTAATGCCCTGTTCACCTTTTTGTCCACGGCATCCGACAGTGAACAATCTTCCAGATTTACAGCATTCCTGCCAATGAAAGATACTATAATATGTTATGTGTATTTGTAAAATGCACTATCATCCGCGTGGGTATCCTGGATCTGAACATTTTGTGGACTCACCTCCTCTGCTCCTTCCGTAACATATGTTTTCTGTAAAAATGTCGCTGTTGTGGATTGATCAATCTTCCTCCACTGTCTCCAGGTCAAATCCTTCACTTTCATATGTAGAGACATGCCAACCTGCAGTGGTTTCTCATATTGCGGAAAAAGTTCCTTGGGTCCTCCTGCTAGAGGAAGAGGATCAAAGTCCAAGTTTTCTCGAATATGATCCAACAGACATGGGATATCCTCTCTCTGCACATATTTCCCCGACACTGATGTGCTGGGAGTATCCGAGTCAGAACTTTAAGAAGAAGGCTGTTCTAACTTAGATTTTTCTTTCCTCTGCTTCTTACTGCCTTCCAACTCTTTCATCTGTAGTGGTTTTGCTACTTCCACCTCAATCAGATCCTGTACCGGAGAGTCTGTCATCAAGGCTGGGCTGCCTGGGGACACAGATCTAGTGTGTCATGATTTAGATTTTTCAGGTTGTTCAAGATCACCTTCAGAAGAAGAGGCAAAGACATACCTCCTCTTTTCTCTCCTTTTCGAAAACTGAGAGCAAAACCTCAGACTACTTACTTCCTTTTTTATAGAGAATAACTAAGTAAATACATACTGAAGAGCCCAATAACTGTCTCAGCAGAGCGCCCCGCCAGCCACTCCACACAGAGCTCCACATTCCACAGAAATACTTTGTTTGCAAAAAGAAACTCAATGACATGGTGTAGTCATTGCTTAGGACACGACTGCTAACTGGTATCTGCACGACCCGGCAAAAGCATGAACAGGTAACGGGAAGGGGGGACTTTATGGAAAAGGTTGGGGGTGATTGGTGGTGTCTGGAGGCTTGGCTGGCTCACATATAATGAAGCAAAGCAAAGGGACGAGGTGGTCATTATACAAATGAATGGTAAAACCAAAATCATTACAATTTCAATATCAAGTGAAGGAACAAATAATAAAGATGTATACATCAGTCAGAGCAGATTGGCAAGACATCAGCCAAAGCTTCAGGATGAGTCCCCTTAAAGGAAAAGACACCATGCAACCTCAATAATTAGCACAACCTCTGTGCAAGGTCACACTGGTCTTGTCAGGCTGAGTGGTTTAAGCTTGCTACAGTGAAGTTCCAGCTTTTATGCTAAATAATTGGCATCTGGACCAGAAGCCGACTGCCAAGTGAGTGCAGAGCATTTGTTGAACTGGCCAACTAATCTGGCTTGGTGGCCTTCTCCCTCTGGTGGTGAGGCTATGCATTTTGGGCTGGCTCCCAAACAACCCAGAGATGGGAGATGCTCTAGATAGTTATCATGCTGTGTTTCCCATGACTACGTGCATCTGGGCAGGTAACATTCCAGAAAATCTGTTCTAGTGGTAAGATTTGTATATAACAGCCTGACAGCCTCTCTAAAGGGGTGGAACAATGAATGAACTGATCCCATCCTTTCTGGAGTCAGGCAACATTCACCAGTTTTAAGTCCAGCCTCCCAGACAGCCCAAACTGTCTGGTTGCAAAAGATACATTATGGGATTACCAAGTCCAAACAGGGGCTTGCATCCCACCCTTTTCTTACCATTGGTTGGCTCTACTGTCACTCTTATTTGCTTGCATTCTATTGGATGGCTTTCTTTATTTCAGCCTGTCCACGTGTTTGTCCCTCCCATGCAGCCTATTCTCTTTATCATCTCTTTGTTTTGGTGGCTTCTATGCTCCCGATGCTCGCTTTTAGGGAAAATATTTTTTTCTTTTTGTTTAAGCACTCAATGAGAGCTCAAATTTGTTCTAGCTGTCTCCCTCGCGTTCTTTTCTCCACCCATGTGGTGCTCTCTCTAGCCCATTTGCATTCCTCACCACACCTGCACTTGTGTTGCTCTCTCTTGCCCGTGTCCTTCTACCTTCCATGTTCATCTTTCTTTTTGATCCATGTTCTTCTCCAGCCCAGTGTGTTGCTTATTCCCCGGCCATATTGCTTCGCCCCCAAATCCCTCATATGCTAAAATCTGAAGAAAAGAAAAAAGAGCAGCCGCTATGATGTACAGCACGGCAAAAAACTTACAGGTGAGACCAATTGGCTTTACCAATGCCTATTGTTAATATCTTTATATCATTATGCTCTCCTCCTTCTTTCTTTTCTTCTTCTCTCTTACTCCCTTTTGTGCCTTCATCTTTCCTTCTTCTATCTTCTTCCTCCATTCTATTTTTCCTTCATCCTTGCCTTCCTTCCTCGACTTTCTAATTCCTCTCTCTCTCTCATTCCCAATTAATGGGGGTTGCAAGACTTTACATGAAGGCACCAGTAGACCTCATCCTTATGATGCAGTCTTCAGCAAGTCCACAGACCAATATGCTGCTACCAGCCAATTGCAATGGCTGGTTGCTCCACCTCACGAGAGCTGATTGTGGGGAAACGTTCTTCCTGACTGCCCCCACCCCTTCCTACCAGGTGACTCTCAGGACGGCAATGAGGAGCACTGGATTTATGTGTTCGAGTGGATTCTAGTTTTAAGGACCACTTGACCTCAGCCAAATATCAAAAATGAAGTTGTATTTAAAGGGACAAAAACGAAAATGACATGATTGAACAGATGCAGACGCTTGTCTTTCTCGTGCTTGCTAGTTGTCTGTGTTAGGAATGTGTGATCTGTGGTATGATGTGCAGACATTTAAGTGCCTGTGCAGAAAGGTATGTTTCTGCCGTGAATCATGTTCACAAACCGGATTGAGACCCGTGTATCACCAATATTTTACGATGGTTTTGCATTCCAGTGATGTTCCCAAACCGACTTATGTTCATATTATGGAATGTTCCTCTAGATGGGCGAAATACCAGATGTCTGTGAATAGCCAGTACCCATCTGCCCTTCGACAAACAGCTACTAGTGAAGCAAATTGATTAGGGAGCTTGGTGGCAGCTCCACGTGAAAATTCAAAATGTTTCTACACGGCTTAATTAAGAGGGTCCGGCGCAAAATTCTTTATTAAACATGAACGCATATGTATTCATAAAAACATGACCATTTAAAATAAGTTTGATTGCATTCTCAGAGACAAAGTGTTCCTGGCAAACGGAATACAGAAGACTTGCTTTCCCTTGAATTTAATGATAAATTACTTGGAGTCTGGGCGAGCTATTTTATCGCCCATGTCTCAAATTATAATTATATGTAATTTTGTAATAGAACACATAAATCATTGTAATGTAAACTATGCACAAAGACAACTGCACGGAGAACTGCTCCATTTCCATGTTACAATCCTGTCACCTTAACATCCACATGTTTGTAATTTGCTGTCAACCGGAGTCTCCACACTGCATTTTTTATAAATGGTACCTCATGCTAGACTTCTCCTTGGAGTAAAGGCTCCCAAACTAAACTCCTAAAAAGTTGAACAACTCTATCAATACTTTTTGATGATTCACATGGAACATAATCATTTCTTAGCTTAGAGAGGCTAGAGTAGCGTGCCTCCTCTGTGAGAAAATGTTTTTTTGGAAATATTTTTTCAAGGTATTGTGAAATTTGTGGTGGGTTTTCGACTTTCCCCAAGTGCTCCGGAGGCAACTACGTCATTTTAATTCTAGAAAGAAGTATGGTATGATATGAACATATAAAAAGTACTTTTGACTAAGGGCTGTAGTGCTTTATGACTGGCTAGCAGGCTTCTCCATAGGAGTCCGATGATAGGGATTTAGTCATTTAAGACTTAGGGCCTGATTACGATCTTGGCGGATGGGACACTCAGTCACAAATGTGACTGATATCCCATCCGCCGTATTACAAGTTTCATAGGATATAACGGAACATGTAATATGGCCGACGAGATAGCCATCATGTTTGTGACGCAGTATCCCATCCGCCAAGATCGTAATCAGGCCCTTAGTTGGTTGAGCTGTTTCACCTGGTGTCATGATGATCTGTTGTACAAATTGCATACAAGGATTTTACTTGTCATGCTTTTGAATTATTTGGGTACTTTACGCAATCAGAGACACTGTCATGCATGCAATGCTACGGTAGTCATGCTTGGTGTACTCTAGTTATCAACTCATTTGTTAACAATTCGTCACATCACTTAGTTGAAATCACTTGGCAGGCTTCAGGAAGATATGGAGCGATGTATTCATACTGTTTATTAGTTTTGTGATTGATGCTTAGTCATGCTCATGATTGGAGGTGTTGTATCATAGATATAGACTTGTAGTTGTATCTTTAATCCTGTTGTCTGTTGTCCATGTTTTCTCCATTCTACTGTGATCACTGGACTCTCTCAGCAAGGTTCCAGGGGAGATGGTTGGCTGTAGTCGCGTCTGGAGCAGTTGCAGAGAGACGCTAGTGCTGGCTTCTTTTAATGTGACCATTAAACTATTGAACTTGACTTTTCATTGTGGAGGAGCCTTTATTTGCATTGATGCAACAGACATGCAGGATCATGCAGAGTGCACATTTTTGTAACTGTGATCTTCAGGTATACTTTTGGCTGTAGGTTTTTATCCAGTTTAAGCAATATAATCTCCCAGCTTGCTGACGGACATTTGCTAGCATTTATTAGTTTCTCTTGTTTATCAGTTAGAGCCGATTTAACAGTGGCGGCTCCTCCGCTAAGGCAGACAAGCGTCGCCCACTGCTTTTCGCAGTGAAGAAAAAGGATAAATAAAATGATAATAACTCGACGTTATTATCATTTTATTTGTTCCTGCTGTGGCGTCTTGGCGGGTGGGGCGAATCTGCTCTGCTCTCAGAGCAGAGGGAGGAGTGGTGGGCACTATGTAAGTGTGCATGAATGTTTGGCCGGCCCTATCGGGCTGGCCAAACATTCATGCACACATTGCATGTTCTCCACCCAGGCTGCAATACAGCCTGGGTGGAGAACATGCTCAGACTCACATTTCCTGGCTGAGCGCCGAAACACGGTGCTCAGACCAATCACAACGCTGCATTGCAGCATTGCGATGGCTATGGGGAGCCTGGGAGCTTTATGTTTGCAGAGAAGCCAGGAAGAGGACGGAGGAGAGGTGGCGGCTAGCCAGCCGGCAGCTAAGTGATGATTTTTTTTTAAAACCCCACCCCTTCTCCCCCCTCCCCGCCCCACTGCTGCTTCCTGGGAGCAGCCACCACTGCGATTTAATGTTCTGCTGTAGTTGACTTTGTCTTTGAGATACATGACTCCTGTAGTCTGTTTTGTCTAGTCTATTGGGGTAGGTGGTCTGCCCATCTGCAATGAACTTTGGATGGAAAAGCCAGGTCTTCACATACGGATTTGCTAGCAAAGGTTGTTCAATGGATTATTGGTAATTGAGTGTTGCAGCATGGTAGAGCAGTTAGTGTTCCATTGGTATAGTTTACTGTGAAGTTCTGATGGGCCATTTGCGTAGCATTAACCCTACAGGATACTCTTTGTCTGATTGTAAAACTATTATATAACTAATTTCTAATCTGTCGATTATCTTCCTTGGCCAGAGCCGTTCTGCATAAATCTGAATCTTGTGTAAGCTTTCTTCAGAGACATTTGGTCTATGGCATTTGTGTGTTTTACACCAGTCCCCCGAAAGATGATACTACAATGACTTTGTTTTGTGTGGGATACTGTTAAGGTATTTGGATAGGAGTCAATTTATAGAACTTGTAACTGCATTTTCTGTGGTTCTGGTAAGAGATACGTCTTACCAGCCATCAAGGTACTTTACCTTTGATTGTGGACTCTGAATAACATATTAAAAAAGGTTGGGGGTAAGTGAGTCTCAAGGTGTGCATGTACAGTGAATATCAAGCTATGCACGTACTGTAAAACTCAAGGTGTGCATGTACTGTGAGCCTCAGCGTATGTATGCACCTCGAGTCTCAGGGTGTGCAGGCACCTCAAGTTTCATGTTGTGCCCATTTCTCGAGTCTCAGAGTGTGCACATGCCTTGAGTCTCAGGGTATGCATGTACCTCAATTCTCCTGGTGTGCATGTATCTCGAGTCTTAGGGTGTGAATGCACTGAGAGTCTCTGGGTGTGCATGTACTGAAAGTCTCAAGGTGTGCATGTACAGTGAATCTCATGGCACAAGATCAACTCTTACCAGTTTTGAAAATGTTTAAGACCGCATTAGATGATTTAACTATGGATGGTGTCAGACCTGTCACCCTTAGGGTGGTCTTCCCCCACACTTTTCATCTTACTCCTCCATTTTTGCTGATCTCGTTTTTGTTGGCCTTACGATTCTGTGTACTTTACCACTGCTAATCAGTGCTAAAATGTGCGTATGCTCTCCTTTAAACATGGTAAAATTGGCTTACACCCTATTGGCACGTTTAATTTACTTGTAAGACCCTAGTAAATTTGTACTACATGTACCCAGGGCCTGTAAATTAAATGCTACTAGTAAGCCTGCAGCACTGATTGTGCTACCCACTTAAGTAGCTCTTTAAACATGTCTTAGTCCTGCCATTGCAGCCTGTGTGTGCAGTTGAAACTGCCATTTCGATCTGGCAAAATAAACCATTTGCCAGGCCTAAACCTGCCTTTTTAATACATATGTCACCACTAGGATAGACCCTAAACAGCCCAGAGGGCAGGGCGCAGTGTATTTAAAAAGTTAGACATGTAACTTTAAGTTTTATATGTCCTGGTAATGAAAAACTCTTAAATTAGTTTTTTACTACTGCAAGGCCTACCTCTCCCATAGGATAACATTGAGTTGCCTTATTACATTTAATAAGTGCTAACGTTCAATTGGGAGCAAGTAGGAATATTGAGTTTGGTGTCAAAACAATTGTAATTTAAACCCCTCTTTAATGGTAAAGTCAGATTTCAAGTCACAACTCTCAAAATGGCACTTTTAGAAAGTTGGCATTTTCTTGCCCCAACCATTCGATGCCTGCAGCCTGTTTCCTGGGTCAAATGACTAGGTATAGCTGGCAGTTGGTCTTTTTATATTGCTCCCAAATAGTGAGGCAAAGGAGCATCGGTGTTGGAGGATAGGCCACCTCTAGCTTGATGAGGGAGAGGAGCTGTAACCTACGACACTCACTCATCACAAAGGCTCTGCCTGGGCACACTCACAAAGGTTTTGACACTAGTCTGTTTTGACCCCCAAAAAATGGGGCCATAGCAGGGAGGCAGGAAATTCCAAACACTTCTGGGGTGGAAACCTCCAGAACCTTTTCCTACTTCAAACTGGGAACCAGGTATAAATAATGGACCCTCAGACCCAATTCTTCAGTACACCTTTGGACCTGTGGAGGACTCAGAAGGACTGCTGTGCTGCTCTGCTGCAAGGACTGCTACTCTGATGCCCTGCTGCTGAGTGAAAGGACTGGACTGCATCTTGAACCCAGTACCACCAGAGGACTCCAAAGACTAGTTGGCTGGCCTCCTGATCAGAACCCCAGGGACAGAAAAGGCTCCAAACATCTTGATCCCTGCACCTTTACTCAGTCTGCTGTGAGTCCTGCCCCTAAAGTGGTGCCACCCCAATCGTGGACCCTTGGATGTGGACCTGAAGGTGCTCTGCCAGCCCAGCTGTGGTCCTGTGGGCAGAACTGATGTAGTGTGAAGCATCTCCTCATACCTCCACTTTGGAACCACCACATTCCTGACACAGGACCTCGCATCATAGCCCGCAGTCTCCCTGGAACCGCCACTGCTCGACACAGGCCTTCACATCGCAAGCTCCTCATCGGTGGCCTCCTCGATGACAACGCAGGACTCTGCAACCCAGCCCTGCAGCTTCTCCTGGACTGCTGGTGCACGATGCATCTTCCACATAGGACTTTGCATCGCAAGCCCTTCGTCAACAGCATCCTGAATGAAGATGCAAGATTTCGCATTGCAGCCTCTCAGCTCCTTGGAACCGCTGCTGTGCAACACATTCTCGTCCCAGGATCTCGCAATGCTTCTCAACCAGGATTTAGGGACTCTTGTTAAGTGGGCCTAACTTGTTCCCTGTATCTGGCCCACACTCCATCTTGAATTGCAGTTAAGGGTGTGCAGTTCCTACCAGACAAGGGAAATTCGTGAGTTACAGGTTACAGGAAAGAGCTCCACCTCGAGGCAGCGGAGCCGGGGTAGGTCCAAAAGAGTTACGAAAAAGGTTTCCCTTTGGTCAAGATCTATTTTATACCATTCATACCTCAAGAATACTCAACCCACCAATGTATATCACAATCTTCACACCGAACGTATTAAAGCACTTATAAAACCAATTTATACAAAATATATATATTTTAATCATAAAAATCCTATTTGATTGTACAATTTATATCAGGACAAAATGTTAAAAACACTATAAAAACACATACATCAAATAACACAATTCTCAGTAGATACAAAAAACCTAAAGGAGAATGAACATAGACAATAAACTCTGTCATATATACGTTAATTCGGATCCATTGTACACAGCAGATGGCACGGGTCTTAATTCCCTATCTCTTTTAAACTGCTGAATTGTCCAAATTTAACGACAAAACTGAGCGTCGACGCGTTTCAGTGGTACGTTCTCAATGGGACCACCTTCATCAGGACAAATACAGATATTTTCTCCTTAAAAGTTGCTTTAATCTCACCTAATATAAGAACAAGACATGACAATCATTTTAATGGGCTTCATCCTTACGATTAATCCCAAACATTACTCTAGAATTCAATTTTTATAAATAATAATAATAAAACAAAAATAAAAATCATCTTATTTAAATATTCTAACCAACCACTAATTCATGTATATGTCACTTCATTTGAATATGCAAGCCTTTCGGTATATACGCTTCATAGTTATATAATCTATTTATGTCTATAAGTGCTCCAACCATTCAGCGATTCAAAATTCTCCCTGTATCACACGTACCACATACTACTATCGCATATCACACATCACAACATTCTTTTACTCACCGGTGCAATCGCACTGCGGTAAGTAATACTCCCAATGTATCGTGGAGTAAAAATGACCCAGCTACTGTAATCTGCTGGAATAATCAAGAAAGATTTTTTTAAGAAAATGTTTCTAAGAAAATTTTTGATTATTATGATGGTATAAATTTCAATTTGTCACAGATGGTTCTACATACTTTGATTGAACGAGGACTATCCCCAGCATGAGGGCAGCCTTCTGTTTAACTTCAAACAGGTGGTGTTTTCTATATTCTCTGTCAGATGAGAATTAACATTAATATAAATGTCAGAAGTCATGCTCAAAAAATATAATTGCATAACTATAGATTGCTCATGTCTCACCTCGAGATTAATAGAAGAATATTACAATAGGGATCTATTTCAATTGAACTCCCCCGTTGTATTTCTTTAAAATTCAGATCTAAAAAAGAGAGATGTGGGGAAACGAACTTTTTTCTATTAAATGTTTTAACCAATTCTCTTTGATTATCATGTTAGCGTTCACACTAACATTCACAAATATAAATACATACTTCTCACCGTTTATACATCAGAGGCGTGTTTCGGCACTCACGTCCTTCTGATAGCGGGGTAATGATTTTCGTGGCTAAAACACAAATGAAAACAGTGTCTGACTAATCTGTATACAAAGTATACCTCTTCACATGATTCTGCCCTTCTATGTGATACATTATTAGCTTCCCTTTTATGTTTGTCATCTATATCCAATCGCCTATTTCTTTGGACATATATGTTGCAGGGAAATCGATAGCTCTATATTATCCTACAGTGCCCATTTCCAGTCTACAAATCCCTGCAGAAAGCGGTCACTGTTGTCGCTCTCCGTATATTGATTCATGGAGCAGTTCCTTCGATCTAAACCATATAGACCAGGACTCTGACGGGTTGTTTATAGTTAATAAAACGTCCCGAATCGTATTTACTCCCGGTCAAAATATATATGGTTATTCATTCATCTAACTAATCGCCCAAATGGAGTCACCCTCTGCAATAAAGTGCCCATTAGTATCGCGTGAGTCCATAGATTACCCAGTACCGCCGATACGCAAATCAAAATCATTGTCATTTAACCCATCGGGACTCCTTACCTTTTTATTCCAACAACTTGCTTTCCCCGATACGTGACCTGGTTTGTGGTGATCTCGATAGGTAAAAGTCCCAGCCTATAAGCTGCCATTTTATTGTATCCGGCTCATACGTAATCACGTCACTACGTCCTATCACGTGATTCTATTTTAACGTATGGAGAAACTTTATTTATACTTGCCAGTGCGGACATTCACTATTGTTATTCTTCTGTACATCTCTCTAATTCGAGAACCCATGCATTAATCACTAAAGCGTGACCAAATATATGGGTAATGGAGTAATATTTCGAACTCCCAAATAACTCTCCTATAAGGTGTATTAGATTGTATTTATCATTATCATTTAACACATCGGGACTCCTTACCTTTTTATTCCAACAACTTGCTTTCCCCGATACGTGACCTGGTTTGTGGTGATCTCAATAGGTAAATGTCCCAGCCTATAAGCTGCCATTTTGTTGTATCCAGCTCATACGTAATCACGTCACTACGTCCTATCACGTGATTCTATTTTAACGTGTAGAGAAACTTTATTTCTACTTGCCAGTGCGGACATTCACTATTGTTATTCTTCTGTACATCTCTCTAATTCGAAACCCCATGCATTAATCACTACAGCGTGACCAAATGTATGGGTAATGGAGTAATATTTCGAACTTCCAAATAACTCTCCTATAGGGTGTATTAGATTGTATTTAAAGCATATGATTAGGCTCTTTGTTCAGAAACTTGTTCTACTTTCTATACATGATAGCAGTACATGGCTCCAAGAGAATCATATGACAATCCTCATCCAATCCTCTTTTGTATTCAATCCTTTAAGTATGGTGTCAAGGGTTGAAATGTACCATTGTTCCCTGTTCTTTCTCTTAATTTCTACATTACCCCCTCTTTTTGAGCGAGTGATTTTTTCGATAATGAACCATTGAAACTCCATGTGTTTATGGTTCATCTTCATATAGTGATCTACTAGGGGCGCATTTTGCTTCATGGTTTTCAGTGCTGATTTGTGCTCCAACAATCTAAGTCTGAGCTCCCTGCCAGTTTCGCCTACATACGCGAGGCCACATGGGCATCGTAAGAGATATACAACATTACTACTTCTGCAGTTATTTAAGCTCCTGGATGTCATTGTATAGTCATTGTATATCAATGTTTTTGTAACCAGACAGTTCTCGCATATGGAACAGTTTCCACATTTGTGGTTTCCCACCGCTTTGCCTCCTTGTATGGTACTCTGACCATTCATACTCACTTCCCGATAAGTGTGCACTAGATTTTTCCGTAAGTTTTCATTGCGTTTGAAGGCAAATATAGGTTTCGGAAGTTTGTTATCCTTGCCTTCATTCAAAATGTTCCAATTTGAATTTATTACATTTTTTAATCTATTACTGATGTTGGAGAATTGACTTACAAACACCAATTTTGTCTCAGTGTTCACCTTATTCTTTTTATGGCTAGGGTCAGGATTCAACATGCTGTCGCGATTATAAAAGCGAGCACGTTTAAAAGCATGTTTGATCAGTTTTTTTTGGTACCCCTATCTTTTAACTTGTTGCTCAAACATTCTGCATGTTTATAGAAGTCTTCAAGTTTAGAACAGTTCCTCCTCAATCGGAGGAACTGTCCAAATGGGATGTTATCACGTTGGGATTGAGGATGGTAACTCCTATAATGTAAAAGGGAGTTCTTATCAGTCGATTTTGTGAACAATTCCACTTCTAGTGATCCCACAGAGTCTTTAATTATAATGTCCAAAAAATTAACTGCATAATTATTATAGACTGCCGTGAATCTAACATTGGGATCTCCAAGATTAATCCATTCCAGAAATTGTTCAAGGATCGTTTCTTCACCTTCCCAGATGAAGAAAATATCGTCAATGAAGCGACGCCACATGGAGATGTTCTCATAAAAGGGCGCCGCCTCATTGAAGACATGTTTCTCCTCAAATCTACCTACATATAAACATGCCAAGCTGGGAGCACAGGTAGCTCCCATGCTCGTACCTTTACATTGGAGAAATAGATCCTCCTTGAACAAAAACATGTTGTTTTTCAGCACCAAGGTAATACATTCTATGATAAAATCCTTATTAGCACCTCTAAGGTCATCCTCACCTAAGATGTCATAAATGACATTGATTGTATCGTCTTGAGGAATGTTCGTGTATAGCGCCTCTATGTCGAGGGTAACTAAAATCTGGTTGCTAGCATTAAAAGGGATACCCTCGATCATAGAGATAATATGCGCAGAATCACGAACATATGATTTTTGTTTTAAGACTAGAGGTTTAAGAAAAGTATCTGCATATTGGCTGAGAGGTTCAAGTAGCGAGCCAATGCAACTAACAATTGGCCTCATAGGGGGATCCTGTTCATTTTTATGTATCTTTGGGAGGCCATATATTGCTGGAATCCTAGCATTCTTATTATTGAGAAATTTATACTCCGCTTGGCATATCCATCCATTATCTAATGCCATTTTAGTGGTACTTTCTACTTGACTGTTTAGTCGCTCTAATTTAGAGAAGTGTGCTCTGGAATAATGTTCTTTAACTTCCAGTAAGTTCAACATTCTCTTATCATAATCCTCCGTATCAAAAATGACAATACCTCCCCCTTGTCCGCGGGTTTGATTGTTATCTCCGAATCATTCTTTAAATTAATCATAGCACTTCTATGATCTTTGGACAAGTTGTTAACATCAGGGTGTGCTTCTCTAAGGATCTGTCTTACTTTGGTCTCTACAACCCTTTCAAATATTTCTACATTCCTACAAACCTGTGTAATAGCTGGTGTAAAAGTAGATTTGTCCTTAAGCCCCGAGATGTTCTCAGGTATAGTGTACTCTCTATCCTCAAAAAATCTATTGAGTCTCACCTTGCGAAAAAATGCTTTCAGATCTTTCTCCAATGTGAATTTATTCACATTCGAGGTAGGTGCAAAAGTAAACCCCTTTCTAAGACCTCAATTTCTAATTTACTAAGAGGGCGTGATGAAAGGTTAATTATTGGAAATTTGTTACTCTCACACGGAGTTACCGCCAGTATCTCTGGTTTCTTGTTTTGAGATATTCTTGCGGTTGATTCCGCTGATATTCCTGCGGTTGGTTCCGCTGATATTCCTGCGGTTGGTTCCGCTGATATTGGCCCCTGCCTTGGTTTAGAATTCGATCTGTTCTTGTGCCCCTTCTCGGGCGATGATCTATAAAAGAACCATTGTAGGTACCATTTTGTACAGGTCCACAATTTTCACTATTGGATGGTCCATCCTCTTCACTGCTTGAGCCTGAAATGTCTGAGAAGGTCACTCCCTTCCTACCTCCTCTGGCATATATAGGTCTCTGTTCAAATGTTCTCTCATTTCTTTGGCCCCTTGGTTGCTGAAAGTAATCTATGGTAGTGTACGGGTACACCAGTTCTAGATTAAACTTATTAATATCTTTCTTGAGCTTTATTGTCTTTTTATTAATAAGGTAATCCCTATAACCATTAACTTCCTGGTTTAATTCATCTAATCGTTTCTTTGCGTCCTCCAGTGCTGACATCTCTTTTAGGGCTATTTCTAATTTTTCTATTTCTTGTCTCTCTATAATGACCATTTCTTGTGCAGTCTCTATTATTAATAAAATCCAATCTCTACTGCACCTATTCGCAATGTGAGTCCATAATTCTAAAAACTTTTTATTTTCGACGAATAAACCTGGTTCATTTCGGACTTGTAGTCCGATGGGGATCACCCCTGATTTCACATATTCTATTAAAAATTCTGCGTGTAGTTCCGTACGGACTAATTTTTTCTTTAAGTTAAGAGCTTTACCCCATTTATCATTATTGCCGGTAATTACCATAATCTTACTACCATTATTAGAGGAGGCACCAATGATCTTATTAAATTGGTCCTCCGTGAATCCGAATGTTTTAAATGGATCCATAATGGGATGTATATATTCTCACTTATGTTCTACCTCAAGCCACTTAGAAGTGATCAGTGTATAATGTTCTCTCCAGCCAGCCGGCTGTACTCAATTGCCTTGAAATCAAGGAGAGGGGCTCTCTAGGCCAAAGGGATGGAGCTCCCAGTCACCATAAAGTTAAGAAAAAGGTTTCCCTTTGGTCAAGATCTATTTTATACCATTCATACCTCAAGAATACTCAACCCACCAATGTATATCACAATCTTCACACCGAACGTATTAAAGCACTTATAAAACCAATTTATACAAAATATATATATTTTAATCATAAAAATCCTATTTGATTGTACAATTTATATCAGGACAAAATGTTAAAAACACTATAAAAACACATACATCAAATAACACAATTCTCAGTAGATACAAAAAACCTAAAGGAGAATGAACATAGACAATAAACTCTGTCATATATACGTTAATTCGGATCCATTGTACACAGCAGATGGCACGGGTCTTAATTCCCTATCTCTTTTAAACTGCTGAATTGTCCAAATTTAACGACAAAACTGAGCGTCGACGCGTTTCAGTGGTACGTTCTCAATGGGACCACCTTCATCAGGACAAATACAGATATTTTCTCCTTAAAAGTTGCTTTAATCTCACCTAATATAAGAACAAGACATGACAATCATTTTAATGGGCTTCATCCTTACGATTAATCCCAAACATTACTCTAGAATTCAATTTTTATAAATAATAATAATAAAACAAAAATAAAAATCATCTTATTTAAATATTCTAACCAACCACTAATTCATGTATATGTCACTTCATTTGAATATGCAAGCCTTTCGGTATATACGCTTCATAGTTATATAATCTATTTATGTCTATAAGTGCTCCAACCATTCAGCGATTCAAAATTCTCCCTGTATCACACGTACCACATACTACTATCGCATATCACACATCACAACATTCTTTTACTCACCGGTGCAATCGCACTGCGGTAAGTAATACTCCCAATGTATCGTGGAGTAAAAATGACCCAGCTACTGTAATCTGCTGGAATAATCAAGAAAGATTTTTTTTAAGAAAATTTTTCTAAGAAATGTTTTGATTATTATGATGGTATAAATTTCAATTTGTCACAGATGGTTCTACATACTTTGATTGAACGAGGACTATCCCCAGCATGAGGGCAGCCTTCTGTTTAACTTCAAACAGGTGGTGTTTTCTATATTCTCTGTCAGATGAGAATTAACATTAATATAAATGTCAGAAGTCATGCTCAAAAAATATAATTGCATAACTATAGATTGCTCATGTCTCACCTCGAGATTAATAGAAGAATATTACAATAGGGATCTATTTCAATTGAACTCCCCCGTTGTATTTCTTTAAAATTCAGATCTAAAAAAAGAGATGTGGGGAAACGAACTTTTTTCTATTAAATGTTTTAACCAATTCTCTTTGATTATCATGTTAGCGTTCACACTAACATTCACAAATATAAATACATACTTCTCACCGTTTATACATCAGAGGCGTGTTTCGGCACTCACGTCCTTCTGATAGCGGGG